>CAXKVI010000006.1:17176194-17305086 GCA_964058755.1 Campiglossa producta | reverse complement strand
TTACCATACCATTACCATACCATTACCAAACCATTACCATACCATTACCATACCATTACCATACCATTACCATACCATTACCATACCATTACCATACCATTACCATACCATTACCATACCATTACCATACCATTACCATACCATTACCATACCATTACCATACCATTACCATACCATTACCATACCATTACCATACCATTACCATACCATTACCATACCATTACCATACCATTACCATACCATTACCATACCATTACCATACCATTACCATACCATTACCATTCCATTACCATACCATTACCATACCATTACCATACCATTACCATACCATTACCATACCATTACCATACCATTACCATACCATTACCATACCATTACCATACCATTACCATACCATTACCATACCATTACCATACCATTACCATACCATTACCATACCATTACCATACCATTACCATACCATTACCATACCATTACCATACCATTACCATACCATTACCATACCATTACCATACCATTACCATACCATTACCATACCATTACCATACCATTACCATACCATTACCATACCATTACCATACCATTACCATACCATTACCATACCATTACCATACCATTACCATACCATTACCATACCATTACCATACCATTACCATACCATTACCATACCATTACCATACCATTACCATACCATTACCATACCATTACCATACCATTACCATACCATTACCATACCATTACCATACCATTACCATACCATTACCATACCATTACCATACCATTACCATACCATTACCATACCATTACCATACCATTACCATACCATTACCATACCATTACCATACCATTACCATACCATTACCATACCATTACCATACCATTACCATACCATTACCATACCATTACCATACCATTACCATACCATTACCATACCATTACCATACCATTACCATACCATTACCATACCATTACCATACCATTACCATACCATTACCATACCATTACCATACCATTACCATACCATTACCATACCATTACCATACCATTACCATACCATTACCATACCATTACCATACCATTACCATACCATTACCATACCATTACCATACCATTACCATACCATTACCATACCATTACCATACCAAATATATCGAAATAAACCAAAGTCCAAATGAAAGCTGTGGTCTTCGCCATTCGTTTGATACCAATTTTATGCGAATATTCCAAAGTTTACCCCAAACCACATTCTTACCGATAACTCTGATATCGATAAATATATTGAACCAAAGTCCGAATGAAAGTCGTGGTCTTCCACATTCGTTTGATACCGATTTTGTGCGAATATTCTTTATTTATTTATAAGTATTTGGATTACAATCCTTACAGACTAGGAACTAAGCTAATTTAAATATTATATGTTCGAATTTAACAATTATATACTTATTACGTGCATAAATCAAAATACCTATGTATAAGGCACAGTTCAGCATCTTGAAAAAGGCATCGCTTGATATAGAGAAATCCAGAGCGATAGCATCAGATAGTGAATTAAACTCCCTTAAAGCGCGGTTAACAGGGGAATTACAAGCATATTGGGTTCTCGTATTATCCCCATAGAACGGAAACAGAGTACGAAGAAGCCGTTGAGGAACATTAAACCGAATCCTTTCCAATAGGTAAGGGCAGTAGAGCGTATCACGGTGTATGGAGGAAAAAAAAGTTGAAAATGTTCCCCCCAAGTTTGAACACTTACCTTATGAGGTTTTCAAAAAAAAAATTTTAAATTTTTTTGTCACCCTGTAAAAACAGCGAAATTTGTTTTTTTCTATAATTTCGATTTTTCTCGTTCGATTTTCAAAAGTGATACATTTTTAGAAAGGTATTCACCAAGGCAAGATTTCATCCATAGAAACTTTTAGCCCTTCATGCCAAGTTCAGTTTTTATTCTATTTTTACCCTGTATTTAAAAAAAAAAAAAAAAAAAAATTCCGGAGAACTAAGAAAAAAAGATTATTACCTGCATGTAATGAGGAAATAAATGTAATGCACTTATGCTAAATCTTTCCTTGACTCCAATTTGCTGTAACGTTCTCGGATACTTAGTTTAACGAATATATGTTTAACCCAGGCGTTCCTCGTCGGCATTTTTTTAAATAATGTTAATAAGAGACTTTTATGAAATAAATAATGACACGTGAATGACATTTAAGTAGACACTTGCTTCACCACTTCTAATTTTTTTTTTAATACAGGGTGTTGGTTTTAGTATAAATGAAATAAAAACTGAACTTGGCATGAAGGGCTAAAAGTTTCTATTGATGAAATATTGCCTTGGTGAATACCTTTCTAAATATGTATCACTTTTGAAAATCGAACAAGAAATATAGAAGTTATAGAAAAAAAAACAAATTTAGCTGTTTTTACAGGGTGACAAAAAAATTAAAAAATTTTTTTTTGAAAACCTCATAAGGTAAGTGTTCAAACTGGGGGGGAACATTTTCAACTTTTTTTGGTGATACGCTCTAAAGGGCAGTCAATTAGGCCCTTGATAATTTTGAAGGCAAATGACAAGGAGAGTATAGATCTGCGCCTCTCTAAGGATTTCAGACTAATCAACGCAAGGCGAGCAGAATAGGATGGTATTGGCTCCACGAAATTTAACGACCAAAGAGCATACTTTAGACAGCGTTTTTGTATTCTCTCCAATCTATTTATAGCTGTCATAGTACTAGGTCGCCAGATAAAGACAGCATATTCTAAATTAGACGTGACAAAAGAAGTGTAGAGAAGTTTTAGACTCTAAAATTTAGAGTATATGGGTCACAAAATTTAGCGCAATTGCGCCTAATAAAACCCAACATGGAATAAGCTTTAGAGGTTACGTAGCTAATATGGTTATTGAAAGAAAACTTTCTATCAAATATGACTCCAAGGTCCTTAATCTCACTAAGGCATTGAAGTTCACAGTCAGAAATATAATATTTTGAGCGAAGAATATTAGGAGTCTTAGAATAAGTCACATGAAAGCATTTAGATGGGTTCAGGGACAGATGAGACTTGAGGCACCACAGATGGAGCTTGGCAATATCATCTTGTAATTTCATTGCATCATCAAGCGAATTTATAGTTGAGAACAACATAAAGCAAACATTTAGCAAATGAAAAGCAATTACTAATGTCGTTTATAAAAAGATTAAATAGAAATGGTCCTAATATACTCCCCTGAGGTACCCCCGAAGAGGCAATAAAAGGAATAGAGGGTTCATCATCAACAGTGACAACACTTTGTCTGCTAGATAAATACGACCTTAGCCATGAAAGAAAGGAGGAATGAAATCCAAGACATTCTAGTTTATTAATTAAGACTAGGTGAGAGACCCTGTCAAAGGCTTTTGAAAAATCGGTTTGGCACAATCTACTTGTGACCAGCAGAAAAGGACTCAATACAATACTCACTGAAAACAGCAAGGTTTGAGATTGTCGACCTCTCTGCAATGAACCCATGTTGGTACGGTGAAATAAGGGACTTAACCGCAAAACACAACTTATCATTGACCGCATGCTCAAAGTTTTTGGAAACACTAGTTAGTTGTATTTCCGCACATCATTTTTATTGCCACTTTTGAAGATAGGTGCAATAGACGTAATTTTCCAATCATCAATCAAATTCCCAGTGGATAGAGATTTATTGAAAATAAGTTGAAGTTGGAATACCAGCGCCGGGCAATTTTTCAACAAAACGGGAGAAAATCCATCTAAATCTATCTGAGAAGAAGATTTAAGTCTATTGATAACCCTACTAATATCATCAGAGGAAAGATGGAGAGCTCCGAAGTTTATGGTGGAGTTCAAACTATTTGAAAAATCAAGCGGTTGATTAGTATCGTCAACAGATGGAGATGGTGGGCACACTAGCAGAGCATTTTTTGTCTTTTATATATCTCCAAAAACTTTTAGGATTCGATTTAATGTTTCCCTCGATATTTCGTATGTACTTGGAATAAAGAGTTTTATTCAAAGTATTAAAGTCCATTAAGTATAGCTTATATTTACTAAAGAACAGGATATTCTTTGATTTCTGAAATTTTTTTAGGTATTTACTTTTGAGATTCTTGAGTTTTTTTAATTCGTTGGTGTACCATGGTAATTTATAAGGTCTTTTTGCCCGCAAAGGTATTCTGTCATGCATTGGGTGAATAAGATGGACTTGAAAGTAGAAAAGCCAGCAGCGGCATCAAGCCAGCCCAGAAGCTCCTCCCAATTTATTTCAAGTAGGGCATCATTTAGACTTGAGAAGTCACATAAAGAATAATTAAAAATTAATCTACTATTAGTAGTAACCGGAGAGAAGTGATAAAAGTTAAACTGAACAACAAGAGGTAGGTGATGTCTGTCCTTAGGAGTAATTTGGTTCATGCACTCACTAACTTCACAGCAAAAATTGTCACTTACAAATATAAGGTCCAGTAACCTATTCAGAATATTAAAAAACTTATTAATTTGAACTAAATTAAGACTAAGTACATTATCTTAAAATACAATTCTTGATTTGAAATTACATTATTAGGCGTGAGACCGCATTGATCAGTAATGCTGGTTAACCAGTTAATATTGGGAAGATTAAAATCACCTAGCAAGCAGAGGTGATGATCTTTAACATCATTCAAGACTATAGATACAATGTTGTCCACGTGGGCCTTGTATAATTCGAAGGAACTGCCCGGTGGCGCGTACGACGCGAGAACTTATAAAGACTCTTGCGGTGTAGCACCGTTAACACAAATACAAAGTTGATCCAGTAAAGAGTCACCATTTGAAAGAGTGACCAAAGACGCTTGTAATTGGCGCTTAATGGCGATAAGAACACCACCACCTCGAACGCAGCCAGTCTTTTCAGCATCTCGATCTTTTCGAAAAACATTGAACAAATTTAGGTTGAAGAATTCACCATCAAAAAAAGTCTTATTTAACCACGTTCCAACGAGGATAAAGATGTCATAGTTCATTTGCTCACTAAAATTGTGCACAAGTTCAGACTTGGTTCTCATACCAGATAAATTTTGATAATAAACTTTAAGCTCTCTATTATTTTTCATATGTAGTCGGGTACTACTTGCTACTCCTGCGGTGGCTTTCGTCGACCCTTCCAAAAAATCTGAAAAGGCTTTACGGTAACATTAGTTGGCCAGATAATCAACTTAGAGCAATACAGTAAAGTTCTAGCTAAATCGGTTTGTTTGGCCACGTAAGTTTGTATATCATCCTCAGATACGGATGGTGAAAAGGAAGCCAAGTGAAGCCATTTGTAGCGGTCAGCAACACTTAGATCGGTATTAGTATTAGTTCCTCTAATGCAAATATTATTATTATTATTACTACGTTTATGCGACACTTTTACCCATTGTGCATTGTCAGCCTCAGTATGTGTCACAACAGCAGGCATATGAGGAGAAGAAGTAACATCGGATGCTGGCGCCACAGTCACTGCAGCCGTAGAAATAGAAGTGGCACAAGCATTATTATTGCTTTTCTTTCTAACCCTTTTGTTTGACACCTTCACGCACTGAGCGTCATCAGTGACAGTAACTAAACGAGTAGAGCCAGAAGCTTCGGATACTGGCGCCGCAGTTACTGCAGCTTTATTTGCATCAGTAGCTTGAACATTCGGCACACAAGCAGCATTATCATAAACCGGAGAATTAGATGAGAGAGCAAAAGCTGAGATAGCATCAGTTACTGCCGACGTCACAGTACATGGCACTATTGATTGAGTTGCGCAAGCCATTGTTTTATTAGCTGGACTAAAGCTTTCGGCAGAATCAGTCCGCCAATACGTCAGCTGCGTCACGTACGTCAATTTTAGAGCAATTTCTACTTTGACGTATCCGTCTTATCTGGCGTTACGCATACAAACATCCGCAGTCTACTTTGCTGTCAGTTATTTCGACGTACGTGACGTACCTCACGGATTGATTCTGCTGAACGCATTATGAGCGTAGGAGAGTGTGCCAACGGAAGATGGTACAGAGGGAGCGTAAGTAGACAAAGTAGATGAAGAGTGATTAGCTTCACTGGTAGCTCTTAGCTCATCGAAAGCAGAATTGAATGTTTCTCTTAGACTCTTTATTTCGGCGGTGAGGGCAGCAATAATTTTATCTTTATCGGCAAGTATACTTAGAATAGATTGCAGGGCCGAATTTGTTTTCGAAGATTCCAGCACCAAGTTGTTATTAACTTCATTTAGCACCTTCACAGAGCTTAACACACTAGCATTATCGGCCTGAAGAGAGGCTATGAGATTAAATAAAGAGTTTAGTGTTGCATGCTGGATCACTGTATTCGTAATAGAGTTATCACTACTCTTCAAAGATTCATCAGACGTCTGAGCATCGAGAGAGGAAGAACTAGCGATGACGGTAGATGGAATTTCCTTTGCAATAGGTGGAGGGAGATCCGACGCTGAACAGCGCAAGCATAGCAAAAAAACATTGACCGGCACTTTGTAAAAATTCAATATCAGCCGGACGGATACCAACACAAGTAGCGTGGAAAAGATCATTGCACTTTGCACACTGCACTTTATGCTCTTTCGGGAGATTTCTCTCAACCCTATGACCGCACACACAAGGCATTATTGGTCGATTTGCAAATGCGTAAATAATTGATAAAATAAGTTTTTATTTATTTGACATATGTTGTCGATTTGTCCCAATAAAAAGAGACACTATAATTATAACAACCAACCAATATAAAAACACTTGAGAAAAAAGTCACATTCTCACTGAAAGGTATGTAATAAATTATAAATTATAGAGCGAAATAGGAATGCCGACAATAACACGTCCGAACAGGTCGACAAACACCGACATTCCTGTTCCAAAGTTTACGTAAAACTACATTTTGACTGATAACTCGGTTATCGATAAATATATAGAAATTTCGTGATGCCTTTGCAGACTTTATACACTTAAGAATGTGTCTGCAAAATTTCGTTAAGATCGGGGCATTCGTTCAGACGTTAAAGAAGCACAAACATCTGCTCTCAGTCACAAACTTACGTTTTTATATATCTTCGTATGTTACATTTGACGACTTTTAGAAAATGAGACTTGAAGTTTGGAGTTCAATTTCTCAAAAACGCTTCATTGCATTTAGTCCTAAGTTTGGGAAAATTTTACTGGTCCAAGAAATCATTTAATTAATTACTTTTTAACGGGTTTTGTTAATTATTTTAGAATATATAAAGGATTTTCTTCCGTAAAGTTTTGTCGTATGTTACATTTGGCAACAGTTTTGCAGGAACAATGTATGACATACGATAAATAATTATCGGATTTTGGTCTAAATTTAAGATGTTTGAAATTAGTTAAATATGTCATTTTTTTTTTTATAAAAATAAAATAAACAGTTTTTCACTTATAAGCACATTCTGCTAATAACCAAACCAAAAATGTATCTTAAATATAAAAAATTTAAAAATTTCACTCAATATCTCGGAAACTAAATGAGATATCAAAACCCCGATGGCTCCCTTCGAAAGATCACGATCAGTTTAGTATAACTGCATTTATAACTCAATTCGACCAAATTTTCACATACGACAATCATTTATCATTTTATTAGTAAGATGAGATAAGATAAGATAAAATTAATTGCGGCATTATATGTATGTATGTGTTCCTTGAAATAGTACAAAATTTATATAAGTTATTTTCAAATTTCTGTAACTAGTTCAAAAGTTATGATAATTGCATGCGGTTTTTTTTGTTGGAAATTTGTACGCTTCAGCTTTAAGACCATGTAATGGTTACTGGAAAAGTTTCAAAAATTATACTAAAATTTACTAAAAAAAAAGCTAAAGCTCAGGACTGGAGTCCGTGAGAAATCCGTATTTTTATCTCTTGGGAAACATGCCCGTTTTAGAGCCTGAAAACACGATTTTTTGAAAACTTACAAATTTCGAGATAATCATTTAGCTATAAGGAGTGAGTTTTTTTGGGCGATAGATGGGTTAGTTTCTTCTAGTATATGTACCCTTAATTTCTGAAAAAAATGAGTGGTTACTTAAAACAGTAACAGTGGTTATCACTCTGAATAAGGAGGCGCTCGAGCCCCTTAAACGGTGCAACGGACGAGTGCATTACGGCTTGGGTCAGATCGTGATCCACGTATACCGTGGCGATGCACAGCGCGCTGCTATTCCGGACGCTCCGGAGGACTCGGAGATCGAGGCATCGGAAGGGGAAGCAGAGGAGTCCGACGCGGAAAGTATGTTATCCGCCACGTCAAATTGCGATGGTGCTGCGAACAACTCGGCGATAGAAGAAAGCCTGCTTGACGAAGAAGGCCTCGACGTCACGATCGTGGCTAAACCTGAGCACACTAACGTTGATGCTGCTTCAGACAGCAGGGTTCCCGCCACGCCAAATCGTGCAGGTGCTCTGAACAACTCCTCGTTGAGAGACAGCCCCGGGAACAGGCCAGACCTCGACGACACGCTGGCGGCAGGGATGTCTGAGCTCTCTCATGTTGGTGGTGCTTCAGATAAATCTGCACAAATCTAAAGCAGCCTCGGCTGTTTTAAGCAGTCGTCTTTCTAAAGGCGACGTAGACGTGGTCCTTATCCAAGAGCCCTGGGTCAATAGCTCTAGGATCTGTGGATTGGGGACTAAGGGGTACAAGCTCATCCAAGCCAATGATGAGGGCAAGGTCAGAACCTGTATTTTGGTAAAGTCTGAGCTAAACACCTTTCTATTACCCAACTACTCAAATGGTGACGTTACAGCTGCCAGCTTAACAGTCGGCAGCACCAGCCTAACGATGGCGTCGGTCTATATGCCCTATGACGCCGAAGAACCTCCTCCACAAAAGGAGGTGAAAGATCTGGTGGATAATTTCTGTACGGGCCATCTTATTATTGGAGCTGACGCTAATGCTCATCACGTCCAGTGGGGAAGCTCCGATATTAACGCTAGGGGCGAGTATCTGTTTGACTACCTACTAACAACTAACCTGGTGGTTTGTAACGTGGGTAACGAGCCTACTTTTATAACTAAAGCTCGTAGGGAGGTTATAGACCTCACTGTTTGTAGCGAAGGCGCTTATGAGTGGGTCAGAAAATGGCGTGTTCTTGATGAGCATTCATTTTCTGACCATCGGTACATAGAAATTGTGTTAGACTTTATTGTTGAGCAGCCAGTTATGAAACGAAATCCACGCAACACTAACTGGCAGCTACATAACCAAATATTAGCTAGGGACCTACCAGTATTACCTCCACAAGCCCCCTCATCAGTGGGAGAACTGGATGACCTGGTAACGACCTTCACAACGGCGCTCTCAAATGCCCTAGAGCAGGCTTGTCCAGTACCAAAACCACGCGGCAAACATAGACCCCACTGGTGGTCTTACGACCTGGATTCGTTCCGTATATCATGCAGGAAGCAATTTAACAAGGCCAAGAGCATCGGTACGGAGCCTGAATGGCTCGAATATAAAGCTAAACTGAGGGCCTATAAAAAGGCTCTAAGGCAAGCGAAGAGAACTTCGTGGAGAAATTTCTGCACCGGGGTCGAAAAAGTCGATGATACAGCGAGACTTAGACGAGTGCTATCAAAAACTCAAACAGCCATTAGCTATTTACGCAAGCCTGACGGATCTTGGACCAGCACGGAAGGGGAAACCCTGGAGCTGCTCCTGAACACACACTTTCCGGGGAACTTGTATGATGCACCTGTAGCATCTGCAACAAACCTGGCGGTAAACATACCCATTACGGAGGAAAGGGTAAGGTGGGCAATCAAAAGCTTTGAGCCGTTCAAGGCAGCTGGGCCAGACGGGATTTTCCCCGCACAACTTATAAACACGCTGGAAATATCAGCTAAATGGCTGGTAGTTCTCTATTCAGCCTGCCTGGCTCTTAATTACATTCCGTGCTCCTGGAGAAGCGCCACGGTAGTCTTTATTCCAAAGGCTGGGAAGGCCTCACACTATGAGCCTAAAGACTACAGACCGGTCAGTCTCTCGTCTTTTGCACTTAAAACCTTCGAGAGGATAATTAGCGATTATCTCTCCTCTACTATTGATAGCAACCTTATTTCTAGCTATCAACATGCATACACCAAAGGTAAATCAACGGAAACTGCGCTCCACAGCCTAGTCTCTATTGTTGAAAAATCATTGCACGAAAAGGAGTACTGTCTCGTGGCCTTTCTGGACATCGAAGGGGCTTTCAACAATATAAGGCCGGAGGCTATTAACACTGCTTTAACAAACCTGGGCATGAATAGGTCTCTTATTGGTCTAATTGATCAACTACTAAAGGGAAGTAAAATAGTTTCTTCACTGGGAACAGTTGATCTTTCACGCTATGTCACAAGAGGAACGCCTCAGGGTGGTGTTCTCTCCCCGCTCCTATGGAACCTCACCGTAAACTCGCTGCTACGAGACACAAGGTGGGGGGGCGGGAAGATAGTGGCATATGCAGACGATTTAGCTATTGCATATAGGGGCAAATTCCCACAAACCCTGTGTGACTTGATGCAAGTAGCACTGCGAGAAGTTTCTTCATGGTCCTCTCGCTGCGGACTTAGCATCAACCCGGGAAAGGTGGAGCTTGTCCTTTATACCAGGCGGTACAAGATACCACCGCTGAACCTACCAGAACTAGATGGCGTGCGCCTGAACTTAGCTGATAAAGCCAAATTCCTAGGCACAGTTCTAGATAGAAAGCTTAACTGGAAGGAGAATGTCATCCAGCGCCAGAGGAAAGCGTGCATTGCACTTTACACGTGTAAAAGAGCCATTGGCAAAAAATGGGGGCTCAGCCCCAAAATTTGCAGATGGATCTACACTGCGATAATCCAGCCAATTATGCTGTATGGAGTCGTGGTATGGTGGCCTGCGCTAGGAAAGGCAACAAACCTAAATCTGTTAGGAAAAGTCCACAGATCGAGCATGATCTGTATAAGCGGGGCGTTAAGAACAACGCCCAATGAAGCTCTCCAGGCCATTCTTGGCTTTTTGCCACTCGATCTGGAAGGGTACCGGGCAGCAGCAGCATCGGCTCTGCGTCTAAGGGAAACGTCCGTCTGGGGCGCAAGCTCTATTGGACACTCCTGTATTCTAAGATCTTACAGCTTTCTCCCTCTGAGCACAGATCGGTGTGCGACCACAACAGTCGGAGATTGTTGTTTTAGAATAAACATTCCCAGCAGGGAAGACTGGGAGAACATAGATCGGTGTCCCGCTACTAATGGCGGCACTTTTATATACACCGACGGCTCGAAGTTAGACGGCAGAGTCGGAGAAGGGGTTTACTCAAGGGATTTGGACCTAGAACTCTCCTTTAGACTACCTGATCACTGCAGTGTCTTCCAGGCTGAAGTTTCTGCAATCATGGACGCCGTGACTTGGATAGGTGAACGCACCATCGGACAGGATATCTGTATTTTCAGCGACAGCCAAGCGGCCATCAAATCCCTTGGCTCTTACTCGTTCAACTCTGAACTGACGCTCAGCTGTCGTCGATCTCTTCAAGAGATGGCCCAACAGAACCGCGTGAACCTCACATGGGTCCCGGGACACAGGGACATTGAGGGACACTGTAGGGCAGACGAACTTGCCAGGCAGGGCACGACCAAGCAGATTCTTCAAGATAAAGAGCGCATAGGTATGCCGTTTGCCACGTGCAAGCTAATGCTGAAGGAGCATACACTCCGCGAAGCCAACGAAAGATGGCTACAAGCCCCAGGGTGCCGGATATCAAAGCAAACCTGGCCAAAATGCGATCTTAAAAGATCTAGACACATATACGCCCTAAAAAGGAAGGAAATCTCCATATTAATAGGTGTTTTAACCGGGCACTGCCTTATTGGTAGGCACGCAGCAAGGCTAGGCGTTCCCTACCGACGATGCTGCAGGAGTTGCAAAGATGATGAGGAAGAGGAAACAGTGGAGCACCTCATCTGCAACTGCCCGGCCTTAAGCGGAGCGAGAAGGCGCTCTCTGGGAGTTCCCTTCCTGGTTAGCTTAAGCCAGGTCGCGGAGCTAGACATAAAGGACTTGATGGCCTTCATCAAGTTATCAAAATGGTTCGAGGAGGGGTAGCGGTGTCGGTTAGGAGTGTCAGTCCCGGGTTTCGGCTATATGGAGAGTCCCGACAGCACTGGGATTTTCCATGTGGCCGGGCCCCGGGACTGACTTTCCTAGTGTTTGGTGGTATCACAACGGGCCTTTTATTACTGGCCTAGGTGTGCCTTTGCGGCAGCCACTTCTACCTACCTACCTAAAACAGTAAAGACGTCAGAGCCAACTAAAATTGGCAAAAAATGATAAAAATTACGTATTTTTAGTACCAGGTTTTTAATAACAGGTACTCGCTATATGATTTATTATTTACTTTTAAACAAACTACATTTTACCTTTAAAACAACATATCGCATATAAGGATATCTCTAATTGAAACATTTGTCCAGCCAGTGGAGACGCCAGGACGACCTGCAAAACGCTCTAAAAGGTAGAATTTGGCTGAAAATTGCATTATAAGTCAGTGTTTGCTGAAATTTATGATTGACTTCGCCGACGGCCTCGCGCTAGTATGAAGGCCTCGCAAAAGGGTTGGACAAACTCTCAAGCTCTTTTTATTTTTTCTTACATGTGTTCTATTATATTTATTACTCCCGCAAACGAATTTTGTCATAACTAGATTTTATAGGAAAAATTTAGTGAAATTCATCGCCGGTTCCAAAGTAAACAGATATATTTATTTTTTTAAATTTTTGGGAAAACAGCATTTCAAACTTGAATTTTGAATACCGTTTCATAAACAATTAAAATCTTGAAATACTTCTGTTTACTTTGGAAACCGGCGATATATTGTGTATGTACATTAGGAAAGGTCTAAAACCGATTAAAATAACGTTCCGATTTCGGTTACGGTTTTGCGACTTGTTTCGGTTTTGGTTCCGGTTTCGTTCTTCAACATTTATTTCGGTTTCGGTTTCCAAATAAAAAAAGAACAAAATAAATTTTACTTCTAAAATACTCAAGTACCTATGTAGCTTCGAAATAGGTCTGAATTTTCCTAACTTTTTTTCTGCGGCCAATATAATAATAAATTTTATTAACGCTATGCATAGGTGAAATTTCAGCAAAACAAATTCCTACAATTAACTACTTTTTTATTAGATAAATATTATAATGGACTCTAAATGAAATTTATAAATCGTCAAAACATTAATATGAGTGGTGCTTTTTGAGACAAGCACTTCTTTTTCGGATCTCGTAAACTTTTTTCGATCGCTTCATTCAACTATAGTCAAATTTCCTCTTTCAGAACTTAGATACTGATGTCAAAACGTGTATTTTTTAACCTTGCTCGACAATCGTCCATGAAAATTTTCCAGGATACCTTTTTATAAAAGAAAACACCTATGTGCCCACTAAAAGAAGTAAGATACCAAAAAATATCAAAACCGTTTGGAACCGGTTCCGGCTTTTGAAACGGTTTCGGTTTCGTTCTTTTTCAAGATCAAAATAACGGTTACGGTTTCGGTTTTGGTTTTAAAAAATTAATCGGTTTTTATCGGTTACGGTTACGGTTTCGGTTCCGGTTTCAGTCCTTGACATTAGGGTACTTCAAGTAAAACAAAAATTGTGTTTACCCCATGAAAAGTTAGGTATTGATGAGAAAATAAGCCTTGCAAAAATTAGCGCTGTAACTTAACCCTTATAGTACATTTACACTGCACCAGATTCGGCGAATTCAAATAACACAATTCGACACCGTTTACATTGTGAAATTCCTTGTAGGAATCTTTACCAGGACAAAACGCCACCGAAAGGAAATGCACTACCGTGATGTTTTAAACACCTGTAGAGTGCTAACAACAGAAGAGTATCTGAAGTATGAAATTTGAATAATCTTTGTTCAAAATTATCAAAAAATGCTGAGCGTTGAAGAACACGTTTTTTTTCAAAAGTTTCAATCGTAGATTTTGTTTTTGTTTGTCAAAAAAAAAAAGTATTCTTATTTTTTCTTGATATAAGTACAGATATTTTCTTAAATTAAGTATATTTTTGAAATATTTTCTTGGTTATTTTAAATATTTTTTAAAAACTTTTTCTTCTTATATTTTGTTTTTGTTTCTAATTGGAACATAACTTGCTTGTTTAAAGTAAACTTTTTTGATTAATTTCAGTGAAAATCAAGTAAATTTTTTTTTTATTTATTTACTAATTGAAGAATGAGAAAATATTTTTCTCCGTGTTCTACCACACCCATTTTCTTAAAAAAATAAACTAGTTGCAATTGTTATTTACAGGTGTGCATAGTATCACACGTCATTAAACCATTAAGTTCTGCTGGGCAATTCTAAATGTACAACACCCGAAGGGTTGCTATTGCATGAACTGTGGATTGTATTGTTCGGCAAATTTGGTGAAATGAGGTCAAATGTGATGAATATATTTCACTAAATTTTTCCTATAAAATCTAGTTATGACAAAATTCTTTTGCGGGAGTAATAAATATAATAGAACACATGTAAGAAAAAATAAAAAGAGCTTGAGAGTTTGTCCAACCCTTTTGCGAGGCCTTCATACTAGCGCGAGGCCGTCGGCGAAGTCAATCATAAATTTCAGCAAATACTGACTTATAATGCAATTTTCAGCCAAATTCTACCTTTTAGAGCGTTTTGCAGGGCTCCCTCAGGCGCGAGGTCGTCCTGGCGTCGCCACTGGCTGGACAAATGTTTCAATTAGAGATATCCTTATATGCGATATGGTGTTTTAAAGGTAAAATGTGTTTTGTTTAAAAGTAAATAATAAATCATATAGCGAGTACCTGTTATTAAAAACCTGGTACTAAAAATACGTAATTTTTATCCTTTTTTGCCAATTTTAGCTGGCTCTGACCTCTTTACTGTTTTAAGTAACCACTTAATTTTTTCAGAAATTAAGGGTACATATCCTAGAAGAAACTAACCCATCTATCGGCCAAAAAAACTCACTCCTTACAGATAAATGATTATCTCGAAATTTGTAAGTTTTCAAAAAGTCGTGTTTTCAGGCTCTAAAACGGACATGTTTCCCAAGAGATAAATATACGAATTTCTAATGGACTCCAGTCCAGAGCTTTAGCTTCTGACACCTCCTAAACCATTATAAATTTTTTTTTAGTAAATTTTAGTATAATTTTGAAGCGTACAACTTTCCAACAAAAAAAAAACCGCATGCAATTATCATAACTGTTGAACTAGTTACAGAAATTTGAAAATAACTTATATAAATTTTGTACTATTTCAAGGAATACATACATACATATAATGCCGCAATTAATTTTATCTTATCTTACTAATATCGTCGCCCGGATAAATGATTGTCGTATGTGAAAATTTGGTCGAATTGAGTTATAAATGCAGTTATACTAAACTGATCGTGATCTTTCGAATGGAGCCATCGGGGTTTTGATATCTCTTTTAGTTTCCGAGATATTGAGTGAAAGTTTTAAATTTTTTAAATTTAAGATACATTTTTGGTTTGGTTATAAGCAGAATGTGCTTATAAGTGAAAACTGTTTATTTTAATTTTATAAAAAACAAAATGACACATTTAACTAATTTCAAACATCTTAAATTTAGACCAAAATCCGATAATTATGCGCACTTTTCAAAGTAATGACATGTCCACTTTAACATTGTTTAAGTTACATTTAAATACAACATTGTGCTTTATTATTTCCATTTTCCCATATATTGGTGTTTCCAGCGTTACGGACGTTCCATGCTGGCACACTATTTTAAGTATGAAACCTAAAGCAGGCTTCGGACCAGAATAGTTGTTTTGTCATATGTAGCCTTTGTAATCATCTATCCAACGCTATCAAAATTTTTTCCTAGAGATGACACATTCCCTATGCAGAAACGTTTAAATCTGCCGTTCGGACGTTCCTAAAACGTACTTCATATTTGAGGTGGTTTAAGATTTCCTTAAAGTTCTACGAATTGGTTCGTGCTATAAAAAAAATGGTGCATACACGATTAATAGAAGAATAAACAATGACTTATACTGCATTAACATTTTCTTTATAGAGAAGTTTTTTGTTGGACAAATATCGATTTTAATTTTGTTCGGACGTTCCATTTTTTAGTCTTAAAGAAAACAGCATCTCCTTTTACAATGAAAAAAATATTGACCACATATTTTATTGCATTTACCTCGCTTAAGTATAAATTTACATTTCTTTCAAATTCCGAACACTAAAACGATCCACATACATTAGGGTGAACAAAACAAAAAATTTTTTCGTTTTGACTCTTTTGATTTTTGATAACTTAAATTACAGCATATTTTTTGTAAGGTTGTCTTATCAATTACTAACGTGACCTAAAAAAATCTATTTTTTTGATCCCCCTAATATATGTACATACATAAATTCATTTATGTAGGGATGGGCAAGTTGCGTCCCATACGTGCCTTTGTAAGGTTATTAACAAGCTTGGCCTAGGGACATTTTCAAATTTTTCTCTTTGGTTGACACATTTTCGGAAACACCCATTTACATTAGGGTGACTCAAATAAAACAATTTGTTTTTTTTGGGACCTTAGTAAGTTAGTAATTGATGAGAAAATAAATCTTGCAAAAAATTAGCGCTGTAACTTAACCCTTATACTGCGTTCACGCTGGACCATAAACTCGATTTAAAGGGGCATTTTTTGAGTTAACTCAGATAACCCTAGCGTGACCATATGGTCACGCAAGTAGTAGTTGAATTAAAAAAAAAAAATCAGAGCTGATCCAAATAATTTCCTTTGAATTAGCTTTTTCCATTTAAATACATATGCGCGAAGCGAACTGAGTTTAAAATTTTTCATAAAGTGTCTTTGTTTCGAAGTGAGTAGGTGTGAAAAAGTTGAAAGAAAAAAAGATGGCAAAAAATGCGAATTTTGATAGAAACAAAAGGTAAGTACCGTAATATTTTTTGAAGTGTGGTTTCTAAAAGAAGTTAAGTTTCAATTTGAATAATAATAAAGTGAAAATATATGACAAATATATTTTGTAAAAAAATAAAATGTTCTTGTTGACCATTAACGGTATTTTTTCTTGGCGTGACCATACGGTCACGCTGGGCTAGACTAATAGCTCATTTTATTTAACGTAATTTTCGTTCAAATGAATTGAAAACTTTATAATTCGTGGTAAATTCTTTCCAAATTTTCAGACGTTTAAACACACAAGAGGTTATTGACTATCTAAATGACTTTTGTGATAGCGATGAAGAAGATTCACCCGCTGCTCTATATATCTTACCTCCGGACAACGAAAATGGGGCAATCAGTGGAGAAGATGATGGTGATGAAGACGACATGGGTAAGCCAGAGGATATATGTGTTGGTCAATTGAAAGCACCTTGTGAATTAGTGATGAGCAGTGGTAAAAGGGTTTTAATACTGATGATGAGGAGGATGACTTTGAAGTTACTGATTCTGTGTTGATCGACGTATTGGAAAACTCTACTCAGAACTTGCAAACTAATTTGTTAGAGGAACAGGGCGAAATGTCAATAGAACCATCCTCATCACAACCTGAAACCGAGAACCGAGGGCTCGAAATGTAACGTTGGGATTTGCGTAAAATGTCATCTTAATTATTAAATACGATACAGTATAAAATGTTTTTATAAAAAATAGTTTTCAATACATACTTAAATAACTGTTTAAATCGTTTTCCTTTAGTTCACACTTGTTTAGTTGAAATATGTGGGTAAATCTTTGCTTTACTTAAAAAAAAAAAAACATGAGACAAATTTCCTCATATTATGCCCAGTGTGACCAAATGGTCACACCTCAATAGTCGGTTTAGGAATGATGCCCTAAAATATGGATGGTACCTAAGTGATCATTGGACCTATAAAGCCATACCTTAAAATATTTTTTTTTTTTTTTTTTTTTTTTTTTTTTTTTTTTTTTTTTTTTTTTTTTTTTTTTTCGAGTTAATTCATATTGTGGTTGTCAATACACTCGAGTTTATGGCTTAACTTGAACGTAATAGTATAGGTCGCTATTTTTTCGCCCCTTCCTATATATTTTGTACGGGAAAAAGTTGTATTTCTTCCAAAGTAAATTTTTTAACAACCTTTGAAACTGTTCCCAAAAAGCTTTACATACATAGTGCCATTATTCTTTTCAGTACGATTATCATATTGTGGCGAATGTTCTCAAGAATCTCTCATCTCCCAACTCTAGCGTATTTCCATCACTAGCGTCACTACCACAACTACAGCTGTTTAGATACATGGCGTGAGAGCGACAGAGGGAGAGGCAGCTCGCGTGTTTGCGAATGTGGCACAAAGAGGAGATGACGATAGATAAACGCTTCGAGAACACTGTTGCACGAATAAACCAGAAAGGTGTAGACATTTCTAGGTTGTGAAGCTGCTGTCTGCTAGGGTATATAAACCGCGCAAAGACAACGCAAATCAATCAGTTTATTTTGAAGTGTTGTACAGTGAAGTACTGAACAGTGAATTAACCCGCGATATTGTACTACGGTTTTTAGTACTGAATAAAGCGTACTACTTATTAAGCAGAATCGGAGTGTTTTATTTAACGTACAGTGATCGAACTCAGGGAAAATAATCAAGGAATCATCAAATTCGTCACAATATCAATTAAACGAATTTTTTGCAAAACATTTCAAAAATTATTACAAAATTCACTTTGAAAAATATTCCATTTTTCCCGTACGAAATATATAGGAAGCGGCGAAAAAAATAGCTATCTCTAAGAGTTAAGTTAAAGCGCTAATTTTTTGCAACACGCAAAAAAATTTTGGTGTCAAAACAGCACTTCAAGGTGCTGCTGTATATATAAACTAAAAAGTGCTATTTTAGCACCAAAAAGGAGTCAAAGTAACAAAAAATATAAAAAACTATTTGCACCACACTTACTCACGTTGCCTCACCACACTACCATAACTAACCATTATTAACTGCTGAGCGGAGCTGTCTACCATAAGGCTATCGTGTACATATGGTTGGCGACGTCAAATTGTAGCTTTGTTCTGAATGGTATCGACGAACAGCTTTTATCGATTTACGCCACACTTTCACTTTACACCATTTTAGTGTAGCAAAAGAACGTTGGCACCAAAGCAGTGTTAGCTTTACACCAAAAAAGTGTAGCAATTGCACCATTTTTTTTTTGCGTGAAGTGTTATTTTCTCATCAATTACTAATATACAAATAAATAAACATATTACGAATAAAGTTGATTTCATTTCTAAAACCGCTGTGATGAGTTTGAATACTTTTTGCTGCGTATGTCGGTTTATTTTGTTGTTTAGAAAGTTTATCTAAAGGGTAAACGAAGAATTTCTCAAGCCGGATTCAGGGAAAAGAAGAATTTTAGAAATCCAGGATTTAGGAAAAGCGGAATTTAAAAAAAACAGGATTTTACCTATGCAGGATTTTTAAAAAAATTTCAGGATTTTGCGAGGTAGAATTTTCTAAAGCAGGCAAACTTTACGCTGCCGAAGTTTCATGTTTCAAAAATGAGATTTGCATGGAAAAAAGCGCCAAATGTGCAATTTTTCGCCAAATTTGCCAAATTGCCAAATTTGGTGCAGTGTAAATGTACTATTAGGGTGGTGCTTAAGTGTGTAAAAGAATTTTGCAGATTTTACAGTTCAGGAGTGTTTCAAATTGCAATTTCTTTACATAAGGGTGCTTAGTTTTTAACATGAGCTTTGTTCAAAAATTGAAATATTTTCGATTTTAATTTTTTTTTTAGTACAGACAAATTCGTACAAAAACATTGGCAGCTGGTGATTACAGCGCAGATAATTCGGTTTATATATTGTTAAGATTTAATTTTTCGGATATCTACGTTTTTTTCCAGAATTATATAGATTTTATTTTTCAGAATGGTTAACCCTCTGTTGTTTGAAGTGGCCTACACAGGCCACTTTGGTTTTAAGGTGTATATCTTTTTTTTCGTTAAGTTACCAAAAAATCGGCGACAAGATACCTTCAAGATCTGTTAGCTAAAGCTTCTATGGATTTATAGTCATTACCTGTGGACTGATTTTGAAAAAATTTAATACACAGGCCACCACTCAATTTTGTTATTATTATACATCGTACTAGGGGTTATCTCACAGTCAGAATTAAAGTTCTTAGATATAACGTTTAGTTATTTTCTCGCTCCCTCGTGAAGGGTGGACACCTTGTCGCGGTACGAGGGCGTAAGTCGATAGCCACAGGGCAACGCTGCCCTTGTAATCATAGCGCCGCCGGTACTACATCACGAGAGAAGCAAAGCCTCTCTGGCGCGACGACTAAGATCTTCCCCCTCCCAATCCAGGGTGTTATGCGACCACGTGCCCATTGGACGTTTGCAGCCGGGAGGCAAATCGTTGCTGTAATCGAACGTAGCCTCTCTGATACCGGGCCGCCTCGGAGAGTAACTATGGCCATACCGCGGTATGGGGCTCTGCCGCGGCGGACGACACATTCCCCTTACTCTTCCCTTGACCCTAAACTGGCCTTGCCCGGCGAGGGGTCGTACGAACAAGATGATAAATAGTAACAAAAACCCTAAAACTAAAGATACAACAATGTGACGGTGGAGATGGCTGAAGCTATCTTACCGAACTTCCAAAGCGATTACGCGCCAAAGAAGGTTAATGGAAATCCCTTCAAACGCCAGAGATCGGACGTGGATTTAAAACCTCACCCGAAGCGGCAGCAACGCGCCCCCGTAGTGGATAAACTCAGCTTTGCTGAAGTGACTAAGGATAGGATCCTCATAGACGTCATTGACCGAGGTAACGAAAGCTGGGCCATCCCTAGGGACCAGGGGCGGTACGTCCGGAACGCTATCGGTAATGCCCTCCTCGACATTATGGATGAGTTCCGGGTGCCACGCCCATGGGATCTGATGCGGGATGGCACCAGGGCCGAATCAAGGTATTCGCTTGCGAGGATGCAAAAACTGTTGCACTGTACAAGGCAGCAGCTGCAAGACTGCGGCGATGCATAGCGTGCTGCGGCGATGCACAGCGCGCTGCTATTTCGGCTGCACCGGAGGACTCGGACATCGCAGTGCCGGTAGAGGAGTCGGAGATCTCCGACTCGGAAAGTATGTTATCTGCCACGTCAAATGACGAAGGAGCAGTGAACAGCTCGGAGATGGGAGACAGCCTGCTGGACGGGGAAGACCTCAACGTCACAGTAATATCAGCTAGTCCTGAGCGCACCAATGTCGATAACGCCACAGTTAGTAGGATCTCGGCCACGCCAAATCGTGGTCTGAACAAATCGTCGTTGAAAGATAAGCCTCCAGACGAGGTGCAACTCGACGATACGGCGGTGGCAGGGAAGTCTGAGCGTTCTCATGTTGGTGGTGATTCAGATAAACCTGCACAAATCTAAAGCAGCCTCGGCTACTTTAATCAGTCGTCTCTCTAAAGGCGACATAGATGTGGTTCTCATCCAAGAACCCTGGGTCAACAGCTCAAGGATTTGCGGTTTGGGGACTAAGGGTTTTAAGCTTATCCGAGCCAGCGAGGAGGGCAGGGTTAGACCCTGTATTTTGGTTAAGTCTGAGCTGAGGATCAACTATTGCAATGGTGACGTTACAGCTGCCAGTTTAACAGTCGACGGTACCAGTCTGACGATGGCGTCAGGCTATATGCCCTACGACGCCGAAGAACCTCCGCCACAGAGGGAGGTAAAAGACCTGGTGGCAAATTTTTCCATGGGTCATCTTATTATCGGAACTGACGCCAATGCTCATCACGTCCAGTGGGGAAGCTCCGATATCAATGCTAGAGGAGAGTCGTTATTTGATTATTTGTTAACAACTAACCTGGTATGAAAGCTTTGATATTATGGTCATGTTATTGTACAGTAGTAAATTTTTCATGGACTATTTGACCGATCGAATAATTTATTTTTTTAAATTATTCTATTTTTTATACCTTTCATGAACATGAAATGGTATTATAACTTTGGTCCGATGTTTGTAAGTATGAGAAGAAGAAGAGATGGACCCATCAATAAGTATACCGAAATGATCAGGATGACAAGCTGAGTTGATTTAGCCATGTCCGTCTGTCCGTCTGTCTGTTTGAACGCAAACTAGTCCCTCAATTTTTGAGATATCTGGCGGAAATTTTGTATGTGGCCACCATTTTGTAATATAGGAATCATTTGTCGGAACTGGCAAGATCGGACCAGAATAACATATAGCCCCCATACAACCGATTGTTCAGATATAAGGTTTTTTGACCAAAACTACTGCAATTAAAAAGTTAGGAACGTAAAATTTCGCAAGTCGAGTACTTTCTATTTATGTAGTGCATATAGTGAAAAACAGCAAGATCGGGAAAATGTAACATATAGCCCCCATACAACCGATTGTTCAGATATAAGGTTTTTTGGTTTCATGAACATGAAATGGTATTATAACTTTGGTCCGATGTTTGTAAGTATGAGAAGAAGAAGAGATGTACCCATCAATAAGTATACCGAAATGATCAGGATGACAAGCTGAGTTGATTTAGCCATGTCCGTCTGTCCGTCTGTCTGTTTGAACGCAAACTAGTCCCTCAATTTTTGAGATATCTGGCTGAAATTTTGTATGTGGCCACCATTTTGTAATATAGGAATCATTTGTCGGAACTGGCAAGATCGGACCAGAATAACATATAGCCCCCATACAACCGATTGTTCAGATATAAGGTTTTTTGACCAAAACTTCTGCAATTAAAAAGTTAGGAACGCAAAATTTCGCAACTCGAGTACTTTCTCTTTATGTAGTGTATATAGTGAAAATCAGCAAGATCGGGCAAATGTATCATATATCCTCCATACAACCGATTTTTCAGATATAAGGTTTTTTGGGCAAAACTTCTGCAATTAAAAAGTTAGGAACGTAAAATTTTGCATCTCGAGTACTTTCTATTTATGTAGTGTATATAGTGAAAATCAACAAGATCGGGCAAATGTAACATATAGCCCCCATACAACCGATTGTTCTGATATAAGGTTTTTTGGCCAAAACTTCTGCAATTAAAAAGTTAGGAACGTAAAATTTTGCAACTCGAGTACTTTCTATTTATGTAGTGTATATAGTGAAAATCAACAAGATCGGGCAAATGTAACATATAGCCCCCATACAACCGATTTTTCAGATATAAGGTTTTTTGGGCAAAACTTCTGCAATTAAAAAGTTAGGAACGTAAAATTTTGCATCTCGAGTACTTTCTATTTATGTAGTGTATATAGTGAAAATCAACAAGATCGGGCAAATGTAACATATAGCCCCCATACAACCGATTGTTCAGATATAAGGTTTTTTGGCCAAAACTTCTGCAATTAAAAAGTTAGGAACATAAAATTTTGCAACTTGAGTACTTTCAATTTATGTAGTGTGTAGGGGAAAATCAAGAAGATCGGGCAAATATAACATATATGTAGCCCCATACAACCGGTTGTTCCGATATAAGGTTTTTTGGCCAATACTTCCGCATTTAAAAAGTTAGGAACGTAAAATATTGCACCTTTAGTACTTTCTACATATGTAATGTGTATAGTGTAAGTCAGTACAATTGAACACGTATAATATATAGCCTCCATACAATCGATTGTTCCGATAACTCGGATCCTATTATTTTGTAAGTTTTTTTTAAATTATAACAAAGATGTGTAATGTGTATAGTAAATATAGTTAAATTGAAACAGGCTGTACTGGGGATCGAACAGTGAAAATCGTGACGCTTATTCATGAAAGGTATATAGCCTTCGGCACAGCCGAAGACAGCTTTCCTTACTTGTTTTTTTTTTGTTGTATATGTATGAATACATATCTCTTTGCCTTTAGATCACACAGCAGCGACATCTGTCGCTTGCGATGTGTGACTAGGGCTTTTTTAAGCTGCATCATCTGTTACGATGTTTTTGCAGCGCCACGGGTCCTTGGCTAGAATATGAAAGCTTTGATGTTATGGTCATGTTATTGTACAGTAGTAAATTTTTCATGGACTATTTGACCGATCGAATAATTTATTTTTTTAAATTATTCTATTTTTTTGTTATTAACGAACAAACTGAGCAACAACTCACAAACAAACAATACCAGCTACCGTGATTGCATTTTCGTTCTTGCTAAGGAACTAGACGTACGGCTTTGTATTTGTTGTTAGAAATTTTTCATTTTTCCCTTTTTAGTGGTCATTGAACCGAGGAGAAATTAGGTTTGCAACGTGGGTAACAAGCCTACGTTTATTACTAAAACCCGTAGGGAGTTCATAGATCTCACTATTTGCAGCGAAGGCGCTTATGAGTGGGTCAGAAAATGGCGCGTTCTCGATGAACACTCATTCTCCGACCACCGGTACGTAGAATTAGTTCTAGACTTTTCTGTTGAGCAGCCGGTTATGAAACGCAACCCACGTAACACTAACTGGCAGCTACACAATGAAATACTATCTAGGTACTTGCCAGCACTGCCCCCACAAGTCCCCTCATCAGTAGGGGAGTTGGAGAATCTGGTAAAGACCTTTACAACGGCGCTCTCGAATGCCCTAGAGTAGGCTTGCCCAGTGCCAAAACCACGGGGTAAACATAGGCCGCATTGGTGGTCCTACTACCTGGACTCGCTCCGTAAATCATGTAGGACACAATTTAATAAGGCCAAGAGCCTTGGCACAGAGACTCAATGGCTCGAATATAAAGTTAAACTCAGGGCCTACAAAAAAGCTCTGAGGCAGGCGAAGAGAGTATCGTGGAGAAATTTTTGCACTGGGGTCGAAAATGTCGACGATACAGCGAGAGGAGTAGGCTGACCAGGAGTTCCCTTCCTGGTCAGCCTACGCCAGGTCACGGAGCTGGACATAAAGGACCTGATGGCCTTCATTAAGTCATCTAAATGGTTCGAGGAGGAGTAACGGTGTCGGTATAGGAAGGTCGCTCTGAGCTTATTTTTGACAGTTTTACTAGTTTTAGTCGAAAAAACACGGGACCAAGTTGGAAATATGTTTTTGTAAAGAAAAAATAAGATAAACGGCTGAAAATAGAAAACTAACTTTTTTTGAAGACATTTTTTTTTTAATTTATCTATATTCAAAAGGTGCGTTTTTTCCTATGCAAGTGTCAAGAAAACGCTTAACTGGGTAAAATTGTACCTGAGTGTATGTCACCACACTAGCAGCATTTGAGCTGTGAAAATCATCATTGACTGTGTTAATTTATCTGTTAAAATATGTTCCTGGTATATTCCAAGAGCTTAAATCAATCAAGTATAATTTTCACAAAAGTTTGTTTTAAAATGCGTCTAGTATTGATTACACTAGTTTACAAATAATTAATTTGAAAAAATACCAAGATATTGTATGGGTAGGTTTTCAAGATATCGGTAATTTTGTGTTTTTTCAGGTATCAGTTCATTTAAAAATTATTTACGCCAATGTTACAAAAGCGATGGACGCAAGCAATACCTCGTTTGAGAGGAAACCAAAATACGCTTCCAACGACGTATAATATACAGTGGTGGTCTAAACCAGCGCTGAACAATACCTGGTCAAAGTAGGAATTTTGTCGAATTTTTACGATTTTTGGAAAATATTTGATTTTGCGAAGTTCTAAAAATCAGGAACTTTTTATTTTTTCTAAAATTAGTGTGTAGCGGTTAAAGGTTCGGCCTTCTACACCAAGTCGTGGCGGTTCGATGCCCGGCAAAAGTAACATCAAAAATTATTTAGAAAAAGAATTTTTCTAAACGGGGTCGCCCCTCGGCAGTAGTTTAGCAAACTCTCCGGGTGTATTTCTGCCATGAGCAGCTTCTCAGCAAAAAATTCATTTGCTTTGCAAGTGCTGTTCGTGCCAACTTGTAGAAAAAACTCAAAAAGCAACACACCACAAGTTGGAAAGAGAAGCTCGGCAAAAATCTCGTTAGAGGTTATGATAACCTGTTGGTATATCGCCGCCATTAGTTTTTTTTTAAGCATAATAATACTAAGATCTAGTGAAAACTATCCCATGGCGACTCAAAAGATACAATTTTTTTGTTTATTTAATTCTCCAAATCGATAGCACTATGGTCGGAGATATCACCCTGTGGCATGCCTTAGGCGTTTCCAATCGAAACCAAATTGTTTATGTAATAACTCCGACCATAGTGCTATCGATTTTGAGTATTAGATAAAAAGAAAAAAGGTTTACATTTTTTGAGTCTCCATATGTAGGGAAACCTAAATTTTGACCTCTGTGCGACACGCCTTAATTGTCTCCAATTGCAACCAAAATGTGTGTGCAATATCTTCGGCTATTTAGGGACTGAGCCTTTAAAAATCTGACAATAAAACTGTCTCCCTACAAATAAGGACCTCTCTAATGTATATAGATTAAGAATAAGGGAAAACATATCTCCATTCGGGCAAAATTTATGCAAACAAATTCAGAACAAATACAAGTAATCCACTAAATCTGTTTGCAAACAATCAACAGTTGCAGCGTTGATCCGAGTACGTAAATGCATAGCTGTGCATAAAAGAAAAATTAACAAAACAAATACGATTTCTGGAATTCGTGATACTTAAAAAAAAAACTTTGTACAAGATCTTCTTTAATTTTTAACTGTATTTATTTTCTGGAGTGTAATGGGGTGTGGTTGCTGAGTGACCGCGCTCAATCCCGACTCTTGCGTCCTCGTTCGTGCACTCTGGGCAACGTTGAGCTACCTAGGCTCGCGGCAGAAAGAGAGGGAGCCCCGGGGGGCCACTCTGACATACTTGGTTTAAGGGCTCACCGGGGTCTTTTTCGCAGCGTCTGTGCACCAAGAGGTGCGGCTGTAAGCGGGCGTCTGTCTTGAAGCAAGCGGCTCGCTATATAAATGTGCAAAACTTTTCCCTCCCAATCCAGGGTGCTATGCGATACCGTGCCCATTGGACGTTTGCAGCCGGGAGGCAAATCGTGGCTGTAGTCGAACGGAGCCTCACTGATACCGGGCCGCCTCAGGGAGTAACTATGGTCTTACCGCGGTATGGGGCTCTGCCGCGGCGGACGACACACTTCCCCTTACACTACCCTTGACCCTAAGCTGGCCTTGTCCGGCGAGGGGTCGTACGAACAAGATGAAGAACACACAAAATACAAAGCAATTAACGACTTCGTTTACTCCGCAGCAGAGAAGAACTATGCTGGAGCAAGCGAAAACACAACGCCGGAGGACAAACTCCGCCTCAAAGTTAACTGGGAGGCCGACAGCGATGGAAACTACGGGTCAGTCATCCCCCAAACTGCTATCAAGTAAGAGTGACTTGATGGGAGCAAGCAGCAGTGGGGCTGCCTACGCAGTCAAGCAGAAAACGGCGGAAGCTAAACTTCCATCAAGCGCTGGTACGAAACCCAATCTCTTCACATCTGGGGCAATGGTCTCACGACCTGGTTTCAGAGTTTCGAAAGAGAAGGACGACGACGCAAAGGGAGAGACCGCGATGGCAACTACGAGTCTGAATCCCTCCAAAGAGGCATCTCCCCGACGCTTTGCGTACTGGGATAAAAGAAAGGCCGCAAGGATCCTTAAAAAATATGAGGGAGCATCGCAGGAGAAGCTGTCGCCGGAAGAAAGGAAGATGGTGGAGGAAGCGAAAGCTCTGATACCAAATTTCCAGAGGCCCTATGTGCCTAAGAGGGTGAACGGTAATCCTTTCAAACGCCAGAGATCGGACGGAGAGGTAGACCCCCATCCGAAGCGGCATCAGGTCAACCCCGTAGTGGGAAAACTCAGCTTTGCTGAAGTAACCAAGGACAGAATCCTTATAGGTTTCATTGACCGAGGTAACGACCGTTGGTCCATCCCCAAAGACCAGTGGCTGTATGTCCGGAATGAAATGGGCAGGGCCCTCCTCCACTTAATGCGTGAGTCTCCGGGTAGTCCGCCGCGAGGTACTGACGCGGGCTGGCACCAAGGTCAGATCAAAATATTCGCGTGCGAGTATGCAAGAACTGTCGCACTGTATAAGGCAGCAGTTGCAAGACTGGGTGAAGTCTACCCAGGGGCAAGACTAGATGTCGTCGACTGGAAGGACATTCCTGCTCGGCCAAGGGCAAGGGCATGGATTCCTGCCGTCCCTGCAGAACCCGAGAATATTCTTGAGATGCTGCAGGTCTGGAATCCGTCTCTCCCGACGCAGGATTGGGGCGTCAATCTGGTCGATGATGTGGTTGGGCCCAATAGACAGGTGGTTATCACTCTGAATAAGGAGGCGCTCGAGCCCCTTAAACGGTGCAACGGACGAGTGCATTACGGCTTGGGTCAGATCGTGATCCACGTATACCGTGGCGATGCACAGCGCGCTGCTATTCCGGACGCTCCGGAGGACTCGGAGATCGAGGCATCGGAAGGGGAAGCAGAGGAGTCCGACGCGGAAAGTATGTTATCCGCCACGTCAAATTGCGATGGTGCTGCGAACAACTCGGCGATAGAAGAAAGCCTGCTTGACGAAGAAGGCCTCGACGTCACGATCGTGGCTAAACCTGAGCACACTAACGTTGATGCTGCTTCAGACAGCAGGGTTCCCGCCACGCCAAATCGTGCAGGTGCTCTGAACAACTCCTCGTTGAGAGACAGCCCCCGGAACAGGCCAGACCTCGACGACACGCTGGCGGGAGGGATGTCTGAGCTCTCTCATGTTGGTGGTGCTTCAGATAAATCTGCACAAATCTAAAGCAGCCTCGGCTGTTTTAAGCAGTCGTCTTTCTAAAGGCGACGTAGACGTGGTCCTTATCCAAGAGCCCTGGGTCAATAGCTCTAGGATCTGTGGATTGGGGACTAAGGGGTACAAGCTCATCCAAGCCAATGATGAGGGCAAGGTCAGAACCTGTATTTTGGTAAAGTCTGAGCTAAACACCTTTCTATTACCCAACTACTCAAATGGTGACGTTACAGCTGCCAGCTTAACAGTCGGCAGCACCAGCCTAACGATGGCGTCGGTCTATATGCCCTATGACGCCGAAGAACCTCCTCCACAAAAGGAGGTGAAAGATCTGGTGGATAATTCCTGTACGGGCCATCTTATTATTGGAGCTGACGCTAATGCTCATCACGTCCAGTGGGGAAGCTCCGATATCAACGCTAGGGGCGAGTCTCTGTTTGACTACCTACTAACAACTAACCTGGTGGTTTGTAACGTGGGTAACGAGCCTACTTTTATAACTAAAGCTCGTAGGGAGGTTATAGACCTCACTGTTTGTAGCGAAGGCGCTTATGAGTGGGTCAGAAAATGGCGTGTTCTTGATGAGCATTCATTTTCTGACCATCGGTACATAGAAATTGTGTTAGACTTTATTGTTGAGCAGCCAGTTATGAAACGAAATCCACGCAATACTAACTGGCAGCTACATAACCAAATATTAGCTAGGGACCTACCAGTATTACCTCCACAAGCCCCCTCATCAGTGGGAGAACTGGATGATCTGGTAACGACCTTTACAACGGCGCTCTCAAATGCCCTAGAGCAGGCTTGTCCAGTACCAAAACCACGCGGCAAACATAGACCCCACTGGTGGTCTTACGACCTGGATTCGTTCCGTATATCATGCAGGAAGCAATTTAACAAGGCCGAGAGCATCGGTACGGAGCCTGAATTGCTCGAATATAAAGCTAAACTGAGGGCCTATAAAAAGGCTCTAAGGCAAGCGAAGAGAACTTCGTGGAGAAATTTCTGCACCGGGGTCGAAAAAGTCGATGATACAGCGAGACTTAGACGAGTGCTATCAAAAACTCAAACAGCCATTAGCTATTTACGGAAGCCTGACGGATCTTGGACCAGCACGGAAGGGGAAACCCTGGAGCTGCTCCTGAACACACACTTTCCGGGGAACTTGTATGATGCACCTGTAGCATCTGCAACAAACCTGGCGGTAAACATACCCATTACGGAGGAAAGAGTAAGGTGGGCAATCAAAAGCTTTGAGCCGTTCAAGGCAGCTGGGCCAGACGGGATTTTCCCCGCACAACTTATAAACACGCTGGAAATATCAGCTAAATGGCTGGTAGTTCTCTTTTCAGCCTGCCTGGCTCTTAATTACATTCCGTGCTCCTGGAGAAGCGCCACGGTAGTCTTTATTCCAAAGGCTGGGAAGGCCTCACACTATGAGCCTAAAGACTACAGACCGATCAGTCTCTCGTCTTTTGCACTTAAAACCTTCGAGAGGATAATTAGCGATTATCTCTCCTCTACTATTGATAGCAACCTTATTTCTAGCTATCAACATGCCTACACCAAAGGTAAATCAACGGAAACTGCGTTCCACAGCCTAGTCTCTATTGTTGAAAAATCATTGCACGAAAAGGAGTACTGTCTCGTGGCCTTTCTGGACATCGAAGGGGCTTTCAACAAAATAAGGCCGGAGGCTATTAACACTGCTTTAACAAACCTGGACATGAATAGGTCTCTTATTGGTCTAATTGATCAACTACTAAAGGGAAGTAAAATAGTTTCTTCACTGGGAACAGTTGATCTTTCACGCTATGTCACAAGAGGAACGCCTCAGGGTGGTGTTCTCTCCCCGCTCCTATGGAACCTCACCGTAAACTCGCTGCTACGAGACACAAGGTGGGGGGGCGGGAAGATAGTGGCATATGCAGACGATTTAGCTATTGCATATAGGGGCAAATTCCCACAAACCCTGTGTGACTTGATGCAAGTAGCACTGCGAGAAGTTTCTTCATGGTCCTCTCGCTGCGGACTTAGCATCAACCCGGGAAAGGTGGAGCTTGTCCTTTATACCAGGCGGTACAAGATACCACCGCTGAACCTACCAGAACTAGATGGCGTGCGCCTGAACTTAGCTGATAAAGCCAAATTCCTAGGCACAGTTCTAGATAGAAAGCTTAACTGGAAGGAGAATGTCATCAAGCGCCAGAGGAAAGCGTGCATTGCACTTTACACGTGTAAAAGAGCCATTGGCAAAAAATGGGGGCTCAGCCCCAAAATTTGCAGATGGATCTACACTGCGATAATCCAGCCAATTATGCTGTATGGAGTCGTGGTATGGTGGCCTGCGCTAGGAAAGGCAACAAACCTAAATCTGTTAGGAAAAGTCCACAGATCGAGCATGATCTGTATAAGCGGGGCGTTAAGAACAACGCCCAATGAAGCTCTCCAGGCCATTCTTGGCTTTTTGCCACTCGATCTGGAAGGGTACCGGGCAGCAGCAGCATCGGCTCTGCGTCTAAGGGAAACGTCCGTCTGGGGCGCAAGCACTATTGGACACTCCTGTATTCTAAGATCTTACAGCTTTCTCCCTCTGAGCACAGATCGGTGTGCGACCACAACAGTCGGAGATTGTTGTTTTAGAATAAACATTCCCAGCAGGGAAGACTGGGAGAACATAGATCGGTGTCCCGCTACTAATGGCGGCACTTTTATATACACCGACGGCTCGAAGTTAGACGGCAGAGTCGGAGAAGGGGTTTACTCAAGGGATTTGGACCTAGAACTCTCCTTTAGACTACCTGATCACTGCAGTGTCTTCCAGGCTGAAGTTTCTGCAATCATGGACGCCGTGACTTGGATAGGTGAACGCACCATCGGACAGGATATCTGTATTTTCAGCGACAGCCAAGCGGCCATCAAATCCCTTGGCTCTTACTCGTTCAACTCTGAACTGACGCTCAGCTGTCGTCGATCTCTTCAAGAGATGGCCCAACAGAACCGCGTGAACCTCACATGGGTCCCGGGACACAGGGACATTGAGGGAAACTGTAGGGCAGACGAACTTGACAGGCAGGGCACGACCAAGCAGATTCTTCAAGATAAAGAGCGCATAGGTATGCCGTTTGCCACGTGCAAGCTAATGCTGAAGGAGCATACACTCCGCGAAGCCAACGAAAGATGGCTACAAGCCCCAGGGTGCCGGATATCAAAGCAAACCTGGCCAAAATGCGATCTTAAAAGATCTAGACACATATACGCCCTAAAAAGGAAGGAAATCTCCATATTAATAGGTGTTTTAACCGGGCACTGCCTTATTGGTAGGCACGCAGCAAGGCTAGGCGTTCCCTACCGACGATGCTGCAGGAGTTGCAAAGATGATGAGGAAGAGGAAACAGTGGAGCACCTCATCTGCAACTGCCCGGCCTTAAGCGGAGCGAGAAGGCGCTCTCTGGGAGTTCCCTTCCTGGTTAGCTTAAGCCAGGTCGCGGAGCTAGACATAAAGGACTTGATGGCCTTCATCAAGTTATCAAAATGGTTCGAGGAGGGGTAGCGGTGTCGGTTAGGAGTGTCAGTCCCGGGTTTCGGCTATATGGAGAGTCCCGACAGCACTGGGATTTTCCATATGGCCGGGCCCCGGGATTGACTTTCCTAGTGTTTGGTGGTATCACAACGGGCCTTTTATTACTGGCCTAGGTGTGCCTTTGCGGCAGCCACTTCTACCTACCTACCTACCTATTTTCTGAGCTGATTTGATCTACCATCGGTCCTTGTGACGTATACTATAGTGGCCAGACACGCGGCAAAGCGCGTGGTGTAGGATTCGTGGTGGGAAAGAGACTTCGCCGCCAAGTATTAGCGTTCACTCCTGTGAACGAGCGTCTCGCTGCGATCCGCATCAAGGCGAGGTTTTTTCAACATAACATTTATCTGCGCCTATGCGCCGACTGAGGAGACGGACGACGCAGAGAAGGACTCCTTCTACGATAAACTTGAACAGACTTATGATCGCTGCCCCCAGCATGATATCAAAATCGTGCTCGGGGACTTTAATGCCAAGGTGCGCAAGGAAGGAGTCTTTGGTCCCACAGTTGGAAAATTCAGTCTCCACGATATAACATCCCCCAACGACACTAGGTTGATTGACTTCGCCGCTGCTCGCAATATGGTCATCAGTAGTACCAGGTTCCAGCATAAGCGAATACACCAAGCCACATGGCTGTCCCCTGATCAAAGAACTGGAAACCAGATTGATCATGTCTTGATTGACGGCAGGCATAGCTCCACCGTTCTGGACGTGCGTACACTGCGTGGTCCCAATATTGACTCTGACCATTATCTTGTCGCAGCCAAGATACGCACACGCCTCTGTACAACGAAGAAAGTGCGCACAGTAACGGAAGGAAAGTTTGACGTCGAGAAGCTGCGCATGACACAGACAGCTGATAATTTCACAACTCGACTCTCACACCTGCTAGCAGAGGGCAATCCTCGACCTAACGATGTAACCGAGCAATGGAAGCATATCTCTCACTCATTGCGTACCGCCGCTGAGGCCACTATAGGGTTCCAGCGAGCCCGCAAGAACAACTGGTACGATGAGGAATGCAAAACTGCCTCGAAAAAAAAGGACGCTGCCTACAAGGAGACGTTGCGAACGGGCGCAACCCGCAGTGTATGGCAACAATATCGTGAGGCAAAGAAGGAAGAGAGACGCCTTTTCAGAAAAAAGAAAAGTGAGGCCGAAAGGCGTGAGTGTGAGGAGCTTGAGATGCTGGCTGACAGGAATGATGCCCGAAAATTCTATGAAAAGATCCGGCGGATGACAAAAGGTTTTAAGAGCGGGGCAAGCTCCTGTAAGGACAATAATGGCGACCTGGTAACCGACGTACAAAGTGTACTTAAATTATGGAGGGAGCACTTCTCCTCACTGCTAAATTGCAAGGGAGACGTCGAACCCGATACCCCAATCCCTGACGATGGAAAAGTCGTCCCACCACCTGACTATGATGAAGTGAGGATAGCTATATCCCGGCTCAAAAACAACAAAGCGCCTGGAAAAGACGGACTACCCGCCGAGCTGTTCAAACACGGAGGCGAAGAGCTGGTAAAAAGCATGCATCAGCTCTTATGCAGAATATGGTCAGACGAATGCATGCCTCCGGATTGGAATTTAAGTGTGCTTTGCCCAATCCACAAGAAAGGCGATCCCGCTAACCGCACCAACTACCGCGGAATTAGTCTTCTTAATATCGCATATAAGGTTCTTTCTAGCGTGTTGTGTGAAAGGCTGAAGCCCATCGTAGACAAACTGATTGGACCTTATCAGTGTGGCTTTAGACCTGGTAAGTCTACCATCGACCAGATTTTCACGATACGCCAAATCCTGGAGAAGACCCGTGATAAGAGAATCGACACTCACCATCTCTTTGTCGATTTTAAAGCCGCTTTTGACAGCGTAAAAAGGAGTTGCCTGTATGCCGCCATGTCTGATTTTGACTTCCCTGCAAAGCTTATACGGCTTTGCCAAATGACGTTGAGCAATACCAGCAGCTCCGTCAGAATCGGGAAGGACCTCTCTGAGTCATTTGAAACCAAACGAGGCTTCAGACAGGGCGACTCCCTTTCGTGCTATTTCTTCAATCTGATGCTGGAGAAGATAATTCGAGCAGCAGAGCTAAACCGAAATGGTACAATCTTTTACAAGAGCGTGCAATTGCTGGCGTATGCCGATGATATTGATATCATTGGCCTTAACAACCGCGCCGTAAGCGTAAGTGGGTCTTGCCATGAACGAGGACAAGACGAAGTATTTGCTGTCATCAAAGAAAGAATCGGCGCACCTGCGCCTTGGCAGCCATGTCACTGTTGATAGTTACAAATTTGAAACTGTGAGGGACTTCGTCTATTTGGGAACCAGTATCAACACCGAAAATAATATCAGTCTAGAAATCCAGCGGAGAATCACTCTTGCCAACAAGTGCTACTTTGGACTGAGTAGGCAATTGAGAAGTAAAGTCCTCTCTCGAAGAACAAAGATCACGCTCTATAAGTCTCTCATCATACCTGTCCTGATGTATGGCTCAGATTCATGGACAATGTCAAAATAAGATGAGATGGCCTTTGGAGCATTTGAGAGAAAAGTTCTCCGGAAGATTTATGGTCCTTCCCGTGATGCCAACGGCGAGTATCGAAGGAAATTTAGCGATGAGCTGTACGAGCTCTACGCAGATCTGACCATAGTCCAGCGAATTAAAGCCCAAAGACTCCGCTGGCTGGGCCATGTTATGCGAATGGACAAAGAAGCTCCAGCACAGAAGGTTTTCCTATCGTCGTCTGAATTCGACAGCAGAGGAAGGGGGAGGCCTCGACTGAGATGGAAACAACAGGTGGAGGATGACTTGAACTCCCTTGGGGTTTCCAATTGGCGTCGGTTATCGCTAAAAAGGAATGACTGGCGTGCTTTGATACGAAACGGCCAAAATCGCTTAGGCGGTTAAGCGCCAATAAATGATGATGATGATTTGATCTAGCAATGGTGAAAGTTTCATTTAAATTCCATTCAGCAGTTTTCGAGTGATACGACCTCAAACATACAGACAGACAGAGAGAAAGATAGACAGACAGACAAAAGTTCTAAAAACGGTTGATTTGGACTCTATTGGCTTAGTAATAATTACCACTAAGAGTTTGTTTTGAATATCTCAGGGATGCTCAACTATTGAAACGTTTCTGTTTCGTTTAGTTAATTCACAAGTGAAAACTATCAAAATCATTTCGTTTCGTTGTTTATCAAAATAAAACTATCACGATAATTTTGTTTCGTTGATTACCGAAATGAAATTATCAAAATAATTCACAAAACTAAATTATCGAAATGTTGATGTATGAGATGGGAGGAGATCCGTGTCAACGCCACCCTAAGCCAAGGTGTGCAGGCACCGTGCCGATGGCTGAATGGTCAGCGGGTGTATATCGAATAGCTGATCGCTTTCGGTCCCCTCCGATGCCCGGGCAAGGTCGGTTGTATAAGTGCCTTACCCCGGTACACTGGCTATGCCGGGGTGGACCCACCCCTTCCAGTTTACTCGTGGGAATCATATGGATAAAAGAACTGAAAATAAAAAAAGGAAGAGTGGGGAAGAGAGCGATCTGGGATCGCTTTCTGAGGACGAGCTTCTGGCCAGCAGCCAGGGGATCGCCCAAGCAAAGGACGGCAACCCTTGCCATAGTACCCCTGTCGCTCCGAAGCAACCAAATAGGGGCGCACCAGCCAAAGTGGGCCCCAAGAAGAAGTCAAAGAAGTCCTCAGGGTGCCTAGAGAAAGCTAGATACCTTAGGGCTCAACATATACTAGCAAAAATTAAAAAGAACGAAGATAATGGCAAGGCGCATGAGAGAGACGCCGTGGACAAGGTTTGGTGCGAGGCAGTGGTCAAGGAGTACGAGACCGCCCTTGCAAACAAGCCCGTTGCACAGCCACAGCAACAAACAAAGTCGCGCTCAAAGCGCACTCGTTCACAGGATGTGAACGATGGAAATGGCAAGAGGGGCAAGTACCAGCAGTATGCTGGCCCTTCCACTAGTGCTGCAGCGTTGGCCAGGCACACCTATAGGGAGGTGGTCCGGGATCACCTCCAGGTTGCACTGGTTGACGCTGACGGGGCTAACGGGAGGCGAGTACTGGCGGTTTGGAACTCCATAGAGGGACGACTATCTGAGATGGTCGTCGAATACCTTATGGAGAACCGAACCCCAGTCCCCGCCTTCAACTGCGAGGAGGTATGCCGGGGCTGCAGAGTAATAAAATGCGCGGACGGGTTCTCCAGGGACTTTCTTGAGAGAGGCATTGCTAAGATTAGCAACGCCTATGATGGTCTTACTTTAAGGATCATCAATGCTTCGGAGATTCCCCGGAGGCCCCGTGTGCGTGTTTGGTTGCCAAACATGCCAAGTATGAAACTGGATGAAAAGAATATCATCCAGTGTCTTAAGATGCAGAACTCGTCCCGATGGACGACTGGGAGCTGCTGAAGATAGAAGATAAACAGAAGAGTAGCCACCCGGTGCTACTGCTCATAAATAACGAGTGCCTAGGGGAACTCGAAAGGAGGGGAAGCAAATTGGTCTATGGCGTCAGGCACGCCAGATTAAAAGTTTTCCCAGCTGCAGTAGCACCGGATAACAATCTGGAGGAGGTCGACGATGCCAATAAGCCGGGGCTGATGCATCGTCGAACCCCGACAGTCAAGCAGGTGCGTCCCCCCAGTCCGATGATTAGGGTGGCGCAGATTAACATGCAGCATGCCAGATGCGCCTCGGATAACCTGCTGGTTCTCCTGAGGGGAGAAAACATTGACGTATGCTTGGTGCAGGAGCCTTGGGTATGGCGCTCCAAGGTCAGGGGCCTAAGCACCAGAGGCTACAACATATTTTACACACTAGGAGAAGGTAAACCGAGGGCATGCATCCTCGTTAGTGATACTATTAATGCTTTCATTTTACCTAATTTCAGCACATTCGATTTGGCAGTGGTCAGGATTGAGTCAAGGGGCGGACGCAGGTTAACGGTCGCCTCTGCGTACATGGCGCAAGATCGGCCGGCACCTCCCGAGGAGGTACAGCTGCTCACCACACAGCAAAATGAGAGGATCCTGATGGGCTGCGACGCCAAGGCAAGGCACGCGTTATGGGGGAGCAGCGAAATAAACGAACGGGGTGAGTCTCTTTTTGAATTTCTATTAGCAAACAAATTATGTATATGTAACAGGGGCAGCTCTCCCACCTTTGTTTTTCCGGGGTCAGTAAACTTCGCCGGGTGGGAAGAAGTCCTTGATATTACAATAGCATCTGACTCCCAGGAACCTTCGATAAGGAACTGGGAGGTTTCGCAAAAGACCTCCATGTCGGATCATGGAATGATCCTTTTTGATATAGACTGGGAGGGAGAGATAAAACAACCGCACAGAAATCCTAAACGAACCTCGTGAGGTCTATTTGAAAAGATAGTCAGTGATAGGCTCAGTAGGAAGAAGACACCGATACAATCGACAGAAACTCTTGACGACCGAGTTCGGTCTCTGGAAAAAAGTTTCCAGGTTGCCTATAAGGCTTCCTGCCCAATAACTAGAAGCAAGAAGACCTTCCCCCCGTGGTGGGACAAAAATCTTAGCGAACTAAGATCAAGGATGAGGAAGGTCTTTAATGATTGCTATGCCAAGAAAGACTTCCAGGAGTACAGGAACGCCCGGAGGGAATTTAAAAAAAGCCGTACGTGTCGCAACGGCGAAGTCTTGGCAGGAGCATTGCGAAACTATCGAGTCCACGAAGGACTCAGCAAGGCTCGGGAAAATACTCGCCAGGGAACAGTCCAACAAAACCTTTGTGAAGCGCGTTGATGGCACATGAGCGGGATCATCAGCGGAAACCTTAGATATCCTGATTGAGGCTCACTTCCCGACTCCCTATCATGCTGCAGAAGACTCAGATACCTCTGGTTAAGGAGTTGAAGGAGATCTTTGCGGCCTGCATTTCCTTTAATGACATTCCGGACACATGGAGGAAAACAAGGGTGGTTTTCATTCCAAAGTAAGGAAGAAGAGGGCACGAGGTGGCCAAAGATTTTCGGCCAATAAGTCTCACTTCCTTCGTGCTAAAAACGTTTGAGAGGCTGCTGGACATACACATACGGGAGGGGTCCCCTCTGTCCGGTGCGCAGCATGCTTGGGGGGAAATCGACAGAGACTGCGCTGCATGAAGTAGTGCGAACAGTGGAGAAGTCCCTTCTATGCAAAGAATTCACGCTAGCCGCGTTTGTTGATGTGGAAGGTGCTTTTAACAACGTGAAAGCTTCAGCAATATCAACAGCGCTTGTTGGGGTAGGGGTGGAAGAACCAATACGGAACTGGATCTCATCCCTATTTCTCAATCGTGAAATATCAGCAGAGATGGGGGGAGCAAAAGTTAGCAAACAGATTTGTAGAGGAACACCACAGGGACACGATATACTATTAAAACTCAATACTAATGGAGTAAAGGTTGTGACGTACGCCGACGACGTGGCGATCCTTGTTTCGGGTCCCTTCCCTTCGTGATGAGTGATATCATGGAAAGAACGTTGGCAAAGCTAAGTAGGTTGGCACAAGAGTGTGGCCTAGGGCTAAATCCGGACAAAACGGAGCTTCTTCTATTCACGAGGAAGTATAAGCCACCTACGTTCGAACTACCGATGCTGAATGGCCAGCAGCTAACTCTATCTTCCAGAACCAAATACTTGGGCTGATAATTGACTGCAAACTAAATTGGAGGGAGTGCATCGAGGGGCGGGTGCGGAAGGCATGTATCGCCTTCTACGCTTGCAAATCGATGTTTGGTAAGAAATGGGGTCTAAGGCCGAAGATGGTGCTGTGGTTGTACGAGGCGGTGGTCCGGCATGTGCTGACCTACGGCTCGGTGGTGTGGTGGGAGGCTCTTCGTAAGAACTACAATCTCGCCAACCTGCAGAGGGTACAGCGCACCGCGTGCGTTGGCACCACCGGGGCCTTGCTCACCTGCCCCACTGCGGCCTTGGATCCTATTTTGAACCTACTTCCAATTGACTTATATATACTTTGTACATCGGCACAAACCGCACTAAGACTCAGGGAGTCTGGGTGCTGGAAGGATACTCAGCATGGTCACAGTAGTATCCTTAACACCCTCCCAGAGGGAATAGTTAATAGCGCAATAGACTACTATCCTCACAAACTGAAGTTTGAGAGGAATGCCACCACGGTCCTTCCAAGTAGGAATGAGTGAAAAAGAGGCAGGGTCACAGCAAATAGCAACATTGAAGTGTATACAGACGGCTCCAAGATGGATTCAGGGGTGGGAGCCGGCGTATTCTCGGCAGGTCTGGATATTTCAGAAGCATTCAGACTACCGTCGTATAGCAGTGTGTTTCAAGCAGAGGTTCTTGCGATTGTTCAGGCGTGCAAAGCGCTTGAGCAAAGGAACACTACTGGGAAAGTGGCTATCTTCACCGACAGCCAGGCAGCGATAAAGGCAATCGCATCGCCATACACAACCTCTAATGCAGTGCATGCATGTAAACAAATGTTGGCTACGTTAGCTGAAGTTTTAGAAATATCCATTATCTGGGTCCCGGGTCATAAAGGGATTAAGGGTAATGAGAGGGCTGATGAGCTAGCACGGGCAGGCTCATCAGCAGAGAACGAAGAGGTACCTAGACTCGAAATTAAGGTACCCCTGGCAGTGGCAAGGGGAACCTCCAAGAATACTACTTTAATGAAGCACAACGGAAGTGGAAAGGTACTACTACCTGTGCAATATCGAGAGCCACCTGGCCGAACTACAGCGAGAGGAGGACAAGGGGTCTCCTAAGCAGGTCCAGAGTAGACACCTACAAGCTTGTAGCAGTCTGCACGGGTCACTGGACGATAGGTACGCATGGGGAAAAGCTGGGTATTCCGCATAATGACCACTGCAGAAGCTGTAAAGACATTAATGCAAAAGAGACCGTTGAGCACTTCCTGTGTAAGTGCCCCGCTCTAGCCAGAATACGACTGAAAGTGTTTGGGACCCGTTTTTTGGAAAATCTAGGGAGAGTATCCGAATTAGGGATTCCAAGCATCCTGGAGTTTATAAAGAGCTCTGGGTGGTTGTAACATATACTCACAGCAGTAGGTTTTTTACGAGTTTTTATGGCATCAAAACGGCTTTTAAAGCTACTTGGGCGACTTTGTCGCAGCCATACTTAGTTTTCGGCTAGATCAAATCAGCTCAGAAAATAAATTCAGTTAAAAATTAATACAAAAATGAGGTCATTAAAAGAAGATCTTGTACGAAGTTTTTATAAGAATTTATTGCAAAACTTACCAATAAGTATCACGAATTCCAGAAATCGTATTTGCTTTGTTAATTTTTCTTTTATGTACAGCTATGCATTTACGTACTCGGATCAACGCTGAGAGTTTTTTTTTAGAGTTACAAAAAAAAATCGCCAAAAATATAGTTTTCACTAGATCTTGGTAATATTATGTTTAAAGAGTTTGTAATTATACACACTAATCCTAGAACAAATAAAAAGTTCCTGATTTGTACAACTTCACATAAAAAAAAATTTTCAAAACCAACATTTTTCCAAAAATCGTAAAAATTCGACAAAATTCCGACTTTGACCAGCTATTGTTCAGCGATGGTTCGGACCACCCCTACATATTATACGTCGTGGGAAGCGTATTTTGATATCCTCTCGAACGAGGTATTGCTTGCAGCCATCGCTTTTGTAACATTGGCGAAAATAATTTTTGAATGAAGTGATACCTGAAACAATACAAAATTACGGATATCTCGAAAACCTACCGATACAAAAATTTTAAAAATATGTTTTGTGCTCGGCGTATCAGTGCCAATTCATCCATATACATGAATGACTTGGTATTTTTTGGCTGTAAACTAGTGTTATAGATACGGTGACCATAAATTTTTTTTGAAAAAACAGAACCCTTTTACTTAAGGCTTGGTATTGCCTTCACGTAAAAATTTCGCTACCCGGCTATAAATTTTTTGGGGTTACACTCTCAATATTTGGAATAAAAAATTGTTTTTTCATGGCGTAATCATCTCTTTGCAGTAAAAAATGTTGCCAACGTCTTAGAAACATTGAAATTGCAATCTCAAATAATTCCAACCAAATTGAATCAATTTAAAGTGATTTTTTGAGTATATTCTTCCTTTTTGTGAATAGTATTTCTTGATGGTGAGAGACACTTCCTTGTTAATTTAAAACCGTTTTGGCCGAAATGTACCATTTTTGGTACGAATTTTTTTCCGGGTACGGAACTTCCAAATTTTGTAAGTTTTTGCATTTTAACGTAATCAATTTTTGATTTCGCTGAAGCACTTGACCGCGTTAAACATAAACTAAATTATTTTTAAAGCATTTTGAAAGATTTTAAATTTTTCATAAAGTTTTGAAATTATTGAGCAAACTAACTTTACAGAGCTACCCATTACACTTGTTAAAAAAGGTTGCCGGCACAAAAAAGCAGAACAAAAACAGAAGATTTGCTTAAAAACAGAACATTTCTGTTATTTTCCTTAGAAAAAAGTGCGCAGAACAAGCTCCTTAAAAACAGAACTGTTCTGCCAAAAACAGAACGGATGGTCACCGTATTTAGTTTAGATTTTACCTGAATAAATCTTGTAGAAAATTGAATACCCTACAAAAGAGGCTTATGCTGAAATTTTCACAGACTATCCGTTTTCTAGTATTCCAGCCTGAAACTTTGGTATTTTTTTGATTTCCCGTTTTTGTTTCAATTTTTAATTTGGTGGAAAGGGTATTTCATCCTCCTAAATGAAATGAAATATCATAAAAATCGAGATAGCAATGCCGGAGATATTGAAAGATTAGTCATCCTACTTTTTTGAAGCTAACTTCTTAGGCCGCGATATGAAATTTTGATTGAGAGTAAAATTTGAGAAAATGGATGACGATGAAACGGAAGTTATGGCACGGAAATAGAAATTGTAGCCGACTTTCAGGCGTATGTTGCATACTTTCAGGGTTGCCACCTATCTAAATTTTGTTTAAATATTGAGCAAGATATGCCAATATGGTTGATACCCATGATATTTTCGACCGTGTTCCAAATATGTAAAACTCAAGCAGGGTTGTCCCCTAGGGTTGCCACCTAACCGCATTTTATTTATTTTTATTAATATCTCGGCAACCGCTTGACCGATGTGGATAAAATTTGGCATTATAGATAGTATGATGCATTCTAAAATTATATGCGCGGGTGTTGCCACTTGGGGCGGTTCACAGGATTGCCAAATGTCTGAAATTTGTTTAAATAATGAGCAAGATATGCCAGTATGGGTATCAAATGAAAGGTATTTTCGACCGTATTCCAAATTTGGAAATCTCAAGCAGGGTTGCCACCTAGGGTTGATACCTAACCGCATTTTATTTGTTTTTCTCTATATCTCGCGAACCGCTCGACCGATTTGGATAAAGTTTTACATTATAGATAGTATGATTCATTCTAAGATTGAACGCGTTGGCGGCGGTTCACAGGTTTGCCACCTATCTCATTTTTTTTAATATTGAGCAGAATATGCCAATATGGTTATCAAATGAAAGGTATTTTCGACCGTATTCCAAATATGTAAATCTCAAGAGGGGTTGTCACCTCGGGTTGCCACCTAACAGCATTTTATTTGTTTTTCTCTATATCTCGGGAACCGCTCGACCGATTTGGATAAAATTTCGCATTATAGATAGTATGATTCATTCTAAGATTATATGCGTGGGTGTTTCCATTTGAGGCTGTTCACAGGGTTGCCACTTATTTCAATTTTTTTTTAAATATTGAGCAAAATATTTAAATTTCAAGCAGGCTTGCCACCTAGTCTGCCTATCTTTCTTCGTATAACTCTCTTTCCTATCTCCGTCCCTTTTGTTCTTCATTGCCCTCTTTCCTTCTAATTTTGGCCTAATTCTACCCACGTACCAAATTTTAAGGAAAGCGCACCATATATAAGATATTTCCGAATGGATTGTTTCCCTGGCCCACTTCCCGGAAGTAAGATATTGTGAATCTAAACCATTCTCGAATACATCTTATTCATATTCCATTATTTCTGAACTTAAGAAGTTAACTTCTTTCACGTGTACTGGCTACACGAGGTTTTTTTATCTCAAAATTGAAATTTCAAAATATCTCAAAAACTGATCTCCTTTTAAATCAAATGTTTAAATATTTGGAATCAACAAAAAAATTCTACATATTCCCGGTTTACCCACAGAAAGTTTTGTTGCTCATTATCTGCAACTTATCTTTTGAACTTGCTCATCACATTTACACACAGCAATTTTCCTCAAGCAATTGAGTGACACTTAAATAAATTTTGACATTTTAATAATTTCCTTCATTCGTTAAAAAAAATTTAATATTGAAAACTATAAGACGCATCCCATATCCTTCATTTTATTGCAACGTCCTTCCCTGTCCATCATTTTATTGCAACGTCCTTCCCTGTCCTTCCAAAAGAAAAAGTGTAGAAATGTCCTTCTTTTTAAATTTTGTCCTTATGTCCTTCTTTTTACGTTTTTTTTTTTGCTAGGGGCTTGAGATTAGTATCTAGTTATGCTAAAATTAAATGAGCTAAAACACCATTTACCTGAACATATTTTTGAAGGAAATCGAATTCCCTACATAATTTGCATTGGCCAAAATTTTCTCAGACTAGCCGTTTTCTAGTATTCTACCCTCAAAAATTAGCATGTTTTTTCGATTTCCCATTTATTCTTTCAAAAATGGTCAAAAATGCAAATATCCATGTGCAACAAAGATATATACAGATTCTTAAAGGAAATAGAGTGGGCTATAAAAAAGGCAAAACAACTTTTTTTTTACTTTTTCAAAACTTGTTTAGTATTAAATTGAAAAAAAAAAACCGTGTAGCCAGTACACGTGAAAGAAGTTAACTTCTTAAGTTCAGAAATAACGAAATATGAATAAGATGTATTCGAGAATGGTTTAGATTCACAATACCTTACTTCCGGGTAGTGGACCAGGGAAAGGATCCATTCGAAAATATCTTATATACGGTGCGTTTTCCTTAAAACTTGATACGGGGGTAGAATTAGGCCAAAATTACAGGGCCCCTGGAGGGACGGAGCAAGGAGGAGAAATGGCGCAACGGTAGGCACCTAGTGAGCTGATAAGCAAACTCTTAGCAGAAGACAAAATTGCCTGGGCAATAAATAACTTCTCACCATTTAAGTCACCGGGTGTCGATGGTATACTCCCTATCATGCTGCAGGAGACTCAGATACCTCTGGTTAAGGAGTTAAAGGGCGACGACGTTGCGATCCTTGTCCTTCAAAAAAAATTCGGGCCCCTTCCCTTCCGTGATGAGCGAGATCATGGAAAGAACTATGGCAAAGCTAAGTAGGTGGGCACAAGAGTGTGGCCTAGGACTAAATCCGGACAAAACGGAGCTTCTTCTCTTCACGAGGAAGTATAAGCCACCTACGTTCGAACTACCGATGCTGAATGGCCAGCCACTAACTCTATCTACCAGAACCAAATACTTGGGGTTGATAATTGATTGCAAATAAAATTGAAAGAGTGCATCGAGGAGCGGGTGCGGAAGGCATGTATCGCCTTCTAAGCTTGCAAATCGATGTTTGGTAAGAAATGGGGTCTAAGGCCGAAGATGGTGCTGTGGTTGTACGAGGCGGTGGTCAGGCCTGTGCTGACCTACGGGGAAAGGGCAAAAAAATAGCCAACCTAAGGGTTAAGTTAGAGCGCTAATTTTTTGCAAGGCCTATTTTCTCATCAATACCTAACTTTCTAGGGGGTAAGACCAAGGCGACATTTTTTTTGAATCACCCTAATATACATACATATGTACATATCGTCGCTCGGCGCGAGTTAATGAAATAAAGATGATTATTTTGAGTTTCCGCAGAAATACGTACCCTTTATTTAAAATCTTAAGACTGAGTTCTGTTCATTAATCTTCGAGCTATTTATACTATTTCTATTGCTAATAATTTTATTGTTTACATTTGTTGGTAACTATCTGTTTGGTTGCTATCGCATATTTCTTTATCTATTTATTTAGGAGTAGCGATAGTGCATTTCTATTGTTCAAATGCATTTTTATGTTTGTCCGTTTTGGTTCATGATAGATAGATATTATTTACATAAGAAGCGTTTATTAATAGGGGATTCGCTAAGTCTTGCAAGGTGCATGGATTGCATGGATTGTAAAAGTCCTATGTCGAAATTTGCAATACTACGCGAGCGCCCCATTGTATAATCGTAGCAAGCTTAAATGTAACAGAAGATTTAACTGTCAAACTGTAAATAGAAAATAAAATAAAATTCAAAAAAAATGCCGCGAATCTGAGAAAAGGAAACAATTTTTTTCTTTTTTAAAGAATTTAAATCAAATTGTTAACAAACGTCAAATAATTTTCATTAAAGCTGAAAGTTTTTTTCTGAAAAAAGTTGGCGCTGACAATTACCTCTTCTTTTTGTGAGCGACTGAGAGGATTGAGCGAAATACAGGGCTGCTTTTTATTTCCTACAATTCTTACGTTAAAATATACATAGATTTGAGCATTGTATAAATTGTACGGATAGGATATAATTTTTTACGTGTATTTTGTTGTTGTGACTTTACAATCCATGCAATCCGTGCACCGTTTGCAATACTTAGCGAATCCCCCTAATGTGTGTATGGTATGTGTGTAGTAAATGAGTGTATACATACATATATACATATATGTAGGATTTATACTATATATATACTATCCGAACGGCACTTGCTAAGCAAATGAATTTTTTGCTGAGAAGCTTCTCATGGCAGAAATACACCCGGAGAGTTTGCCAAACTACTGCCGTGGGGCGACCCCGTTTAGAAAAATGCTTTGATCGCCACGACTTGGTGTAGAAGGCGGAACACTTAACCGCTATTCCACGGCGGCCGCCGCAAAACCCAAATAAATAAATAAAATAACTTTTATGGTACCTATTTTCTTTGAAATAAAATATTCAATACCGCGTATATTTCAAAAAGTTGTATGGCTTTTTGCAAATGCGCGGTATTGCGCGCCGATCGACGATATCAAATTAAAGGGAATAAAAATATCTGTAGAATGGTATAAGAATATTCCAAATTAGTTCAGTAGTTTGTGAGTATTTTTAATTTAAGGCCCGTTATTTCATCTTACCTTTAGTTTTAAAGGTCACTTTATCGGGCAGATAAGTGTATTTCCGTTTGCTCAAGTTACCTATAATTTATTGGGCAGATAAATTTATCCGGTACTTCATCTGCCCTTTAAAATTTGGTGTTGCTAGTACACCGCAGGTCCTTTATATCCAGCTCCGTGACCTGGCGTAGGCTATCCAGGAAGGAAGCTCCTAAAAAGCGCATTTTCGCGAAGTGCTCCACCGCTTCCTTCTCATACCAATGAGGCAGTGACCGGTTAATACCCCTACCAATATGGAGATTTCCCTCCATAAATGCGTCGAAGTTAGCATTTTGGCCACCACTAGACCTTTTAAAATCCCATTTTGGCCATGTGGTGTAGCGGTTAAGTATTCGGCCTTCTACACCAAGTCGTGGCGGTTCGATGCCCGGCAAAAGAAACATCAACAATTATTTAGCAAAACAATTTTTCTAAACGGGGTCGCCCCTTGGCAGTAGTTTGGCAAACTCTCCGGGCGTATTTCTGGCATGAGAAGCTTCTCAGCAAAAAATTAATTTGCTTTGCAAGTGCCGTATGTCCCGCCAACTTGTAGGAAAACTAAAAAGCAACACACCACAAGTTGGAAAGAGAAGCTCGGCTAAAATCTCGATAGAGGTTATGATAACCTGTTGGTATATCGCCGCCATTAGTTTTTTTTTTTTTTATTTTGGCCATGTTTGTTTGGATACCCGACACCCTGGGGATTGCAGCCATTTTTCGTTGGCTTGACGGAGTGTATGCTCCGTCAGCATTAGTTTGCATATGGCAAACCGCATACATACGCGCTGAAGAACCTGCTTCGTAGTGCCCTGCCTGGCAAGCTCGTCTGTCTTAGAGTTTCCCTCAATGTCCCTATGTCCCGGGACCCATGTGAGGTTTACGCGGTTCTGTTGGGCCATCTTCTGAAGAGATCGACGACAGCTGAGCGTCAGTTCAGAGTTGGACGAGTAGGATCCAAGGGATTTGATGGCCACTTGGCTGTCGCTGAAAATAACGATATCTTCTCCGATACCACGTTTGCTCATCGAGGCCGCGGCGTCCAGGGTTGCCGAGACCTCCGCCTGGAAGACGCTGCAGTGATCAGGTAGTCTGAAGGAGAGCTCGAGGTTCAGATCCTGTGAATAAACCCCTCCTCCAACTCTGTCGTCTAACTTCGATCCGTCGGTAAAAATGGAAATGCCGCCATGAGTAGCGGGACTCCAATCCATCTTCTTCCGTTCTTCAATGTTTTTTTTTTTTTGAAACATCTATCTCCGATTTTTGTGGTCGCACAGAGATCTGTGCCCAGTGGAAGAAAACTTTAGGATCCCAGAATGCTGGAGTGTCCAGAAGTGCTTGCGCCCCAGCCGGACGTTTCCCTTAGACGGCTTAGCCTTGAGGTGCACCACAACAGTGATGTGGGTCCCGGGTCGTAGTGGTGTACCAGGGAACTGCGCCGCTAGGGCATCCACTGGACTTCCGCAGACGAGTCAATTGACACTTACTTCTACTTCTCTTGCTATGAGAGACACAAACTTCACTCGGTTTTCACCGAAAAGGCTAATGTGAGGTGGGCACTGGAACCTAAATGTGAGGTGTCCAGATAGACTTGGCCTCACTTTAATGAGAAGTGAACAAAGTTCATAATTAGTCTAAAGCGCAAGTTTTGTTGTCGTTGTTGTAACGAAGCTACCCCCTGCCCAAACGTGTACCTTTCCTTGACCGAAATTGTCATCAACGTCTTCTAACTGGAGTCCTAAGAAACCAGCATTTTTTACAGGGTTCCACCAAAGGAAATGGGCGTTAGAAGAGTGGGCTCCGAAGAGCAGGTGAATAAATATTTGGTGTTATGAGGAGACGTACGCATGCCGGCCTCTCATTCGGCACGAGTTCAGGCTGGATAAGTAGGAGTTTACCCTGCTACGATATCCAGAACGTGATTGAGCCAGAGTGATCCTTATCTCTTGAGGAAGATGATGCCCCTCGTCAGCAACATGAAGTGTTGGAGTATGCAAAAGGGCCAACAGACGGCGATGCTGCTAGGTGTCGGATCTCCTCAAAATGTTTACGTATATGTGTCTTTATGGTCCTAGGAGGCGGTATCAGCTCAAGCAGTTGCCATGCTGCGGTTTTCATCAATTTAACTGGAATTGCCTGCACAGTATTTTGTTATGCTCCCTAACTGTTTAATCTTGTGTGGTTTTGCTTTTTGTTCCTAAAATCGACAGACGTTTGACGATCACTCAGATAGTTAGCTGACCAACCCTAAAGACAGGAAGGGGAGTAATGAATCGTCCAAATCGGAAACCAGCTGAAAGGCTTGAAGATAGATCAAGGGTAACTAGGACCGTCCTGTAGTTAGGCCTTTTCTGGTTGAGTCCGTCAACTATCTGCAGAAGTTGTACTCCTAATTTTCCGAAAACCATATTTTTAAGCACCTCTCCCTAGGCCCATACGGTGAACGTATGGGCTTCCCGACAAGTTATTTCTGACGCAGATTTAGGGACGAGGGAGAAATCGAAAATAATAAACACTTCAACTGCAAGTGTCCCGCGATAGCCAAAACTAGGAAATAATCCACCATTGCAACAGTTTAGGCCACATGCAATGTGATAGAACGTCAATGCAGTATCCACATCATTGATGTTACTCAAAAAATTAAAGAAATCGAGATGATCATCTCATGAGATACCCAAAGGATTCTCTTTGATTTTAGGCTTGACACGTTCAATTTGCCCTACTTCTTTTTGTGTGAAAACCCCGCATAGACTAATAGTAGCTCAGCAAAATCGACTTCGGTAATCAGGCCAGCATCATTTGGATGTTTGCGCTTAAATTCACAATGCACATTTCACTTTGTTTTTTAAGCATAATTTATTTACAATATTTTTGACTGAAACAAAATAAAATTGTCATTGTCATTGTCAAATATATTGCCATTCTAAAAAAAAAAACAGTGAATGTAATAGATTTTTACATGACACAAATTTATTTTTATCGGGAAGATGAGAAATTGAAAATAATTAAAGGCCACTTTAAAGTGAGGAATGGTTTATCTGCCCGATAAGTAAAGTTTACTTTATTGGGTGGATGAGATGATGGGCCTAAATAAAGTTTGACCTCTATTAACTTTTGTTAAATTTTGTTGTTGTTGTTTCCCAAAAAATTTCTTTCAACAATTTTATTTTGCGTCCATAGCTTTGTTTCTTGAAATATCCAGCAAAGAACTGTCAGCAGAAGAGAGTCTTGCAAAACGCTGTCAAAATCTCATTCCTGCTCATTTTTCGTCGAACAGGGTTCAGCAGAAACTTGCAGACAAAACAGCGGTTTCGTTTCTGATTGGCTAACAATTTGAATTTACATTTTTTGTTGTTGTTTTGCTATGCCACCGATCAGCTGTTCCTGCTTTCTAGTTTCTGCTGGACGAAAAATCTCCAGTAATAACTTGCAGCGAATTGGCGCTCTCTCTCTCTCAATTAAATGTGAAAAAGCTGCTGAATTCGCTGCGATTTTTGTTCAAGACACGCTTTTTCAGGAATAATTATTCATAATTAGCAGGAAAGAAATGAAGGTCATAACTTTCGTGATAAAACGGACACTCGTTCAAGCATGAATTCTAGAAATAACTTCCGCTCCCTTAGAGTGCCAAACAATTTTGCAAAAATTATAATCGTTATTTGGTATATCATATTTGATATATATTTATATACATATTTAAAAAATTAGCAAAATCGGTTTGACCAATCGTGAGAAAATCATCAAAAAGTGAGGAATTTCGAAAAGTGTTGATAGCTATAACTTTGAAAATAATTCGAATTTCGAAAAATTGTTCTATACGTATTTTTGTTTAATCGTTGTGAGCCATACTACCAACTTTCATCAAAATATATGGCCGTCAAAAAACTTGTAGGTGGCTCAGTTCACAAAATTCAAGTCAGCTAAAAGAGTTTAGGGGCCTATTACGGTTCGCGAGTCGCTTGAGTTATTCGAGTCACCTTTTTTGGCGAGTCGCCTGGCTCGAATTATTATGGATAGCGAACAAACTAGTTCGCCTGAAATATTTTGTTGCCAGTTCTAAAAACAGAAAGTGGTGAACGTCAAATTAAAAAAAAAACTTCAAATTGAACAAAACTGAAGTTTCAATTATTTATTATTATTGTACGTTTTTATTGAATATTGTAGTTAAGAGCCAGGCAGGCTGCATACGGAAAATCCCACCATTTCCAACGTGTGCGAGGATAATCCCGTCTGGTCCAACAGCCTTGAACGGCTCAAATGTTTTAATTACCCACCTTACCCCTTCTTCCGTGATGAAAATGTGTGCAGCCAGGTTTGTTGCAGGTGCTAAGAGTGCAACATGCGAGTTCTCTGGAAATTGTATAATCAAGAACAGCTCCAGCGTTTCACGTTTCGATCTGGTCCAGGATCCGGCAGGTTTCCGCACTCGTCTCAGTCTCGCTGTATAGTCGACATTCAAGACCGCAGTACAAAAATTTCTCCACGAAGTTCTCTTCACCTGCATAAGAGCCTTGTATGCTTATATTTATATCTGAGTTATTGAGTCTCCTTGCGAAGGCTCTTGGCCTTATTAAATTGGTTCCTCCACCAGTGTGGCATATGTTTACAGCGTGGTTTTGGCACTGGACAGGCCTTATCGAAGGCATTTGAGAGCGCCGTTGTAGAGGTCGTAACTAGGTCTTCCGTCTACGTACAGGACATACCACCACCGGTCTTTGGGGATGGCCAAACTGTCGTTGCCTCGGTCAAGGATGCCTATTACGATCAGGTCCATGGTCACATTTGAAGGGAATTCCGAAATTGATTATTAGAGCCTTTGCTAGCTCCACTGTCTTCCTGATATTCGGTCCAAAATGACCCCAAAATATCCCCAAACGACCACACGAAAGCACCAAAATATCCCCGAAATTAGTCCAAAATGACCACAAAATAAACCCAAAATGATCCCAATATAGATACAAAAAATTACCACAAAATGGCACCAATATATCCCCGAAATTACCCCAAAATGATCCCAATATTACCACAAAATGACTAAAAAAATATCTACAGAATGAACACAAAATTAGTCAAAATGACCACAAAAAACCCCCAAAATGACCCTAAAATATTCCCAAAATGACCACAAAATGACACCAAAATATTCCAAAAAATATACCCAATATAGATACAAAAAATTACCCCAAAATGACCACAAAATGACACCAATATTTCCCCGAAATTACCCCAAAATGATCCCAATATTACCACAAAATGACCAAAAAATATCTCCAGAATGAACGCAAAATTAGTCAAAATGACCACAAAAAATGACCCTAAAATATTACCAAAATATTCCAAAAATGACCACAAAATAACAACTAAAATTTCCTCGGAATTAGTCCAAAATGACCACAAAATAACTCCAAAATGACCACAAATGACCCCAAAATATTCCTAAAATGACCAGAAAATAACAATAAAATATCATCAAGTTTGGTCCAAAATGACCACAAAATGACACCAAATTATTCAAAAAATGACCACAAAATAACAACAATATATCCCCGAAATTAGTCCAAAATGACCACAAAATAACCCCAAAATGACCACACAATGAGCCCAAAAAATTACCATAATGACAACAAAATTTTTCAAAAATGACCATAAAATAACAACAAAATATCCCCGAAATTAGTCCAAAATGACCACAAAATGACCCCAAAATATTCCCAAAATGACCACAAAATAACAACGAAATTACCACAAGATGACCCCCAAATAATCCCAATGAGTCGCAAACAGTAATCGCTTCATTTTTGACATTCGCTTAATTATGAAGTTTGAGGCGAATGTTACCGGGCGACTCGCAGTCGCTTGTAGGGTTTTGTTTATATTTTGAATTTGTGCTTATTTGTGTAAATTGTTCATATTTGCCGAGTTTTTGCATATTCTTTTGGTTGCTGTTGCAAGGCGTAATTTTTAAATTGCAATTGTTTTTGTGCGCTGACTTGCTTTTTCGATTTTCTTTTTCAATACAGCTGTTTGCGTGGTTTGTTGGCTGTCAAATAGAGTGCATTTAAAACTGCTCACTCAGTGCTCTCACAACTGTCAGGGTTGTTTTTTGTATTTAAACCTGCTCACTCAGTGCTATTAAACTGTCAGGGTGGTTTTTGTGTGTTGTTTAATTTACTAATAGTTTTACTATTTTTGTTTGAGTTTTTTATCTTAAACTAATAGTTTAAAAAAAAAATTATCTTTTTCTATTAATTTAACATAAATTCACTGAAGGGTCGTGCATGAAGCAAAACTGCCAAATAAAAAGCCTGGCTGATCGCTTTGTGGTCTGCTGGCTATGTGATGGGCTAGTCCACGCTAAGTGTACCGGATTGGCAAGAAGGACGGTAGACCTAGTGTAGTATCGCTTGTCGCCTGATTTAAGCCAAACGAACACCTATTAGGAAAATCTACAACACTGCTGATCCCGCCATCTATAAGTCATTTCCTTCCACTAAACCCATTATTGTCATTTGACATTTTATTTTGATTTTGATATTTACCACTCTCTTCATTTGTATTCAAAATCCGACTGGGAACAGTTTCCCAACATGAGGCTTCCTATATTGAATACGCAGGAAACTCAGTCTTTTTTAGTTCCTGGATGCCGAGCCGATAAGTTGATTTTAGCATGAATAAGTTGTTTTAACTTAATAAGTTGTTTTAACTTAAACTTGAAAACGTAAAGTTACCGTGCGCTATAAATTTATAAAAGATCGGCGCAGTTTTACGAGGTGTAAACAACGCAAAAGACATTTAGTTTTCGCGATTAAAATAAAACATTGATCGACGAAATAAATTGAAATCAAGTTTCAGCGTGTTGACTTGAAATCTTCGCCAAGTCATGCTTTCAAAGATAAACCGGAAGCCTATTAGAAATTTCTAAAGACTCATAAAAAAAAACTGCAATCATCGAGTTCTACCTGTGGTTAATTACAATACTATAATCAAGGATCGCGCCGTAATCATCAACGAGAAAATATTTTTTATACCTAGACCACGAAGCAATCAATGCATCCGTAATCCCACCTAGAATGTTCTTCATCATCGGCAAATCTCGCCTGGAAAAGCTACACGCTTTGCTACATTATATATTCCCTGACTAAAGCAGGAACGCTTGGTTAACCAGAAACCTCTTGCGGCAGTAGCATCAGCTTGGAATCGTCCCATCGCTTTAACATACCGCCAGAACAGGAAGGATGAATTTCTAAATGTTGTTAGTTTTATTGTTTCACTAGTGAAAATCAGTTTAAAGTTAAATTTAATTAGTTGTTAGTATGATATAAATTAAATTACATGAACATCATGATTGTGGATTAAAAGAAAAGAATATAATGCTAGTAGGAAAATAGAGGAAGAAGTTAAATTTTGTAGAACAGTGTGCTGTTCCCACTTTGATTTTAATAAGTTTTTTTGTGAGAAAATAAGTAATGTAGAGCGGAAACTGTACCCTATACGTGCATAAATACTTATAGGAGTCATCATTTACAAAAGTCATGTAGTTGAAACTACAGAACAATAGGTAACAGGTTTTTTTTTTTGCGCGTCAGAAAAATCACTCACTTATAGTTAGTGAGAACCTGCCGATATACATGCGTTAATAATGCGTGAGATCATGCGATCTAACTAAAAATCATAGCGATATCACCAGAACATACGCGCACACCGAAAGATCTTTCGTCGTGGGAGTCATCGTGAAACTTGTAAGTGATCTCATTATATTATATTTCTCTCTATTTGCCTATATGTAGATATGTATGTTGGCAGAGAATAGCTCATAAGCGCCTATTAGTGATTTTCGTCGGTTTGACTCTCGGTTGTGCATTTGGTCAACCGCAGAAGCAAAACAATGGTCATGACGTGCAAGTCACAGCCATGCTGCACGCGCTCTATGCCTATTTATTGTTCTTTTGCTTGAACTGCAAACCTTCTTTTGCTAACATCATAAATTACGACTTAATGTAAATTGAAACATCAACTAAAATATGTCTAAATAAAATTTAAACTCAAAAATCAAACCTTATAGAAGAAATTAACCATCATACAGTAAATTGATTTTTTTTTGATAAGTCAAAAGTGAAAATTGCGCTTATACATTATATCTATATATATATATATATTCATGCTAAAATCAGTTTGGATTTCTGTTTTTTTTTTTGGTCTAATAGGCACATACACACGTATATATAAATATAAATGTTAGTAGTTTTTTTATAAGTTTAACATTACATCCATTTGCATACGAAATTCTGTCTAACAAAATCAAATTGGATTTTTTTTGTGTATCCATTATTCGCATACATAACTATATACATAATAATTAATGCCAACTTTCACAATGTTTATTTTTAATGAAAGTTACCTTAGGCTTAAGTCCATTTCTTCATGATACCCTCTAGGAAAATATCAGTTTTCGGAACTAAATTCCAACTCTTTAGTAATTGAACATGAATTTTAATTTAAACTAGGATCGCCCGTGGTCGAAATTCGACTATCTGAAATGTTCTTCATTTGTTTATGTCTAAGGTACAGCAGACACTTACTATTACAAATTATATTAAACTTACATTAATTGTTACATAAAAAATAAGTTTTTAATTTAAATTGCAGCAAAACCCGGTATGGGCTTATAATATTTCGATATATAATGGTACTTTTTTATCGTAACCTTGTGGAATTTTACTTTATAAAAACCATATCGTTAAAAATATAAACTTTTTATGGACAAAAAACTAAATAAAGAAGTGCTCTGCGAAAAACCTTGGATTATGTGAATTATGTGATTATGTGAATGATGATGGTGTGAAGATGGCGAGGATGCAAAGATATTTATTTGATTTGCTACACTTTTTTGTTTTTTTTTTGCACAAAAATGAAGGCAAGTGGCAGCTGCCTGGATCGCTGTATACTTATGTACGTTCATGTGAGAGTAATGAGCGCGAAAAAGGGTTAGGGCGGTTTTCGAAGCGCAGAGTTTTTGCGGAGAGTGTTTGTCGGAGTTTCGATGATTGTGCAATTTGCAAGGTACCGTTTTTTCTTCTTGCTTTGGGAATTTAAACATTTGATTTGAGTAATACCATGCAAAGAATCCGCACATTAGGGTGGTGCAGCATATTTAAATGTTTTTTCTTTTAAACAAATTTTTTTCAAAGCTATTTTTTGAAAATTACAATTCTGGTGTTGCGAACAAAATTTTTAATTCTATATAACTAACTTCACTTTTTAGTTTGAAAATGTATTATTTTCTGCTTAGAAAATATACTTTTCCAATATTTTATTGCTCTAAAAATTACATACGTGGAAAAAAAATAAATAGAAAAAGCTTAACATATCAAATTATCAAAGTTGAAAAAGTTTTTCATACAAAAAAGTGCAGCTAAAACGGTACTTTAGTAAAAGTTCGTGTGGTATTTCCCTCCAAAAAAGGGCGATTAGTCCGGGATTAATCGCAGAGGAATAGTAGACTACTACTTTTTTAGTATCTTTTAGATGGAATGAATTGGTCATATTTGTTCGAGCATGTCCTATGAAGAGACTAATTATACCCTTTTTATACCAGAATGGGTATAAATGTTTACTACTTGCAGGACACCTGACTTGGATTCTCGGCGAGGGAAAAAATTTAATAATTGTTTTTTAATTTTTATGTTTTAAAGCAAGGAAAACTGTAAAAAATCAGAGTTCTGACAATCGAGGTGTCTAACATGCCGCCAGGAACTACTTATACTTGTCAGCGTCTAATTACAGCTTTGTTCCAAATGAGACAATTGGGGATATTTTTCTGGCCAATCTTCAACTGTATGAAAAATATATTTTCTGCTTAGAAAACATACTTTTCCAATATTTATCCCCCTAAAAATTTCATTAGTGAGTTAAATTTTTAAATAATCGAGAAAAGCTTAGAACATCAAATAATCAAAGTAAAAATGGGTATTTCGTAAAAAAAAAGGTAGGAGCTTTGACAGGGTAGCTGGTTGAAAATCAGCTGACGAAAATTTTAGTTAAGAATTAAGAATTAAATATGGGTGATGAGCGAAACCTAATAATTCATGCACATAGCGTAGCAAACGGGGTAGTGTTTTTTTTCGTTTTATCGATAGCAGGTTCATGTAGAACGGGTATATTCTATCACACTTTTGAAGTATTCTGTGCAAGAGTGTAAACATGTTCAACGAAATCAGCATTAGTGTCATGTAAAATTGTTCTTTAGTTAAAGTCCGTACGTTATTAAAATTTCGATCTTAACATTGTGAAATTTTCTTACAAAATTATATCGTTAAAAAAATAAACTTTACCAATAGGCAAAAAGTTAAATATGTAAAGCCAGAAGTGAAGCTGGATTTCTTAGCTTACAAATGGTGTTAAGATGCCGAAGAGGATATGGTTTGGTAAATTTTTCTGTTTTTTTTTTGGCACAAAAATAAAAGCAAGTGGCAGCTGCTGGATCATTGCATAGGTATGTACGTGTGTGTGTAAGGGAATGAGCGGATGGTTGTGTCTTTGGGAGCTTTATAAGAGTACTGAATAAAGATGTATAGCGCGGGTATAACAGAATGTGGGAATAACAAAATAGCTGGAGAGTTTGGAGACCTCTTTTTTGTTTAATATTAAATAAACTAAGAATAATTTTCAAATTTTTTTTTGGTGAGATAGCTTACTCCATTCTAAGTTTCCAATATAACTTTTATAGGGATCTATCCATAAATACTATACTAAATTGGGTTACGAAAGTTTGTATGCGGAGAGTGTTAGCCTATTAATATATAGATAATGGACCGAAGTACTCAATGAGCGAAGGAGTGAAAATAATTTCTCTAATAATAGGAGGAGCTTATTGAGTGAAAGAATGAAATTCATTTTGTAGAAATATGAGTTCTATTTATAGAAATTTATTATTTAGTGTTGGTAAATTACAAAGTTAGGGCAAATCTAGGCTTTTGCAAAAACAGTTAAAGATTTTTCTAGCTTTTTTTCTTTATCCATAACTTAGCAATATTTAGAAGACATTTTAATTTGATTTTTGATTTGATTTAAAAAAAAATGTAGGTATCTTGATTTAAAAAAAAATGTATTCAAAGTGGTAAAATCAGCCAACATCTAGCCTTTTGCAAAAACTGTTAAAGGTTTTTCTATCTTTTCTCCTTAACCATAACTTAAAAATATTTAAAAATACATTTCTTATCGATTTTTGATTTGATTTTTGAAAAAAATAGTACGTATATTGATTTAAAAAAGCCATAACCTAGAAATATTTAAAAAGACATTTCATATCGATTTTTTATTTGAGTTTTGAAAAAAATGTGGGTATGTTGATTTAAAAAAAAAAAAGTTATTCAAAATTGGTTAAACCAGGCAAAATCTAGCCTTATGCAAAAACAGTTTGAGGGTTTTTAAGCTTTTTTCCTCAACCCCAACTTGAAAATATTTAAAAAGACATTTTATATTGATTTTTGAAAAAAAAAAAATGTAGGTATATTGAAACGGGGCAAAATGTCTTTAGTAATATTTTAGTTGACCTCTAACCACTTCGTTTGGTACAAAATTTATGGACCTGTGAAAAATTATGGATTTTTATATTTCAAAATTTATAGAAATAATCTACCGAAGTCCGATAAACAGAACAATATCCCCCTTATTCATAAAAAATATAAAAGGTTTATTAAGCTCTTATTATTCAAAATTTGTATGAAAATGTCATTTTAAAAAGCTTTATAAACCAATTTTATTTTTTATGAATATGAGGGTATTTTTAAAAAATTTTAATTTTCGGAAAAACTTACCAAAAAACCCTAATTGTATAAGCGGTTATCTCATTTCTATAATGGGTGGTATGTATGTATATTTATGAAAATATTCGCAGTAAGTTTTTTCCGAAAAAAGTGTCACAAATATCAAAATATGTCTTATGAAATTTTAATGAGCTTATAAAAAATCCAGATTAGAAATACTCATATACCTAAAGATGTTTTAAAAAAGAAAAAACTATTTCAATGAAAAAAAAAAAAAATTGTAGCCCGGAGCTGTTCTCGAACCTACAACAGTTCGCTCGCTATCCGATGCGCTAACCACTGCTCTACTGCTTTATCTACGAATTTATTGTCAAATCACCAATTCAAGCTGTATGGGCAATGAGCGAGAGAATGAAAATAGTTTCTCTAATAAAAGGAGGAGCTTGTTGAGTGAAAGATTGAAAGGTTCATTTTGCAGAAAATGAGTTCTTTTTATAGGAACTTATTATACAGGCGTGTTTTTAGATCTTTTTAGAGGGGGTAAATTACAAATTCTGGTTAGGTCAAAAAAAGATTGAGGATTTTCTAGCTTTTTTCTTTAACCATAACTTAATAATATTTAAGACAATTTATATGGATTATTTATTTGTTTAAAGAAAAAATATATATTAATTTTTCTATTCAATTTGGTCTAGTCTTTTTGGGGCTCGGGTTGCAAATCTGCCCTTTTAAAAGTTAATACATATGTACATATGAATAGAAATCAGTTGTTGCCTTCAGTAAAATTTAAGACGACCGCTAACCACTTGATTTAGTTCAAAATTTAAGTACATATTAAATATGTTGTCGATTTTTATATTTTAAATAGGGAGTCTATCAGCAACTTTAACGGTAGAAATCACTAAAATTTATAGAAGTAATCTACCGAAGTCCGATAAATAGACTACTGTGTTTGAAAAAATTTCGCAACTTCGATCTTATATCATCAAAAATTAGACCTTAAAACCCAAATTGAATAAGCGGTTATCGCATTTCTATAATGAGTGGTATGTATGCATATGCTTTCCGTCAACTAAAAATATTCAGCAATTTTTTTTCTCGAAAATAGAGATCACAAATATAAAAATTTTAAAAAAGTCAAGATAAGAATTATTTATATATTGAAAAAATAAAAACAATTTTCAATGACAAAAAATAAAAAAAAAAATGTGGCCGATAGCTGTACTTGAACTAATAACCGCTCGACCACTACCCCCGACGCTTCCCACTGGGCTATCGCTTTATGTACAAATTGATTGTCAGATAACCAATTCAAGTGGCATGAGAAAGTTTCATTCGCTTATTACAGATAAATGAAGCAGAATTGGTTATATATTAGATAATTGTGCACTGCCTTAGAGGTATGCCAACAAATCCATATGCATTTCATAAATATTTATGCATATTTAGTATGGGTTTAAGCTTGGCAAATATTTATATGTAAAATTTGTTAGCCTATTAATATAATAGATAAAGCTTTTGTTATATATATTGTAAATATGTGTTAAAGTGTTATATTCTTGTGGAGTCATGCAACGAGGATATGTGAATAGGGACATTAGGGTGTAACCCTTTTGTTATTTTTGGGATCACTATAATAAGTTTATATTGGTATAGAGTGATCATGGTAGGGTGGGCATTTTCGGATGTTGCACAGGCATCAAGCAACATCCACAACAACGACAACAACCCCAGCACCAACAGCCGCCATCAGTTGGTCAATATCAATCACTAGAGTTCTTCTATTAACTTTCCTATCCCGAATCGTTAACGTGCAGTCCCCGTTCCGCGTATTCCCCCTTTTTACCTTAAACAGCACGCGAATTTTTTTTGTTTTATTTTGTGCGAGCATCCGCCATGCAGTTGCTTTTAACCCACCCCAAGCCGACGTCGCTGAGCCGGTACAAGCGCGTGCTCTGCTACGGTGAACCCTACATCAGCTCGTTATATTTTACTACGTTATATGCTACAGTATTATAAATATAAAATAACATAGAAAAATGGCGCCCAACGTGGGGCCTAATTCTGAGAAGGCGCGTGTCATAAGGACAGATCCTGTAACCTGTTCACGATATTTCGATCACCGTTTCTGGCAAATGGCTAAGTTGCTGAAGGATAAAATTTTCGAACCCCATTTCCTAACCCATTACTACTGGAGGATTGAATTTCAATATCTAATACTAACCAAATTGTTGAATTTGTGGACAAATTTATTACAACAGATGGAAGTAATCCAGAAGTGCAGCCATATATTGAGTACCAGAGGCACAAACACGGCCGGGCTTGCTTAAGGGATATCAGAGGTCAGCAAGTTTGTCGTTTCAATATGCCTTACCCACCTATGCCGGGAACTGAAATACTGTTTCCCCTGGAAGAAGGTGACGAAAATCAGCAACACATTGCCCTGTTCAAAAAGATTAAAACCGTTCTAAACCAAAACAGTGGAAATGTGGAACTACATAATCTTGACAATTTTGAGGAGTTTTTAGGGCATCCAGAAATTTGTACGGATTATGAGAACTACAAATTAGCGCTACGCTCCAGTTTAAAAAAGCCTCAGATATTTCTAAAAAGGAAATTTTCTGACAGATTACTGAATGCATATAACACGGATATACTACGTTTGCATAGAGCTAATATTGACATTCAGTTCACACTTGACGTGCATGCCTGTTGTAGTTACATCATCAATTATATAAATAAATCCAACAGAGGAGTTTCTCAGCTGCTCCGACAAGCCATGGATGAAATAAACGATGGCAACTTTACAGTAAAGCAAAAGTTACAACATATTGGTAATAAATTTGTAAACAGCTCCGCACAAGAAGCAGCCTATAATATATTGGGTCTTCATCTTTCAGAAGCTAGTGAGGGAGAAATACGTCCCATCCCGACAATAGAGTCAGAATGGTAAAACCGTAAAGCGATCTAGAGAGGCTGCCTCCCGATTCGAGAGACATTTACATCGCTAACTTACTGTATCATTACATTCAAAGACCAAGCCAGTTAGAGCAAGTCTGTCTTGCTGATTTCGCAACCCTGTATCGCTTTTCGAAGACTAGCAGAGAAACTGCCCCAGAAAATGAGGGTAATGAAGAAATTGAACAGGAACCGCAAACGTCTGATGTAGCCGAGGTCCCACTTCCATTAAATGATGGAAGTGGCTTTGTCAGGCCGAGAAAACGCCCACTTATATTAAGATGGAGACGTTTTAGTTTTCTCGATCTGACTATTTTCGGGAAATGGTCATGCTATTTTACCCATGGCGCAATGAAGCTTCTGAGTTGATTCATGCTGACGTAAAGACAATCTGTAACAATAATAAACAGACTATTGAGGATAACAGACATCGATACGACAAGTTCTCAGGGCAAGAGCTGGAAAGAATTTTGGATAACTTGAACCAGCATATGACCCCAGAAGATATTGCGAATGAGGGTAGTATTACTCCCTTCCTGGATGAAGAGTTTAGAGCATTAGCTGTTCCCGAAATCGCAAATGACGTCGATGTCTTTCAAAACGACGAGCAAATTTTTGAAGATATTAGGCTGATAAGACTACTTCTCCTCATACAAGAAAATGATTTGCTTATAGCTGTGCGTTCTTTAAATGTAAAACAGCGGGGGTACTTTTACCACGTGCACCATAACATGAAAAAGCTTTTTCATGAATATGTTGGGGGTGGCGCTGGAGTAGGAAAAAGTAGATTGATTTCCGCTATATACCAGTCATTAACGTCAAGGACCAACAAATTACCGGGCAGCAACCCAGAAACGGTAAAAGTTTTACTGTGTGCTCCTACAGGAAAAGCTGCATATGGAATTGGTGGAGTTACCTTGCCCTCTGTGTTTTCTTTACATGTTAACCAGTCCTCGGCGGAACTACGCCCTCTGAGTAATCCATTCGAATTTGATAGATCTCCAACTTATAATAGTGGATGAAATATCAATAGTTGGTGCTAAAATGTTTGGATACTTGGATGCCCGGTTGAAGCAAATATTTCGAACCAGCGAATATTTTGGAGGCATACCCATAATTGTGTATGGTGACTTAAAACAACAACAATGCGGATGTTACTACCGTTTACAGCTGAAAACATCTGCTAGTATATGGTTACAGTTAATATTAATACCGCAGATGGTTTGGTGAATGGAGCTGCAGGTCGTTTGATGCAAATCGACCATCAGGGAACAGAACGAATGCCAACCACTCTTTGGATATAATTTGCAAAGCCTGAAGTGGGTGTTATAGCACGGTCAAAAAAACCACATTCGCGTGAGCCGACTTGGACACCAATTGAAAAAGTGATACGTACTTTTCAATACAAGCGGAGTCTCTGTTGAAAGAAGGCAGTTCCCCATAGTACCAGCAGAGGCTATCACAATCCACAAAAGCCAAGCAGCAACTTATAGACAGGTTGCGGTTCACCTAAGGAGAGGGATAAGTCGGTCTGCTTTATATGTAGGTTGTAGTAGAGCGACAAGTGCATCTGGTTTATTTATCGTTGGTAATTTTATTCCACCGAGACCTCTTGGAACCAATGAAGTAATCCACAGACAGCTAGATGCACTTCGGTCCAATAAAAAATTGAATACCCACTACAAACTTGCGGTTGAGCGGGAAACTGGTAGTCTTATTATATATTATCAAAATATAAGGAGCTTAGGAAATAATATCGATGAAATAAGAAGAGATCATCTTATTTGTTCAGCAGATATTCTATGTTTTGTAGAGACTTGGCCAAGCCTGGAGATGAGTTACAAATCGAAGGTTTCGACATTGTTGGTAGAATTGATGGTGTTCCTTCAATTGGGCAAAGTCGCCCCAGGAATGGAATAATGATTTACAGTAAAAATGATCTCGCAAGTAGTTTTTCTATAAACTCATCCAAATGCCAGCATATAGCTGGAAAATTTTACCAGTTTATGGCGATGTCCGAATTCAGGACGAAATTAGAAGAGGATGTTACCGAGCTGCCAAATGAAAATGGTCGGAGATTAGTTCTGACGGGGGATTTCAATATCTGTCGACTTACCTCAAATGATACGCTCTTGAGTCGACTAGAAGAGCTTGGTCTATGCTCGATGTTGGGAAATCTTGCTACCACCAATCAACGAACTGGGAGTTTATCTGCCGACAATGGATGGGCGATAACTTACGAGACTCCCTACAGTGACCATGATGGGATATTTTTCAGTACCTCGGATTAACTTTTATATAAATAATAGTAAATTGGAACCTAAAATTAGCGTAGCTATTAAGCTTAAAATATTTTGTTTAGTTCTTATCATGTTAAATTAATAAATAATTGTTTTGAAACCGGCCGCCGTGGTGTAGCGGTTAAGTGTTCGGCCTTCTACACCAAGTCGTGGCGGTTCGATGCCCGGCAAAAGTAACATCAAAAATTATTTAGAAAAACGATTTTTCTAAACGGGGTCGCCGTTCGGCAGTAGTTTGGCAAACTCTCCGGGTGTATATCTGCCATGAGAAGCTTCTAAGCAAAAAATTCATTTGGTTTGCAAGTGCCGTTCGGAGTCGGCAAAAAACTGTAGGTCCCGCCAACTTGTAGGAAAAACTCAAAAGCAATACACCACAAGTTGGAAAGAGAAGCTCGGCTAAAAATCTCGTTAGAGGTTATGATTAGTATTTTTTTTTTTTTTTTTTTTTGAAACATGTCATTGCAACCATCGCCGTTTACAATTTTGTAATTTTTCTGTTTTAAAAAAATTGTCTGCATTTTATGCTATGTATGTATGTATGATATGAAATAGATAATGGAAAATTAGTGAAGAGTTACAACATCGCAAAGGACTGTCGTAGCATAGCTATTAGAGCATTATACTTTAACACTAGCTATGATAGTGATCCTGGGGTTCCTACCCCAGTTTCCGAGAAGCAATCTGAATGAGAAAGTCGGGAGGCTTCGAAATATGTGAAACGCATATTATTACAGAAAACTAAATTTACTTATTACTGATACAAAATTTAGAGTAAAGTTGAACAATGCATATATTTAAATTTGCGTATGTTCATGAAAGGTATAAAGCCTTCGGCATAGCCGAAGACAGTCTTTCCCTACTTGTTTCTTTGTATCTTAATGATTTAATTGATTACTTTCCAGGCGGGTTTAAAGTTGGGGGAATGAAAATCAAGCTTTTGATGTATGCCGATACTGGTATACTGGACCTGGTACTGTTAGCAGAATCGGCTGTAGATCTGCAAAGTATGATTAATTCCCTGCAAGAGTACTGCAGGCTGTGGGCTTTGAAAGTAAACCTGTCTAAATCGAAGGCCCTTGTGTTGAGGAAGGGTGGTAGACTTCCCTCTGATTGCAGGTGGTTTTTTTGAAAGTGAGCCAATTGAAACGGTGAATGAGTATAACTATCTGGGTATAACGCTAAATTACAAACTCTCTTTCACTAAACACTAAGACACAAAGCTTGGTCAGGCAAAAGCGGCAATATGCACTACCTGGCTGAGTTATTTAAACAACCCTCGGATCTGCTTTTCGAAAAAAATCAAAATCTTCGATGCTGCCGCAAGATCTATAATGTTCTATGGCGCGCAGTTGTGGGGTGGGGAGCGTCATGAACAGGTAGACAAACTCTTACGTTTCTTTATAAAAAAGCTTATTTTCTTGCCTGCAAACACACCTAACTATATGTTGTATTTAGAAACCGGTATACTTCCCCAATTTGTCCACACATTTCGCGCGCAGATGCTATTTATAGTGCGTTGCCTTAGTTTACCTTCGAATAGGCTACCACGTATACTTGCTGAGGAAGGCATACGCCAAGATGCACCCTGGGTTAAAAATTGGAAACAGTTATCACACAGCGTGGGCTTAGAATCACTAACTGATTTTTCTCCTGCTTTACTCAAAAATTTCACTCCTCTGTTGCTTAGTAAGCTAGTCGAAAAAGAGTTCAAACTATATGTGGATTGTGCTCAAAATTCTACCACACATGATCTTTACCCTTACTTGGCCCCCCTGTGCGTTTCATATTTCGACGACGAGTATTCAGCGTATGCCATTAGCTTAATTCTCCGTGCGAGCGGTGGACTCTTGAACCTTAATGCGAGATCTTTCAAAAACTATTTCAACTACAGAATGGCCAGTTTGTAACTTAGGCGATGATGAAAGTATGTACCATTTTATCGGCGTCTGCCCAGCATACAATGATTACCGGTTGACTAGTTTTGGCGAGATAGCTTTGGCTTGGCAACTGTAGTAAACATCCTAAATGGCAGAGATTATGTTTCGCCGTTTAAATACCTGCAAACCAGCTTAAAGTATAGAGATCTTATTTTAAACGAATTTTGGTAATAACCTTATGTCAAATAAGGTTAGTGAATTTTAGTGTGGCACTCAACACCTTTGTTACTGCCATAATTTCAATTTTAATTTATTCTGTAATTATTTTTATGTTTCTATTGGTAGAGATTATGCATGTTCCGCTGTTCAAATATCTGCGAATGAAGTTTCGTAAGCGCATCATGTCAAATGAGTTTTTGTTATAGTGTGGCACTCAACATTTTTGTTACTGCCATAATTATACCTTTCATGAACATGAAATGGTATTATAACTTTGGTCCGATGTTTGTAAATATGAGAAGAAGAAGAGATGGACCCATCAATATGTATACCGAAATGATCAGGATGACGAGCTGAGTTGATTTAGCCATGTCCGTCTGTCCGTCTGTCTGTTTGAACGCAAACTAGTCCCTCAATTTTTGAGATATCTGGCTGAAATTTTGTATGTGGCCACCATTTTGTAATATAGGAATCATTTGTCGGAACTGACAAGATCGGACTAGTATAACATATAGCCCCCATACAACCGATTGTTCAGATATAAGGTTTTTTGGCCAAAACTTCCGCAATTAAAAAGTTAGGAACGTAAAATTTTGCAACTCGAGTACTTTCTATTTACGTAGTGTATATAGTGAAAATCAACAAGATCGGGCAAATGTAACATATAGCCCCCATACAACCGATTGTTCAGATATAAGGTTTTTTGACCACAACTTCTGCAATTAAAAAGTTAGGAACGTAAAATTTTGCAACTCGAGTACTTTCTATTTACGTAGTATATATAGTGAAAATCAACAAGATCGGGCAAATGTAACATATAGCCCCCATACAACCGATTGTTCAGATATAAGGTTTTTTGGCCAAAACTTCTGCAATTAAAAAGTTAGGAACGTAAAATTTTGCAACTCGAGTACTTCATATTTATGTAGTGTATATTGTAAAAATCAACAAGATCGGGCAAATGTAACATATAGCCCCCATACAACCGATTGTTCAGATATAAGGTTTTTTGACCAAAACTTCTGCAATTAAAAAGTTAGGAACGTAAAATTTTGCAACTCGAGTACTTTATATTTATGTAGTGTATATAGTGAAAATCAAAAAGATCGGGCAAATGTAACATATAGCCCCCATACAACCGATTGTTCAGATATAAGGTTTTTTGACCAAAACTTCTGCAATTAAAAAGTTAGGAACATAAAATTTTGCAACTTGAGTACTTTCAATTTATGTAGTGTGTAGAGGAAAATCAAGAAGATCGGGTAAATATAACATATAGCCCCATACAACCGGTTGTTCCGATATAAGGTTTTTTGGCCAATACTTCCGCGTTTAAAAAGTTAGGAACGTAAAATATTGCACCTTTAGTACTTTCTACATATGTAATGTGTATAGTGTAAGTCAGTACAATTGAACACGTATAATATATAGCCTCCATACAATCGATTGTTCCGATAACTCGGATCCTATTATTTTCTAAGTTTTTTTAAATTATAACAAAGATGTGTAATGTGTATAGTATATATAGTTAAATTGAAACAGGCTGTACTGGGGATCGAACAGTGAAAATCGTGACGCTTATTCATGAAAGGTATATAGCCTTCGGCACAGCCGAAGACAGCTTTCCTTACTTGTTTTAATTTATTTTTAAAGTATTCTTAAGCTTTCTAATGTATAGCCTTTTATATAGTTGAAAATAAATATACTACTACTACTACTACATATAGTTTCGCTACAAGTATGACATAAACTGCTTTGAACGCAATTCAATTATTCAGTTTCATAGCTGCATTAATATTGAAAGCTGCACAGTCTGCCGAACGCATTGTCCACTTGGAGGCTTGTGTTGAGAAGCATGAGGGTGAGTTAATTGAACTGCGCCAGTCTCTTGCTAGTGTAATCTCTTAGCAAACTACATCTCAGCATTCTGCCGACGCGTTTGGTGTGCCATATACAGTGGGAGAAAACTTGAAGAGCATCTTCAGTGAAATATGCCTCTCAATTGAGTACGTGGTACCCGAATAAAAAATATCTTCCGCGGGGGCACAACTACTGTTGGAGCGAAAAATGCTATTGTTGTCAAATTTTATAGTGTGAGTGACCGTGATCGCACTCTTTGTGCATTTTCTGAGCAAAGATAGAAGTTGAAAACTGCAATCCCTCTTACTGCACTATTAAAATCCAGTGGGAAAATATGTTACAGGCCGTTTTATCTTTGAGAGGAGAGGTTTATGTTCGCATTGAACGGAGTACTCCAGCTGTTAAAATATCTGCGTAAATGACATACATCGATTTCGCTAGCTGCAATAACAATGATTTTATAAAATGGGTCGGCAGATTTGCAAATGCAGGTGTATAAGTGAGAGCGCTTATACACGCGCTGTGATCGTCCGAAATATATTTTTAACATTGGCTGACCAAACAAGCGACACCTCCACGCGATGTGGTTTCGCCCCTTGCTCAGCGACGATAAAATCATTTGGTAAATAAGGAGCGCAACGTGTCTGTGTGATAAGTCCAACTTGTTTGACTGATCTTAAGATCTATGGGGCGCCGATGCTTGTTTTAAAATATTATTTTCTTTTTCTTGTAAGATTTTGTATGTACCATTAGCTTTTCTTCTTTTTCCACATAAGGTGTTTTGTTAAACTCTCTTAATGGTTATGCCTTGCAGATCTCGTAGTAATGACGTGAATAGTCTTGCTCTACTTAATGTTATTTGCAGCCAAAGCAGGAGGCTTAACAATGTGTTTTAAAAGTCGCTAGTTATCGTTGTTTGTGTGTCTGAGACTTGCAATTTACTGCAGGAGTTACCTTACTATGAAACTTGTACTTAAATCTAATAGTAGCAATACAGAGTTTTTGTTTGTTGAAGTGTCGGGTAGAAACTAAAACTCTTGTCGGTTGTGTTTATAATCCCCTACGGTCTACTAGCCTGAGCCCCTTATTTGATGTTGTATCTGCGTATATAGTTGAGTATGATGATATTTTTATTGGTGGAGATTTCAACGTCAGTCTTCTTGTTCGTGATAGTTTCAGTGAAAATTTGCTCAAAGATGTTGCAGGCATAGGACTCTCACTAGTGAATCTGTCTCTTCTAACGAGATATGCAAATAATTGTGCACCTAGCCTTTTAGATTATTTCATTGTTTCTGATATGAGCAGTATCTTGAAGTTTGATCAAATAAGTTTTATCTCTGATCATGATTTGATATTTTGCTCGTTGGATGTCAATATTGAGCGTCCAACTGAAAATGTCAGTTTTTCATACAGGGACTTTCGTTGCCTTGACCTTCAAAATATCTTTTTTGATATTAATAGTATTAATAGGACAACTTGTTGGTACCTACCTAGAACCTCTTGACGAAAAGCCATTTAAGGGTACGAGAAAAACATCATAACAAATGTACTCTAGATCCCGACGTTATGAACAACGCATTTCTTGATCAAAGTTCGATTTGTGGCAATATTCCTATGTTTGTCGATCGTGATGAATTATGTTTTACCGGTCCTAAGTGTGAGTTCACTGCTGTGTCTGAATTTGATGTGAGCAGATGTGTGCTTAAAATAAGTTCTAATGCTGAGGGCGTTGATGGTCTACCTATTAAGTTTATAAAAATCATATTACCATGTATTGTCGGTACACTTACTCATATAATTAACCATGGCATTACTACGTCCTGTTTCCCTAGCTTGTGAAAGGTTGCTACAGTGCTACCTATTGCCAAAAAAGACATTCGCATGTTCTACTGCAGATTTTCGCCCTATTAATGTACTCTCTGCACTTTCTAAAGTTTGCAAATATACCAGTACTTACAAGTGAATAACCTACTATCTCCTGTGCAGTCAGGTTTTAGTTGTAATACAGCTACCTATGCTTAAAATTCTGGATGATATTAGGATACATCTTGATAGAAAGGAGCTAACCTTGCTATGTCTGCTGGATTTCTCCAAAGCCTTTGATTCAGTGAACCATACACTCTTATGCAAGAAGCTTGATAAATATTTCAGTTTTAGAAGTTCATTCAGCCTTTTGCAAACCTATTTAGCTGGTCGTTACCAACGTGTCCGAGTTGGATCTGAGATTTCTCAGTTAAAACCGGTTATAAGTGGGGTTCCCCAAGGTTCTATATTGGGCCCGTTACTATTCAGCATATTTATAAATGATGTTTTTAGCGTGTGCCAGCATTTGGAGCTCCATGCGTATGCTGATGACATCCAACTCTACACAGAGCCAACAATGCCTAATAAAATAGAACAAAAGTCATATGATATCTCTATAGATTTTTTTATATTTGAAGAGAAAATCTTATTAATGTTTACAAAAGCAAATCTTGCAAAAAACGAACCGAGTTCCTAACAAGAAGATTTGACTTATTAACTTATTTCCGCATAATTGTATGTATTAATAAGATGATCTTAGGGTTCCTAACAAGAAGATTTGACTTATTAATGTTTTCAAAGAGAAATCTTGCAGAAAACGGATTGATTTCTTAGGGTTCCTAACAAGAAGATTTGACTTATTAATGTTTTCAAAGAAAAATCTTGCAGAAAACGAATTGATTTCTTAGGGTTCCTAACAAGAAGATTTGACTTATTAATGTATTCAAAATGAAATCACATATTATTGAGAAGATTTTCTCTTTAATATTTCAAATAACAAAAATAAAAATTATATTTCAGAGTTCTTATATTGTCTTCGAGAACTTCAGATTTTCAGTTACGATTCAATTTTAGATTTCTCTTGTATTGCCTTTACTTTCTTATGTTGCCTTTTTATATTGCCTTCAAGCCATTTCAGCGCACTTCTCCTTACATTGCCTACCACACTTGCCATATTGCCTCCACCGCGAATCGAACTAACCACATATTGGATGCTGAACTCAGGTGCTTACCATCGACCCATCGGGTACTTCTGCTTCCCAGCATCTAATTGTTCTACATGATGTCTGCTGATGATGATGCAAGATTTCCCTTTGAAAACATTAATAAGTCATATTCTCTTGTTGGGAACCCTAAGATCATCTTATTAACACATACAATTATGCGGAAATCAGTTAATAAGTCAAATCTTCTTGTTAGGAACCCTAAGGTCATCTTATTAACATATACAATTATGCGGAAATCAGTTAATAAGTCAAATCTTCTTGTTAGGAACCCTAAGATCATCTTATAAAAATAAGAAGTTTTTTCTCTTTCATCTTTTTTCATATTTTTAAGGATGTCTTGAAAAGATTTTCTTATTAATAACACATATAAAAAGAAATCGAAAAGAAACAAGAAGAAATTGCTTTTAATAATATCAATAAGAATTTCCCCATTAAACCAAATAGATAGATTTGCGTATAGTTTTTTTTCGTTTCCGTCGTTTCGACTACCCCTGAGCCCAAAAACCGCTTATAAAGACAATCTTATTAATTTTATTAGGCGTTTTTGGCTCTATGTAGACGTGTGGACCTTCAAACCAACCTAATCAGCTTTCTGTAAATCTGAATTCAGATTTGTTGGCAATATCTCAGTGGGCGTCTGCCAATGGTATAGTACTCAATTCCAAAAAAATCGGTCGTTCTTCCGGTTGTTAGTAAAAGAACTAGAACGATTAACCTCTTCCCTGCGATACATTTAGGGGATGAAACTCTGGAGCTAGTTAACAAAGTTACTAACTTGGGTGTTGGAAACACCGTAACTGGCTAACCTCTTCGCGTAAGTTCATACTTGGTTTTCAGACCGCACAATAAATCTATCAGGCAACGCTCGAACTTTGTTAGTTTTAAGCGCAACTTGGTAAACCCTTTTTCTACTTCCCTTTTCTTATTACCTCCTTTTTGGTAAAAATTCATTCCTTTTGCTTACGACTGAAAAAACGTGCGGTTGGGAAAACCAAATGTGAGTATATTAAAATTTAATAATAAAATATTGAACAGAATTCTAATTGTAACCTTTTTGAAATCATCATCATTTATTGGCGCTTAACCGCCTAAGCGATTTTGGCCGTTTCGTATCAAAGCACGCCAGTCTTTCCTTTTTAGCGATAACGGACGCCAATTGGAAACCTCAAGGGAGTTCAAGTCATCCTCCACCTGTTGTTTCCATCTCAGTCGAGGCCTCCCCCTTCCTCTGCTGCCGAATTCAGGCGACGATAGGAAAACCTTCTGTGCTGGAGCTTCTTAGTCCATTCGCATAACATGGCCCAGCCAGCGGAGTCTTTGGGCTTTAATTCGCTGGACTATGGTCAGATCTGCGTAGAGCTCGTACAGCTCATCGTTAAATTTCCTTCTATACTCGCCGTTGGCATCACGGGAAGGACCATAAATCTTCCGGAGAACTTTTCTCTCAAATACTCCAAGGGCCATCTCATCTTCTCTTGACATTGTCCATGAATCTGAGCCATACATCAGGACAGGTATGATGAGAAACTTATAGAGCGTGATCTTTGTTCTTCGAGAGAGGACTTTACTTCTCAATTGCCTACTCAGTCCAAAGTAGCACTTGTTGGCAAGAGTGATTCTCCGCTGGATTTCTAGACTGATATTATTTTCGGTGTTGATACTGGTTCCCAAATAGACAAAGTCCCTCACAGTTTCAAATTTGTAACTATCAACAGTGACATGGCTGCCAAGGCGCAGGTGCGCCGATTCTTTCTTTGATGACAGCAAATACTTCGTCTTGTCCTCGTTCACGGCAAGACCCACTTTTTTCGCTTCCTTATCCAGTCTAGAGAAGGCAGCGCTTACGGCGCGGTTGTTAAGGCCAATGATATCAATATCATCGGCATACGCCAGCAATTGCACGCTCTTGTAAAAGATTGTACCATTGCGGTTTAGCTCTGCTGCTCGAATTATCTTCTCCAGCATCAGATTGAAGAAATCGCACGAAAGGGAGTCGCCCTGTCTGAAGCCTCGTTTGGTTTCAAATGGCTCAGAGAGGTCCTTCCCGATTCTGACGGAGCTGTTGGTATTGCTCAACGTCATTTGACAAAGCCGTATAAGCTTTGCAGGGAAGTCAAATTCACACATGGCGGCATACAGGCAACTCCTTTTTACGCTGTCAAAAGCGGCTTTAAAATCGACAAAGAGATGGTGAGTGTCGATTCTCTTATCATGGGTCTTCTCCAGGATTTGGCGTATCGTGAAAATCTGGTCGATGGTAGACTTACCAGGTCTAAAGCCACACTGATAAGGCCCAATCAGTTTGTCTACGATGGGCTTCAGCCTTTCACACAACACGCTAGAGAGAACCTTATATGCGATATTAAGAAGACTAATTCCGCGATATTAAGAAGACTAATTCCGCCTTTCTTGTGGATTGGGCAAAGCACACTTAAATTCCAATCCGGAGGCATGCATTCGTCTGACCATATTCTGCATAAGAGCTGATGCATGCTTTTTACCAGCTCTTCGCCTCCGCGTTTGAACAGCTCGGCGGGTAGTCCGTCTTTTCCAGGCGCTTTGTTGTTTTTGAGCCGGGATATAGCTATCCTCACTTCATCATAGTCAGGTGGTGGGACGACTTTTCCATCGTCAGGGATTGGGGTATCGGGTTCGACGTCTCCCTCGCAATTTAGCAGTGAGGAGAAGTGCTCCCTCCATAATTTAAGTACACTTTGTACGTCGGTTACCAGGTCGCCATTATTGTCCTTACAGGAGCTTGCCCCGGTCTTAAAACCTTCCGTAATCCGCCGGATCTTTTCATAGAATTTTCGGGCATCATTCCTGTCAGCCAGCATCTCAAGCTCCTCACACTCACGCCTTTCGGCCTCACTTTTCTTTTTTCTGAAAAGGCGTCTCTCTTCCTTCTTTGCCTCACGATATTGTTGCCATACACTGCGGGTTGCGCCCGTTCGCAACGTCTCCTTGTAGGCAGCGTCCTTTTTTTTCGAGGCAGTTTTGCATTCCTCATCGTACCAGTTGTTCTTGCGGGCTCGCTGGAACCCTATAGTGGCCTCAGCGGCGGTACGCAATGAGTGAGAGATATGCTTCCATTGCTCGGTTACATCGTTAGGTCGAGGATTGCCCTCTGCTAGCAGGTGTGAGAGTCGAGTTGTGAAATTATCAGCTGTCTGTGTCATGCGCAGCTTCTCGACGTCAAACTTTCCTTCCGTTACTGTGCGCACTTACCTCGTGAAGGGTGGATACCTTGCCGCGGTACGAGGGCTTAAGTCGATAGCCACAGGGCTACGCTGCCCTTGTGATCATAGCTCCGTACGGCACTTCATCACGAGAGCAGCCTAGCCTCTCTAGCGCGACGACAAAGATCTTCCCCCTCCCAATCCAGGGTGTTATGCGAAACCGTGCCCATTGGACGTTTGCAGCCGGGAGGCAAATCGTGGCTGTATTTGAACGGAGCCTCTCTGATACCGGGTCGCCTCAGAGAGTAAGCATGGCCTTACCGCGGTACGGGGCTCTGCCGCGGCGGACGACACATTTCCCCCTACTCTTCCCTTGACCCTAAGCTGGCCTTGTCCGGCGACGGGTCGTACGAACAAGATGAACTCAAATAACCCAAATAAAAACGATAAAACTAAAAAACAAACAACGCCAAATTTCACTCCTCAGCAAAGGAGAGCTATGGAGGAACAGGCGAGAAAGCAACAACAACGCCGGAGGACAACCTCCGTTCCACAATCAAGGGGGGATCGACAGCGATGGCAACTACGAGTCGGTCAACCAACCCTCTATCGACTAAGATTGACTTGATGCACCAGTGCGGTTGCCAACGCAACTAAGCGGACAACGGCGGATGCTAAACTCCCATCAACCGCTGATATGAAAACCAGTATCTTTACGTCTGTGGCAGCGGTCTCACGACCTGGCCTCGGAGTTTCGAAGGAGAAGGAAGCTGCAACTGAGATTTCGGCAAGGAGAGCGACCGCGATGGCAACTACGGGTCCGCACTCCCAGGAGACATCTCCCCGCCGCTTCACATACCACGAGAAAAGATTGGCTGCAAAGATCCTGAAGAGGTATGAAGGGGTACCGCAGGAATCGCTGTCGCCGAATTCGGTAGAGCTAGCGAAAGCTGTGATACCGGATTTCCAAAATTCGTACATGCCAAAGAGGTTAAAAGTTAACCCTTTCAAGCGCCAGAGATCGGACCTGGAGTTAAATCCCCCTCCTCAGCTTTGCTGAGGTAACCAAGGACAGGATCCTTATAGGCGTCCTTGACCGAGGCAATGACCGTCTGGCCATCCCTAAGGACCGGTGGCGTTACGTGCGAAATGAACTCGGCAACATTCTTCTCAATGTTGCTCCAGAGTTTTCGGGTAGTTCGGCGCGAGTAACGGATGCGGGTTGGCACCAGGGTCAGATTAAATTACTCGCATGCGAGGATGCAAAAACCGTAGCACTGTACAAGGCAGCAGCTGCTAAGCTGGGTGAAGTCTACAAGGGCGCAAAGATAGAGGTCGTCGACTGGAAGGACATTCCAGCTCGTCCAAGGGCAAGGGCGTGGATTCCGGCCATCCCTGACGAACCCGAGAGAATTCTCGGGATGCTACGGCTAATGAATCCGTCCCTGCCAACGCATGACTGGAGTGTCAATCTGGTCGGGGATGCGGTAGGGCCCGACAGACAGGTGGTGTTCACCATGAATAAAGAGTCAATCGAGCCCCTCAAAATGTGCAATGGCCTAGTACACTACAGCGTAGGCCAGATCGTTATCCACGTATATCGTGGTGATGCTCAGCGCGCTGCCTTCTCGGCTGCTCCGGGGGAACCGGAAAACGAATTACCAGAAGAGGAAGCGGAGGATTCCGATGCGGAAAGCATGTTATCCGCCACGTCCCTTGGCGATAGTGCTGTGAACAACTCGGAGATGGAGGACAGCCTACAGGACGAGGAAGCACTCGACGTCACGGTGGTAGCAGCCAACGCTGAGCGATTAACATCTAACGCTACAAACAGCAAGACTCCTGCAACGCCATATCGGGCAGGTAATCGGAACAACTCGTCGTTGATAGGCAACCTCCGATATGGGGCAAACCTCGACGATATGGGGACGGCAGGGAAGTCTGTGCGCTCTCATGTTGGTGGTGCTTCAGATTAATCTGCACAAATCTAAAGTAGCTTCGGCTGCTTTAAGTAGTCGTCTTTCTAAAGGCGACGTGAATGTGGTCCTCATCCAAGAACCCTGGGTCAATAGCTCGAGAATCTGCGGATTGGGGACTAAGGGCTTCAAGCTCATTCGAGCCAGCGAGGAGAGCAAAGTCAGAACGTGTATTCTGGTCAAGTCTGAGTTGAACTCCTTTCTCCTACCTAACTACACCAATGGGGATATTACCGCTATCAGTCTAACGGTCGACAGCACCCGCCTGACGGTGGCTTCGGTCTATATGCCCTACGACGCCGAAGAACCCCCACCACAAACGGAGGTGAAAGACCTGGTGTCAAATTTCTGCACGGGTAATCTTATTATTGGAGCGGACGCTAATGCTCCCCATGTCCAATGGGGGAGCTCCGACATCAATGCCAGGGGCGAGTCTCTGTTTGATTACCTCTTTACAACCAACCTGGTGATTAGCAACGTGGGTAATGAGCCTACTTTTATCACTAAGACCCGCAGGGAGGTCATAGACCTCACTATCTGTAGTGAAGGCGCTTATGAGTGGGTCAGAAAATGGCGGGTTCTGGAAGAACATTCTTTCTCCGACCACCGTTACATAGAAATGGTTTTAGACTTTATTGTAGAACAACCAATCATGAAGCGCAATCCACGTAACACTGATTGGCAGTTACACAATGAAATATTAGACAGAGACCTACCAGTACTGCCCTCACAAGCCCCCTCATCAGTAGAGGAGCTGGAGGATCTTGTTACTACATTTACATCGGCGCTCTCAAATGCTCTAGGACAGGCTTGACCAGTGCCAAAACCACGCGGTAAACACAGGCCACATTGGTGGTCCTACGATTTGGACTCGCTCCGAATATCATGCCGGAAACAATTTAACAAGGCCAAGAGCTTCGGCTCTGAGCCTCATTGGCACGAATATAAAGCTAAACTAAGGGCCTACAAAAAAGCTCTGAGACAGGCGAAGAGAAATTTCTGCACTGGCGTCGAAAAGGTCGACGACACAGCGAGACTTAGACGAGTCCTCTCGAAAAGTCAAACAACCATCAGCTATCTGCGAAAACCTGACGGATCCTGGACCAGCACGGAAGAGGAAACCCTTGAGCTGCTCTTGAATACACATTTTCCGGGGAATCTGCATGATGCACCACTAGCACCTGCAACAAACCTGGCAGTAAATATACCCATCACTGAGGAAAGAGTAAGGTGGGCAGTTAAGAGCTTTGAACCGTATAAGGCTGCCGGGCCGGACGGGATTATCCCCGCGCAACTTATAAACACGTTGGAGAAATCAGCTAAATGGCTGGTATTTCTCTTCACAGCCTGCCTGGCTCTCAACCACATTCCGGGCTCCTGGAGAAGCGCCACGGTAGTGTTTATCCCTAAGGCTGGGAAGGCATCCCACTACGAGCCAAAAGACTACAGACCGATCAGTCTCTCGTCCTTTGTACTAAAAACCTTTGAGAGGATACTAAGCGACTACCTCTTAACGACTATTGATAGCAACCTTATCTCTAGCTATCAGCATGCATACACCAAGGGTAAATCAACAGAAACCGCTCTGCACAGCCTAGTGTCTGTCATTGAGAAATCGCTGTGTGAAAAGGACTACTGTCTCGTGGCCCTCCTAGACATTGAGGGGGCTTTCAACAATATAAGCCCGGAGGCTATCAACTCCGCTCTAACTAATATGGGCGTAGATAGGCCTCTAACTGATTTAATTGACCAACTTTTAAGGGGAAGGAAAGTAGCTTCTTCACTTGGTACGGTTGAGTTATCACGTTATGTCACAAGGGGAACACCCCAGGGTGGTGTTCTTTCCCCACTTTTATGGAACCTCACAGTCAACTCGTTGCTACGTGACACAAGCTGGGGGGCGGGAAGATAGTGGCATACGCCGACGATTTAGCTATTGCATTCAGAGGCAAGTTCCCACAAACTCTGTGTGACCTGATGCAAGTAGCACTGCGAGAAGTTTCGACGTGGTCCTCTCGCTGCGGACTTAATATCAACCCGGGAAAAGTGGAGCTTGTCCTTTATACTAACCGGTACAAAATACCAACGATGTTTCAAAATAAACATTCCCAGCAGAGAAGACTGGGAGAGGACGGATTGGTGTCCCGAAACAAATGGTGGCACTTCCATATACACCGACGGCTCGAAGTTGGGCGGCAGAGTTGGAGGAGGAGTTTATTCAAGGGATTTGGACCTTGAGCTCTCCTTCAGACTACCTGATCATTGTAGCGTCTTCCAGGCGGAAGTCTCGGCAATCCTGGACGCCGCGGCCTGGTTAAGCAAACGTGTTATCGGAGAAGATATCGCTATTTTCAGCGATAGCCAAGCGGCCATCAAATCCCTTGGCTCATACACGTTCAACTCTGAACTGACGCTCAGCTGTCGTCGATTTCTTCAGGAGATGGCCCAACAGAACCGCGTAAACCTCATATGGGTCCCGGGACATAGGGACATTGAGGGAAACTGTAAGGCAGACGAGCTTGCCAGGCAGGGCACGACCAAGAAGTTCTTCAGGATAAAGAGCGCTTAGGTATGCCGTTTGCCACATGCAAACTAATGCTGAAGGAGCACACACTCCGTCAAGCCAACGAAAGATGGCTGCAATCCCCAGGGTGTCGCATATCGAAACAAACCTGGCCAAAATGGGATCTTAAAAGGTCTAGACGCATTGATAGGGGTATTAACCGGTCACTGCCTCATTGGTAGGCATGCAGAAAGGCTAGGTGTGCCCTACCGACGATGCTGCAGGAGTTGCAAAGATGATGAGGAGGAGGAAACAGTGGAGCACCTCATCTGCAACTGTCCGGCTTTAAGCGGCGCGAGAACGCGCTTTTTGGGAGTTCCGTTGCTGGATAGCCTAAGCCAGATCGCGGAAATGGACATAAAGGACTTGATGGGCTTCATAAAGTCATCTAAGTGGTTCGAGGAGGAGTAACGGTCGGTTTAGGAGTGTCAGTCCCGGGATTCTGCTATGTGGAAAATCCCAACAACTCAGGGATTTTCCATATGGCTGGGTCCCGGGACTGACTTTCCTTGTGTTGGTGGTATCACAACGGGCCTTTTAAAACTGGCCTAAGTGTGCCTCTGCGGCAGCCACTTGAACCTAACCTAACCTACTTCGTTGCACAGAGGCGTGTGCGTATCTTGGCTGCGACAAGATAATGGTCAGAGTCAATATTGGGACCACGCAGTATACGCACGTCCAGAACGGTGGAGCTATGTCTGCCGTCAATCAGGACATGATCAATCTGGTTTCTAGTTCTTTGATCAGGGGACAGCCATGTGGCTTGGTGTATTCGCTTATGCTGGAACCTGGTACTACTGATGACCATATTGCGAGCAGCGGCGAAGTCAATCAACCTAGTGCCGTTGGGGGATGTTATATCGTGGAGACTGAATTTTCCAACTGTGGGACCAAAGACTCCTTCCTTGCCCACCTTGGCATTAAAGTCGCCGAGCACGATTTTGATATCATGCTGTGGGCAGCGATCATAAGTCTGTTCAAGTTTATCGTAGAAGGAGTCCTTCTCTGCGTAGTCCGTCTCCTCAGTCGGCGCATAGGCGCAGATAAATGTTATGTTGAAAAACCTCGCCTTGATGCGGATCGCAGCGAGACGCTCGTTCACAGGAGTGAACGCTAATACTTGGCGGCGAAGTCTCTTTCCCACCACGAATCCTACACCACGCGCTTTGCCGCGTGTCTGGCCACTGTAGTATACGTCACAAGGACCGATGGTCGTCTTTCCTTGCCCCGACCATCGCATTTCCTGCAGGGCGGTGATGTCGGCCTTTGCGCCTACGAGGACATCAACCAGTCGGGCAGCGGTACCGTCCCTTGAAAGGGTCCGGACATTCCCGGTACATGCCCTAATATCCAAATCGTTATGCCTTATTCGTTTTGCCGGGTCGTCAACATTAAAGGGGGTTCTCATCCGAGGCTTTGCATTTTTTTTCATTGGAATTAAGTTTTTTACGTGGCGGGTCCCAAACCCAGCGCACAACCTGTTTCGGGGTTTTTGAAATAAAGCTTTTAAAGTCGTTTCACGCACTTATAAAATTGGTAGAACCAACAATCTTTAAAAGATTTGACGTTTGGAGGTTAGAACCACCTGTTTGCCTGCAGCAATTACATCCAACTATTTAATATGGGGCGCACGATTGTAGTATCAGTAAATTGTGCTGTATGCCATGAGCCGGAGAACGAAGAAATAGTGCAGTGCGATGTCAGTGATGAGTGGACACATTTTATCTGTGCAGGAGTCTCGCAAGATATTGCTGACAAAGAATGGAGTTGCAACAAGTGTGTTAAATCAGCAACGTCAACTGCATCAAAAACACATGCTACAGCAAATCAGCAGTTAAGCGAACATGAAAATCGAGGCCATGATAAAGTAGGTGACAAACATGATAGGGCAAGCAAGCAGGGCTCTGCGAAATCGAAGCGCAGTATGAATTTTGAACTAGCTCTTCTAGAGGAGCGAAAAAAGGCTGAGCTATTATACTTAGAGCGAAAATATGAAATTATGAGGAGATATGAAAGCGCAGAAGAGTCAGACGACGAAACCACTTTGAATGCGCTGACGGTGCATCGCACCGCTGAATGGGCGAATGGCAAGGGTCAGGGCGATATAGGTAGGGCTAAGGAAGGGCAGCGTGGAACAGGTGCTATGCACGATAGGGTAGTTACAGGCAGAGGGCGCAACGAAGCGCAAATGCAGACACGCACAACATCAGAGTTAAATGCTGGAGGCTTGAATGCACAGCAAATTAGTTCGCGACACGTGGTGTCAAAAGATCTCCCTGTGTTCAGTGGAAAAGCGGAGGAGTGGCCTCTGTTCCTGAGCAGCTTTCAGAATTCCACGCGACTTTGTGGATTTAGCCACGATGAAAATTTGCTTCGTTTACAACGCGCTTTAAAAGGTAAGGCGCTTGAGTACGTTAGTAGTAAACTAATGATTCCGGAACTTGTACCCGAAATAATTTCCACTTTGCGAATGGTTTTTGGTAAACCAGAGCAAATAATAAACAGTCTCTTGGGGAAGCTACGCTCGTCAGCGTCTGTTAATATAAATAAGCTTGATCCTCTCATAACTTTCGCGCTTGAAGTAAAAAATGTAGCCGCTACCATGGAGGCATCAGGGCTCCAGTCGCATATGACAAATTCGGTATTGATACAAGAACTGGTCGAAAAACTGCCAGCTCAAATGCGTCTACAATGGGCAATGTTTTCTAGGCCATCTGCAGACGCTACTTTGACGGCCTTTAGCGATTGGCTTTTTGACTTGGCAGACGCTGCCAGTAACATTACATCAGCTATCTCTGCTAGTAATCCTGATTCGGAGAAACGCAAAGCTCATCGGGTAAGTGTTCACACGGAGGAGAAGGGTGCTAGAAGAGAATTCGCCGAACGAATTAAAGCTAAATTATCTTGCTATTTATGCAAAGAATCGCATGTTATTTTAAAATGCGATAAGTTCAAAAACTTAATTTATGACGAAAAATGGAATGAGGTGCGTAGGTTGCAGCTTTGTAGGTTACGATACGGATTGAATGGTTGCGCCTACAAACACCACCCGCTTGTACACAAAACCTTCGATGTCCCAACAGCAGTTTTGGCTCATCACAAAGAAGTAAGTCACACGCTTTACCGTGTTGTGCCGATAACAATTTATGGAAAAGGTACTTCATGTGACGTTTATGCCCTCTTAGACGATGGATCTGGCCCAACTCTTATAGAGAAAAGTGCGTTGCAAAGTTTGCAGGTGCAAGGCGGTAAAGCAGATTTGTGTCTCAAATGGAAAGACGGCAAGGTACGTGTACGCCGACTCCGATAGGATCGATTTAGATGTATCGCCGCGTGGGAACCAAAAGAGGCTCACTCTTCGTAACGTACGCTCCGTGGATGCGCTTGATCTTCCACTTCAAACAATGGATATTGTGGAGCTTGCAGGAGTACATAAGCATCTAAGGGGAATCTGATTTGATCGTTGTGCTGAACGGACGTGTTTTTTCTTAGTTCCATATTTTATTTACTTATTGAGTTGTAATGTCGCTCTTACGAACGCGCTGTGGTTTGTGCAGTAAATCTATTGCGAAAGACAATGCTATAAATTGCCCGCTTTGTAAGGCCGTATTCCATCAACCGTGTTTGGGAATTGATATCAACATTTTTCATAATTCGATTGTTGTCTACAATTGCGATAATTGTGTCGGCATTAATTTGCACGCTGTTGTTGCTGAGGTTAAGGCCTAAAAGAACAGCTTTCCAAATTGGGTGGTTTACACTCTGCTTTTAATTCTGCTGCATATGTAAATTCAACAAGTGCATTACCCACTAGCAATACTAGTGTGTTTTCATTTCCTGCAACGAACCAACGTGAAAAACCTCTGTTTGGCATTAGTGAGAGTAATGAACCTTCGGTTCAGCCAGAAAATATCGTTGACTATGTCGTTAAACATACGTCAATAGACAAGCAACACCTTAGTTGTATCAGGTTGACGAAAAAAGAGCAGCAACTAGAGTCTCTCCGATTCGTGAATTTTAAATTAGGGGTGATCGAATCTGACTATGAGAAACTCCTGAAGCCAGAGGTTTGGCCTGCAAAAATTTCGATTCGACCATTCCGTTTTTTTCGAAAAAATCAGAGTCAACCACTTCGAAGCTGATTGTTCGAAATAAGAGCAGTAATAAATTAAAAATTTATTATCAAAATACTTCTGGCCTTAGAAGTAAAACAAGCAATGTCTACATGCTGAGTTCTCTTCTGGAATATGACGTGTTTGTTCTAACTGAAACATGGCTGAATAATAATTTCTTTGATGCGGAGTATTTTAATTTGAATTGTTTTGATGTGTTCCGCAAGGACAGAGATCCAATTAAAACTGGTTGTAGCAGAGGAGGCGGTGTACTTATTGCAGCTCGTTGCAGTTTGCGTGCATCTCTTTATGATCTACTTAATAATGACTCGCTTCTTGACCAACTGTGTGTTCGGTTATGTGGTTCTTTCGGCAAACTGTATGTATGCGTATCATACATTCCCCCGCTTAGTGATGAATGCCTTTATAAATCGCATGTTGACAATGTTCTTGCTCTTCAGCGTGACATTGGCAGTGATCAATTATGTGTTCTTGGTGATTTTAATTTGAGCAATGTAAATTGGAATTATCTTGATAACAGGACTTATTTGATTCCTGTAAATGTTTCTAGTTGTAATGAATCATACGTTATTGATAACTTTTTGAGTGTTGGTTTAAACCAAGTTAGTGGCTTACGAAATGATTTAAGCCGAATTCTTGATTTAGTTTTTATAAGTAGCGACTTTTGAACTTTGTGTTGTCGCAAGCTGTGACTTCTATATCCCCAGCTAATTTGCATCATATGCCAATTTTACTGGAAATTGAATTTTATGTATTCTTTAATATTGGTTCTTCAACTTTACCACTATTTAATTTTGATCGCTATGACTTTGAAGGTCTGAATAATATGCTTGATTTGGTTGATTGGGACTTAATCTTCCAAAGTAATGAAGTTGCAACTTGTTTTAACACTTTCAAAAGTTCGATTTTAGCGTTGTGTAGCAAATTTGTTCCTATTTTTAAGAGTAAAGTTTATAAGCTTCCCTGGTATACTGCCAAGCTTAAGCATATAAAAAATTTGAGAAATAAGTTTTTCAAGAAGTTCAAAAGGACTGAGAGGCCTAAATTTTATGAGCTGTACGTTTTTTATAGGAAAAAGTTTAATGATTTGAATAAGTCACTTTATGAAAACTACATAAATAACTTCGAATTGAATATAAAAATCAACCCTAAAAAGTTTTGGTCATATATAAAGTCTAAGAAAAATTTTTCAAGTATACCAAAAACGGTATTTTTAAATGATGTGGAGGCTGCAAATCTGTTTGCTGTCTTTTTCTCATCTAATTTTGACTGTGATGAGGATTTGACCCCTAATGAATTGGCTGCTGTGCATCATTCCACTTCTTCTTTTGCTTTTGGATCAATAGTTCTGTCGGAAAATGATACTATTGAAGGGCTAAAAAATGTTAATGACTCTTCTCAGACAGACGTGGATGGGTTACCTATGAAATTATTGAAGAATTGCCCAGCACTTGTGAAACCTCTTACTAAAATGTTTAATTTATCTTTAGCCTCGGGGGTTTTTATTGATGCTTGGAAAAGCACTGCTATCACTCCTGTTTTCAAGAGTGGGAATAAAAGTGATATAATAAACTACAGACCAATATCTAAGCTTTCGTCTGTTGCTAAGTTGTATAAATGCATTATAAAGGATAAAATTTACTTTAACGTGAAGCATCTTATTTGTCCAAATCAACATGGATTTGTAACTGCAAGATCGACGGTCTCTAACCTTGCAGTCTTTACAGAAGACTGTTACTCATGCTTCCGTAAAGGTCTACAAATTGATGCCATTTACACGGATTTTTCCAAGGCATTTGACAAAATCTCGCACAAAATCCTTATGGAAAAACTTGGCTGCATGGGGTTTCATTGCAGTATCATTAAATGGATAAAGTCATATTTGTCTAATAGAAAGTGCGTAGTTGCTATAGATGGGGAGATCTCGAAGCCATTCATTGCTACCTCAGGTGTTCCACAAGGTAGCATCTTGGGACCTTTACTGTTCATATTATTCATTAACGATATTTCTAGTTGTTTCACATCGGCTAAATTTCTCCTCTATGCAGACGACCTCAAAATATACTCTGAAATTAAACAGTCATATGACTCTTTGCTACTTCAAAATGAACTTAATAAATTCTTTAACTATTGCGTTTTGAACAGGCTTTATCTTAATATTAGCAAGTGCCATAAAGTCACTTACTCGAAAATGGTTAAACCTTTTCCAACTTGCTATTTCTTAGGTGAATCGTGCCTATCTGAGGTTAACGAAATTAAAGATCTTGGGTATATTTTGATGCTAAATTAAGCTTTAATACTCACTTAAATTATATTATCGCTGGCTTTTTGGAGCACTTGCTTTTATAAAACGCCACTCTTCTAATTTCTCGGATCCGTATACCTATAAGATTTTGTATTCTGCTTTTGTTCGTTCCAAACTTGAATATGCAGCTTATATATGGAGGCCATACCATATGGTCCATATTAATCGTCTGGAGAGAGTCCAAAAGTGCTTTATTCGTTTTGCCCTGCGGATTCTAAATTTTTCTGACCCTATTCCGTCCTACGTTTCACGGTGCCGATTAATAAGTTTATTATCATTATCGAAAAGGAGATCGATTTTGTCAATTTCTTTTATTGCCGATCTTGTCTCTGGTAAGATTGACTGCCCTTTTCTTTTGCAGCTTATAAATTTTAATGTTCCATGCAGAAACTTTCGTACTTTTGTAGTGTTTCGAGTTGGTTTTAATAGAACTGTTTACGGAGCTAACGCTCCTCTGAATAGAACTTTATCTGAATTCAACTATTTCTCAAATTTTCTAGATTTGGATATAACGAGTCCTAAACTGGTAACTCAATTTAAATTAAAAACTTATTTTTTATGTAACAATTAATGTAAGTTTAATATAATTTGTAATAGTAAATGTCTGCTGTACCTTAGACATAAACAAATAAATAAATAAATAAATAAATTCCGGTTGAGTCGTACCGCAACGTTGTGCCACAATTGATTATTGGTCTAAGCAACAAAAATGTGATGATGCCACTTAAGTTTCGTGAAGGCAAAGCGCATGAGCCAGGTGCCACCAAAACCCGCCTTCAGTGGACCGTTTACGAGGTAATTAGTAACGACGAACAACAGAACGTTGACAACATGCAGCTGCATGTTTGCGAGTGTGATGACGATGTGGCCTTGCAAAAGTTGGTCACAGAGTACATGTCACTGGAGAAAAATTGCAATGGCCGTGAAAATAGTCAGTTTCAAAGTACGGAGTTAAATGATATGCAAAGCAACGTTGAGCGCAAGGGAGAACATTTCGTAGCAAAACTGCTGTGGAAGTCGGAGGGCACTACTATGCCAGACAACTATCCCGTGGCTTTGCGTAGACTCACATGCTTCGAGAGAAAATTAGAATCGTCTCCTGATCTTAGGCTACTGGTAAATCAACATATTAGCTCAGTGGAGGAAAAAGGGTACATTCGCAAATTAAGCCAAAGCGAGATTTCCGCCGAAACGCCGTACGAAACCCAAATAAACCCCAGAAGGTCAGAATAGTGTGGGATGCAGCTGCGGAGTATAAAGGTCTCTCCTTGAATTCATGCCTGGACAAGGGTCCGGACCTCTTGACCTCTCTTTTTGATGTTTTATTAAATTTCCGGATAGGGAAAATTGGGTTGTGTGGCGATATCTGCGAAATGTTTCACAGAGTGCCGAAGATGTGAGGATGCTCGTCCACCAGATGTCTACATGTTGTTAGTAATGAGTTTTGGGGCAAGCTGTTCGCCATCCTTAGCTCAAATTGTAAAGAATCTTAACGCTATAGAGTACGCCGATACGCATCCGAGAGCAGCTAAAAGTATTTTAGAGAGGCATTACGTCGACGATATGCTCGACAGTGTCGATACGATTCACGAAGCTTTTCAATTGGCTACGAGTGTACGTGAGATCCACAAGCAAGCAAATTTTTATATTCGCGGTTGGCTATCCAACTCCAAAGATGTCGTCGAAGCCTTAGGAGAAGCAGGCGACGCTCGCGAATTCTGTGGCGCTGTCAAACGAGTAGATCAGGTAGTCGAAGCTAGTAAGGTGGTGGCAGACGTCTGATGACACACTCACATACAATTTGAAATTCACGAAGGCCAACGATGAAATTCTTCGAGGAGCTAAGCTTCCAACAAAGAGGGAGCTGTTAAGATTGCTGATGTCCATATTTGACCCGCTGGGGTTATTAACCTTTTTCTTAATCGACGCCAAAATTCTGCTTCAAAAAGTATGGCGAAGTGGTATTGGATGGGACGACGATATACCGGATCAGTTATCAGACGAGTGGAGGAGGTGGTTATCCTCCCGCAAGTTCAAAATATGAAGGTGCCCAGATGCTATTTCAGAACAGATACCAGCCCGGCAAGCAATATCGAGCTGCATGTATTTGTAGACGCTGGTGAAAACGCATACGCTGCGGTAGCGTATCTCAGGATCGGGACAGGTGAGGACGTCGATGTATCGTTGGTGTGTGCCAAATCCAAGGTCGCACCTCTGCGCCCTGTATCGATACCACGAATGGAGCTGCTCGCTGAGGTGATGGGTGCGAGGCTAGGGGATGCGGTGGTAAAAGCACTCGACTGCAAAATCGATCGTGTGCGCTATTGGACGATTCTAGACGATACAAGCAATTTGTTATGTTTCGAGTGGGAGAAGCGCAGGAGGCTACCGACATATCACAGTGGAGCTACGTGCCTTCGTAATTGAACGTCGCCGACTTAGGAACAAAGTCGGCCTCAGTACCAGATTTTTAGACGTCTGGACAATGGATCTCCGGACCTGCGTTCCTCCGTCAGTCAGTTGAAGAATGGCCAAACCTTGAAAGCAATCAGCAAGAAGATCGACAACACGGGGAACTACGACCAGAAATAGTCTCAATTAACGTAGTAGAAGAGCTGCCTCTGATAGATCTTAGCCGTTTTTCAAAATGGGAACGCCTACACCGAAGTGTGGTTTACGTTAAGCGATTTGTAAATAAGTTAGGTGGCATCCCTATTAAAGGTAGCCTTAGTACCGACGAGTTAGCCTGGAGCGAGACCTATTTGTATCGCCTTGCCCAAGCCCAAGCCTTTAGTAGAGATTAAAATGCTGCGTCAAAACCCAGCATGCTCCATGCCTAAAACAAGCCCTATTCGTAAACTATCGCCGTTTTTAGACCAGAAAATGACAGTAAGAATGCGCAGTCGACTTAGAAAGAGCAGATTTTATAAATGATGATATGAAAAACCCAATCATACTACCAAAAGAACATATAATCACTAGACTGAAAGTCGACTGGTATCACAGAAAGTGGCGATATTCGAACCATGAGACCGTAATCAATGAACTTTTTCAGAAATTCTACATACCTGGGTTGAGAACGCTATTACGGTCGGTGCGAAAACACTGTCAAATGTGCAAGATGAACGAGGCCCGTCCGCACTCACCCGAGATGGCCGACCTGCCTGAAGCACGGTTGTCAACCTACACCCGACCGTTCACCCATGTAGGGGTGGATTTCTTTGGACCTTTTTTAGTTACCATCGGAAGGCGCACTGAAAAGCGCTATGGTGTGGTGCTCACATGTATGACATGTCGCGCCGTGCACGTGAAATGGCATACAACCTGACCACCAGCTCATGTTGTATTGTTGTGCGCACGAAGAGGGACTCCGAGACAGTTCTTTAGCGAAAACGGAACAAATCTGAGAGCGACGGAAAAAGACCTGCGAGAATCGCTATCGCAAGTTGACTTTGCCGGCCTAGAAGCTGAGTTTACCAACACGTACGCCAAATGGAGATTCATTCCACCCGCATCGCCTCACATGGGAGGCGCATGGGAGCGCATGGTGCGCTCTATAAAGACGGTTATGTACCAAATTGTCACGCCTGCAACAAGATTGAGTGATGAAAAACTCCAGAACTTGTTACTCGAGGTGGAACAAATAGTAAACAGTCGACCTTTAACATATCTGGCTCTCGACACCGCCGACCAAGAAGCATTGACACCCAACCATTTCCTGTTGGGCTCATCGTCAGGTCTCAAACCAGTTGGGGATTTTAAGAATGCGGACCAATTTGCTCGTGCCTCGTGGCGACACTCTCAGCACCTCGCAGAAATGTTTTGGAAGAGATGGGTGGCGGAAGTCTTACCCACGCTTACACGAAGGACCAACTGGTTCGAAAAAGCCAAGCCGATTGAAGTTGGAAACGTAGTCGTCATCGTCGACCCAAACGCACCACGTTATTCCTGGCCAAAAGGCGTCGTTGTATCTACAATACCAGGAAAGGATGGCCAGGTCATAAGTGCCGTCGTTCGAACTACGCAAGGACAGTATCACCGGCCAGCGACGAAATTAGCTGTATTAGACGTATCTCGATCATGAGGGAGACACCGGTTGGGAGGATGTTGGAAACATTGTAACTGGCTAACCTCTTCGCGGTAGCTCATACTTGGTTTTCAGACCGCACAATAAATCTATCAGGCAATGCTCGAACTTTGTTAGTTTTAAGCGCAACTTGGTAACCCCTTTTTCTACTTCCCTTTTCTTATTACCTCCTTTTTGGTAAAAATTCATTCCTTTTGCTTACGACTGAAAAAACGTGCGGTTGGGAAAACCAAATGTGAGTATATTAAAATTTAATAATAAAATATTGAACAGAATTCTAATTGTAACCTTTTTGAAATAAAGCTTTTAAAGTCGTTTCACTACCTTATAAAATTGGTAGAACCAACATTGGGTTTTATAATAAATTCTACTCTTCCATGTAGTGATCACGTCAATTCTGTTGTTAGAAAGGTATATACCACTTTACGAAATCTAAGTTTTTTATTCTCCAACTGAATCCAGGCGGCAGCTTGCCCTGCAATTAATTGTACCTATCAAAACATACTCGGAATTGGTTTATAGCAAATTTGATAGTCTCTCGGCCCGCAACGTGACACGGTACGTTTAAGGCCTGTCCAAATTTGATCACATTTCTGAGTTTAAAAATCGTCATTTGGGTTGTGACAATTTGGATTACCTTAAAGCCAGAAACTGTATTTTTCTCTTTAATTTAATGTCTTTGAGAGGCCCCAATTATCTTTATACGAAGTTGGTTTTTACCATGATATAAATACTACAGGTAAAACCGTTAATGACACTAGTGACATTTTTAAGCAATTCTCATACTCATATATTTTTTACCACGTCTTTTCTGTTTGGTTTTTTCAATCAAATAAATTACAAATCAAAATTATTTATTTTCATTTTTCTTCAATTTGCGATTAGCACTATTGCTAGAATTGTTAAAAATAAGGACTGTAAAAGCGGGGCGAATGTGCCCCTCTAGCAGGCTAATCACCATCTCATTTCCTGCCATTTTATAGTGTCCAAGCGTCCACCTAAACGTGCAGTGTAAATTGGAAAATATTTTTTTGAGTTTTTTGAAATTTTTCTTATTTTAAATTTGTTGAATTTGTTGTTTATTATACTGACACATTTCATAAGCTTTTATTTAGTTTCACCTGACGGCTGTCTGTTATCAAATCTTGCAAGCTAAATTTGATACACTTCCCGGTGTCCGATTGATTTGAAATTCTGCACCCATGTATAACCCTGATGACAATGCAATATTATAAAAAAAAAAATTTCGATAGGTGGCGCGTGGGTCGCTATATTTTCAAAATTCGCATTTATGGTCCGATTTAGCTGAAATTCGTAACATGTATTAGTACCATGAAACCATACCTGTTAAGTTTTGATTACTAATCGTAATGATTAGTAATCTGATTACTTTGTATTTGATAGTGAAGTAATTGATTACATTACGATTATCTTGGTCCCAGCTAGATTACGTAATGATTACGATTATAAAGAATCAAAAAGTAATCATGATTACTTTAGATTACTGAAAAGAATTAAAAATAATCAAAAAGAATCAAAAAAAGTAATTGATTCTTTTCAGCGATTCTTTTTGATTATTTTTGATTACTTTCAATCCAAAATACCAAACAACCAAAAGTAATCAAAAATAATCAAAAAGAATCGCTGAAAAGAATCAATTACTTATTTTGATTCTTTTTGATTATTTTTGATTCTTTTCAGTAATCTAAAGTAATCATGATTACTTTTTGATTCTTTATAATCGTAATCATTACGTAATCCCAATATTTCAAACGCACATTAAATAATCATTACAATTCTTTTTAGAAAATAATCTAACCGATTACTAATCGTAATCATTACTTAACAGCTATGCATGAAACAAAATATTTTTGTAAAAAAAAATTCCGCTAGGTTGGGCTGAGATAGCGGTAATAAAAACTCAAAATCGTAATTATGGACCGATTTGGCTGATATTTTACGTGTGTGTTACTTATTTAATTTCTAAATGTTAAAAAAAAATTGTGACCCGCTAGGTGGCGCGTGAGTCGCTTTATTTGAGAATTACGAAGGTCTGTTTTCAGTGTCGATTAATTCGTTTTTCAACGAACTTCCCGTTGAGGTAGGATCTTGAAATTTTCATCATCGCTTAGTTTTATACCCCAATGCACTATAATAAAGAAATAATTCCGATAGGGTGCGCATGGGTAGAGATATTTGAAAAATTTAATTTACAGAGATTTTGCTTTCGATTTTGAACTAACTCCCCGTTGAGCTGGGGTTTTGAAATGTTCACCATCGATCAGGTTTTACTGACAATGCATTATACAAAAAAAAAATCTAAAATATTGCTTTATTTGCAAAAATCCAATCATCACTCAAGTTTTGTCGTTTTTCCCTATTGCCATAGAAAGAAGATTGGAATTCGCCGCGTGGTGTATTCCAAAAGTACCTTTACTTACCACGCGGCGAATTCCTTTACTCTTATGAGCATTGTCTATTGATATGCAGATGGCGCTGAAGAATGCAACAATCGGCTAATTCCTTCACTCTTTTGAGCAATTATGCATAAAAAGTTGGCTCTGCTGATTTTGAATTATTAAATTGAAGAAAAAAGGAAACAGCTAATTATTATTGAAACGCATTTCTAATTAATTATAAGCTTTTATTTAGTTTCACCTGACGGCTGTCTGTAATCAAATCTTGCAAGCTAAATTTGATACACTGACCTAATAATTCCCCGATTCGGCTCGCTGGCCTCAGCAAGACTATTCTTCGTCAACGCGATTCGCATTTGGAACTCTATTCCTGCTAACATAAGAGCAAGTTTTAACAAAACCAATTTCAAAACATCTGTGTATTTTAAATTATTTTTGCAATAATTATCTAAGATGATCAGACCATGTGTCAATAAACTGTTTACTTTTACTTTGCTTTACTTTTACTATTTAAGGACCATTATTGTTTGTTGTTAGTGTTTATATGTTGATTTTGTTTTATATATATTTCTGTAATATTATTATTAATTATTATTAAATCTAATAACTTTAATCGAGCTAAACTTGTATATTTGTAGGTCCGGTACTATCTCGAGAACCGCTTGATCGAATGGGATGAAATTTGGCAAATAGATAGTACGATTGATTCTAAGACTATACACTTTAGAGTGGTTTACAGGGTTGCCACCTATTTAATTTTTGAAGTTAACTTCTTAGGCGGCGATATGAAGTTTTGATTGAAAGTAAAATTTGAGAAAATGGATGACGATGAAACGGAAGTTATGGCACGGAGATAGAAATTGTAGCCGACTTTCAGGCGTATGTTGCAGACTTTCAGGAGTAGGCGTTTTTCTTATATCTCGGGAACCGCTCAACCGATTTGGATAAAATTTGGCATTATAGATAGATATGATTCATTCTAAGATTATATGCGTGGATGTTGCCACTTGGGGCTGTTCACAGGGTTGCCACTTTTCTCAATTTTTTTAAATATTTAGCAAGATATGCCAATATTGGTATCTAGTGAAAGGTATTTTCGACCGTATTCCAAATATGTAAATCTCAAGCAGGGTTGCCACCTAACCGCATTTTATATATTTTTCTCCATATTTCGGGAACCGCTCCACCGATTTGTATAAAGTTTGACATTATAGATGGTATGATTCATTTTAAGATTAAGTACGTGGGTGTTGCCACTTGGGGCGGTTCACAAGGTTGCCACCTATCTCATATTTTTTCAATATTGAGTAAGATATGCCAATATGGGTATCAACTGAAAGGTATTATCGACCGTATTCCAAATATTTAAATCTCAAGCAGGGTTGCCACCTAACCGCTTTTTTTTATATCTCGGGAACCACTTGGCCGATGTGGATAAAAGTTGGCATTATAGATAGTATGATTCATTATATGATTATATGCGTGGGTATTGCCACTTGGGGCGGTACACAGCGTTGCCACCTATGTCAATTTTTTAACTATTGAGCAAGATATGCTAATATGGGTATCAAATAAAAGGTATTTTCGACCGTATTCCAAATATGTAAATCTCTAGCAGGGTTGCCACCTAACCGCATTTTACCGAAGTGGATAAAGTTTGGTATTATAGATAGTATGATTCATTCTAAGATTATATGCGTGGGTTTCGCCACTTGGGGCTGTTCACAGGGTTGCATCTATCTCAGTTTTTTTTTAAATATAGAGAAAGATATGCCAATATGGGTATCAAATGAAAGGTATTTTCGACCGTATTCCAAATATGTAAATCTCAAAAGGGTTGTCACTAGGGTTGCCACCTAACCGCATTTTGTTTATTTTTATTGATATATCGGGAACCGCTTGACCGATGTGGATAAAATTTGGCATTATAGATAGTATGATTCATTCTAAGATTATATGCGTGTTGCCACTTGAGGCGGTTCACAGGATTGCCAAATGTCTGTAATTTTTTTAAATAATGAGCAAGATATGCGAGTATGGGTATCAAATGAAAGGTATTTTCGACTGCATTGCAAATTTGGAAATCTCAAGCAGGGTTGCCACCTAGGGTTGATACCTAGCCGCATTTTTTTTTTTTATATCTCGGGAACATTTTGACCGATGAGGATAAAATTTGGCATTATAGATAGTATGATTCATTCTAAGATTATATGTGCGGGTGTTGCCACTTGAGGCGGTTCACAGGATTGCCAAATGTCTGAAATTTTTTTAAATAATGAGCAAGATATGCCAGTATGGGTATCAAAAGAAAGGTATTTTCGACCGCATTCCAAATTTGGAAATCTCTAATCAGGGTAGCCACCTAGGGTTGCCACCTAACCGCATTTTATTTTTTTTCTCTATATCTCGGGAACCGCTCGACCGATTTGGATTAAATTTCGTATGGGTATTTCCATTTTAGGCTGTTCACAGGGTTGCCACCTATCTCAAGTTTTTTTAAATATTGAGCAATATATGCATATATGGGTATCAAATGAAAGGTATTTTCGGTCGCATTTCAAATATGACAATTTATAGCAGGGTTGCCAGCTAGGGTTGCCCCCAAACCGTATTTTATTTATTTTTCCTTATATCTCGGGAACCGCTTTGCCGTTTTGTATTAAATTTGGCATTATTAGTAGTATGATCCATTCTAAGACTATATACATGGTGGTAGCCACTTGGGGCGGCCACCTATCTATTTTTTTTTTTTTTTAATATTGAGGAAGATATGCCTATATGGGTATCAAGTGAAAGGTATTTGCGACCGTGTTCCAAACATTTAAATTTCAAGCAGGCTTGCCACCTAGTCTTCCTATCTTTCTTCGTACAACTGTCTTTCCTATCTCCTTCCCTTTTGCTCTTCATTGCCCTCTTTCCTTCTACCACGCCCCTCTTCCTCTATATCCCATTCGTATTGGCCCCTGTTAATTTAGGCCTAATTCTATCCACGTACCAAATTTTAAGGAAAACGCACCATATGTAAGATATTTTCGAATGGATCGTTTCTCTGGTCCACTTCCCGGAAGTAAGATATTATAAATCTAAACCATTCTCGAATACATCTTATTCATATTTCGTTATTTCTGAATTTAAGAAGTTAACTTCTTTAACGTGTACTGGCTACACGCGGTTTTTGTTTTTTATTTATGGAGCTAGATATGCCAATATGGGTATCAAATGAAAGGTATTTTCGCTGACATACCAACTAAAATATTTTCAAGTAGAGTTGTCACCTAGGGTTGCCACCTTACCGGAGTACATTTGTTTATATTTAAGTCCGGTACTATATCGAGAACTGCTTGACCGATTGGGATGAAATTTGGCATATAGATAGTATGATTGATTCTAAGACTATACACTTTGGGGTAGTCACTTGGGGCGGTTTACAGGGTTGCCACCTATTTAAATTTTTATTTATTTATGGAGCTAGATATGCCAATATGGGTATCAAATGAAAGGTATTTTCGTTGACATACCAACTAAAATATTTTCAAGTAGGGTTGTCACCTAGCGTTGCCACCTTACCGGACTATATTTGTATAGGGAGTGGGGACAAATTTGACGAAATTTGTGCTAGGAAATCTTCTAAATTATAGCTTGAATTTCTTCTCAAATTTATTGAAAAGGAAATCGGCTAAAAACAAGGAGTTAGCTTCTTATTTATGAATTTTTTATGTACTTTTGTCAAAAGTTAGAAGAAATCTGCTTGTTTTTATGAGAAAACCTGTTTAAAGTAAATTAATGAGAATATCCTCTTATTTTCACTAGATTCATATTGAATTTATTGAAAAGGAAAACTACTATTTTTAGAAGATCCCTTATTTATTCAAATTCAGGTATGCCTTCTTCGAATGTGTAATTTGACGCTACCAAGCACAAGCACACGATAGCATCATGGTAGAGATCTCCGTTCAGCAGTTAATAATTCTTAGTTCGATTCGCGGTGAAGGCAATAGAAAATTAGACGTTGGCAAGTTAAGTATACGATGGCATGGTAGTGTAGATTAGACTAGACTGACTATACATCTGGGTTGAGCTTTCATTTTTGGTTTTTTTAATTTGAAATATTAAAAAGAAAATCTTCTTAATATTATGTGATTATCTTCTCAGTTTTATTAAAAAGAGACACCCAGTCATAATAAGACGGGCATCTTATTGGAAAAATATCATAGAGAAATCCTTCTGATTTAGAGGGCATTTTATGTGACTTTTTGCTCTGTGTACTATCTCGAGAACCGCTTGACCGAATGGAATGAAATTTGGTACATAGATAGTATGATCGATTCTAAGACTATACACGTTGGGGTTGCCACTTGGGGTGGTTTACAGGGTTGCCACCTATTTAACTTTTTTTATTTATGGAGCTAGATATGCCAATATGGGTATCAAATGAAAGGTATTTTCGCTGGCATACCAACTAAAATATTTTCAAGTAGGCTTCTCCGCAAAAAGCCCATTACGGCTACGAAAATTACAAAATTATAATAATTTGCCCACATTTAAAGGACAGTGTAACACATCTTCACAAGGTTCCCACCAATTTGATATTTTTTTGGAAATCTATGTTAGAAAGCTTATAGTGTTGGTAAGTAAAGTTAGCACTAAATTGATAGCAGCGAGCTAGCTGGGTATATATTATATATATATTACTTTGAAATAAATTGATGAATAAATTGAATATTTAGAGTGCCCATTAACTCCTCATGAGAACACCTATTTGCTGGAAATTTAAACAATAATTTTTTGTAATTATTTGTGTTTAATTAAATATTTAACCAAAAATTTATTTATTTATGGAACCAAAAGAAAGTTTTGACCGCAATCTCGATGCCGGACGTTAATGGGATGAATAGTTTTGCCGTTTTAGCGAAGTTTCGCGGAATTTTGGCAAACTTTGAATTCAGACTTTATATTTTGCGATATTTTATATGAACAAAAACTCAAAGTCATTGCATTCATGAATTGCCACTAAGTAACGGTTAATACACAAATATTTAATATTAGAAGATAAGTGAATCGTTAAAAAATTGATTTTTTTTCGTCACTTTACCGGCGGGTTTTATGTGAAGGTTGACCATTATTTTCTGGTAACAGAGCATTGTTTTCACTAACACGAGCTATAATTGACGACAGATATTTCATGGTGTTTCATTTTATATATTGTTCATACAAAAATATGAACACATAATTCTGCCGCTCTAAAATAAGTAAATTTATACAGTCCACTAGAATTTAAGATAATATTGTCATACATACATATTTACAAAACAAACAGGATAAGGTACCTAAACCTATCACACATACACACAAACATATGTCCACACAAACAGTCCATTTGACAAAAGATAACCATAAACTCTCATATAAAACAGATGGTGTCATATCTTGTTCTAATATTTGAACAGTATAGACAATCGATCGTTAAGTCCAGACGATCGGTTGTTTGGCCAGCAAAGCCATTAAGATTAGATATACAAACATAGTACACAAACATAGTTTTAAGATTTAGTATATAAGCTAATGTAAAATAGTTTTAGAATTCAGAATTAAATAGATTCTCAACCAGCAACACCACCGCTGTTCTTAATTTGAAGATTTTAGTTTCCCCCCACCAGAGGTAAGGGACTTTAATCTGTACATTTGGTCAATCGAGCCGAAAGAAAGAGCTCAAGCGCAAGTACTATAAGTCTCAAAAAAGAGCGTTACTTAGCAGTACCTAAACCTATTTATGTGAGCCGGAGCAGCAAAGACTGTCCGCATTAAAACAAAAAAAAAAAATTTTTTAAAGCGTTTCTCGTGTTTAGCCACGAGAGTGTTAGTGTTAAAGAAAGATATAATTTTGTGTAAAAGCGTTCTCGTGGCTAAAAAAAGAGAAGTGTTAAGAAAGTGTTAAAGAAAGATATAATTTTGTGTAAAAGCGTTCTCGTGGCTAAACAGCGAGAAGTGTTAAGAAAGTGTTAAAGAAGGATAAACGTTTGGGTAAAAGCGTTTCTCGTGGCTAAACAGCGTGAAGTGTTTTAAAAAAAAAAGAGAACTTTAAGTGTAAAAGCGTTTCTCGCGGCTAGAACAAATTGAAGTGTAAAAAAAAAGACTTCGAAAAGAAAAGTCGGTTTTTAAAAAAAAAAATAAGCAATCATCATGGAAAGTCTGCTAAATAGACAGAAGCAGTTGGGCGAACTGGTTAACGACGAACAAATAAAAATAGAAAGCGGAAAAATAAGAAAAGCTGCATGTCCTGAACACATCAAACACATCCAAACAATAATAACAGAGTTTGATGCTAACCATGCCAAAATTCTGGCCAAAAAAAGTGCAGAAGCGGACGAATATTTTACCAAGCGATTTTACGAGTGTGTTCGTAAGCTTTCGGAACAGTGCCTTCAGCAGCTAAAAATACAAGTTGAAGCAGCAGAATCAGGTGGTTCATCAGCAGCAGCATCAGGTGGTTCATCACCAGCAGCATCAGGTGGCTCAGCGTCATGTGACTTATTGATGGCAGACCACAAGCAATTTATACCTCAGTACACACAACCAGATAATAGTGTTGAGGTACAAATGAGATTTAAACGTCGAGGAGAAAAGTTAAACAGGACCATCAAAGAAATACAAGAGAGTAATTTGCTTTCGGTCGAAGAAGTGAGAGAGCTCAAGACTAAGCTTAAAATACAATTTGAATATATAGAAGAAGCTTTTTCTGAAACTTGTAACATCAAGTTAGAAAATATGAATAAAGATGCAATAGAGGAATACATGGAAGACCTCCAAGAAAAATATAGTATTTATATTGAAAAGTTGACTAATAAGTTGAAAGGAACAATGTCAACACAGACTGTGTCCGCAACAATGAAGTTGCAGGAAATTAAGATTCCAACATTTTACGGCGACATGAAACAATGGTCATCATTTCGGGATCTTTTTCAAGGTTTAGTGCATAATTCAAAGTACTTTACTGAAGTGGAAAAAATGTTTAGGCTAAAATCAGCATTAGCGAGTGAAGCTGGAAGGTTGATTCAGCATTTACCAGTGACCGAATGCAACTACGAAGCCGTATGGAAAATACTCCATGAAAGATATGAAAACAGAAGATTGCAATTCACAACACAAGTAGACCGAATTCTGGATCAACCAACAGCAAATGGGGAAAGTGCGGCCAGTATGAAGCAGCTCTTAGATACCACCAAAGAGTGCATCTATGCTCTAAAAGGGCTTAATTTGAATTTAGGCGATGAACAAGCTATTATAGCTCGAATAGTTGTTCGAAAACTGGACAAAGAAAGCCTCCGGTTATATGAGCAGAATGTGAAGAAAACTAGGGATATCCAAAGCCTAGATGATGTGTTTTGTTTCTTAGAGCAACAATATCAAGCTCTAGAAGCAATAAAAGAAAAAAAGGCGACTAAATGGAGCAATCAAAAGCAATCACAACGAGCACCCACATTCTATACAGCTGCGCAAAAGACCTGCATATATTGCAAATTTCCTGGGCATCAAATTTGGGAATGCAGAAGATTCCAGGCATTGACTACTATGAGTCGTAGAAATTTCATAGTTAATAATAAGCTATGCAATATTTGCCTCGATCACGCATATGAAGGCAGTTGTAAGAACAAGAAAAAATGCAGTAAGTGTGGAAGAAATCATCATAATTTATTGCATTACAATGAATTCCAAAAGGAGAAAGGTGAAGAAAATACGAAGAAATCATCGGCTATGATGACACAAAACGCCGAAACATCAATACTTTTAGCAACAGCACAGATAAGAGTAAAAGCAGCAAATGGAGGGTACGTAACATTGCGAGCACTAATCGATCAGGGATCACAAAAGACTACCATTTCTGAGGAAGCGGCGCAGATACTACACTTACCAAAGAGAAGAGAAATAACTGAACTTCAAGGATAAGGAAATACTACAGTGGGAATCTCAAAATTTAAAGTAAACATTGAAATCAAACCGAGATTCCTAAGCAACGAAATGTTCAATGTCGAAGCATTGATTTTACCAAGATTGGCAAGTGCGCAACCAGATAAAACATTTAAATGGGATATAGAACAATGGAGAAACTATACCTTAGCTGATCCCAACTTCAATAAGTCAGATAGGATCGACGTCGTTATTGGAGGAGACGTATATGCTGATATATTAGAGGATGGCATATTTAAGAAAGATCGAATACTTAGGTTGGATATTGTCCGGAGTTTTTCAGCAACCAAGGAAGAGTAGTCGAATCATAGCAGCAGTGACTACAACATTGGAGAAGTATTTTTGACAAAACGACAACAAGAGATGAAAATAATAGATTTGTCGTCAATTTGCCTTTTAAAAAAGAGACGAAATTAGGTGACTCTCGCAAACAAGCAATGGCAAGGTTTCTGAATCTTGAGAAAAGATTTGCATCAAATGACGAACTAAGAAAGCAATATATTAAATTTATGAAAGAGTATTTAGAAATGGGCCACATGAAAAAAGCAAGTGAAAATAATTGTGGGAAATACTATTTGCCACATCAAGCCGTAATTCGAGAAGACAGTCTCACAACTAAGCTACGAGTAGTCTTTGATGCATCTGCAAAAGCTACAAACGGTTCCAGCTTAAATGACATCTTGTTCATAGGGCCAAGGCTCCAAAAAGATATATTTGATATCATTGTTAAATGGAGGCTTTGACAATTTGTGGTGATAAGCGATATAGAAAAGATGTATCGGCAAATTAAAGTAGCAGAAGCTGACCAAGATTATCAGCGCATATTGTGGAGAGACACGAGAGAAAAGCCGATAAAAGAGTACAAATTGCAAACAGTTACGTACGGAACAGCATCCGCTCCTTTCCTTGCAACAAGAACATTACAAGAAATCGCCAAACTCTGCGAGCCCTACAATAGCTTGCTTTCAAACATCATCAAAACCGATTTCTACATGGACGATTTAATGACAGGAGCAGACTCAATAAATGAATGTAAAGCCATTCAAGTCGAAATATCAAAACATCTACAAAAATATGGATTTCACTTAAGAAAATGGATGTCCAATAATAGTGAAATTATAGCAACAATTTCCACAAACGGCGAAAAGGAGGTAATAAAAATAGCAGAAGATGAAACAATTAAAACTTTGGGTATACAATGGGACTCGACCAAAGATATGTTTGGATTCAATATAAATTTGTCACCGAAAAAGCTGGTAACAAAAAGACAAGCTTTATCTGATTTGGCGAGAATTTTCGATCCGATGGGTTGGCTTTCACCTATGACCGTTTTAGCAAAGTTATTTATACAAAAACTTTGGTTGATGAAACTCAACTGGGATGAATTACTTGACGAGAATTTGGCAAAAGAATGGCAAGAATTTATGCAGCACGTACAAGAGATAAAAAGAGTAAAAATTCCTAGATGGTTTGAAACAAAAAATGACGTTGAAATTAAGCTTCATGGATTTGCAGATGCATCTGAAAAAGCTTACGCAGCAGTTGTATATGCTAAAGTTGGATCAGTTATAATGATAATTGCTGGTAAGACCAAAGTAAATCCAATTAAAAACAAAAAGACGCTACCAAAACTGGAATTATGCGCTGCTCATCTTCTTGCTATATTATTACAAAGGATAAAGACAATCATCAATAGAGAAAGTAAAATATTTGCTTGGAGTGATTCTACTATAACTTTAGCATGGATAAATAATTCCCGAAATAAAGATAAATTCATTAAAACCAGAGTAGAAAAAATCAAATTATATGCTCCTACAGCAATATGGCGGCACGTCGGAACCAAGGACAATCCAGCTGATGTTGCATCCAGAGGAGTGTTTGCGAACAAGCTTGTGGAACACGAACTATGGTGGGAAGGCCCTAAATGGTTACAAGGAGAAGAAAATCAGTGGCCAATACAGAATATATATAAAATTGATGCCTTGTATGTCTCAACATCAAAAGAATCATATTTTTTGGATGAAGTAATACTAAAGTATTCCAGTTTCACTAAATTAATAAGGGTTGTAGCTTATATATTGCGATTTATAAAACGAATACGAGGACAAAAATATCCTTCACATTTGATAAGATCAGAACTTAAAGAAGCTGAACAGATAATAATAAAACATCAACAAAAGTTACAATTTAGAGAGGAAATTCAGAGCTTAGAGATTAAAAAAGAAGTTAGTAATAAAAGTCATATCGCAAGGTTAAACCCAATCCTGGACAATAATGGAGTTCTTCGAGTAGGTGGTAGATTGGGGAATACAAAATTTCAATTCAATCAGAAGCACCCGATAATATTAAATAAATCACATTTATCAACATTAATTATTGAAAATGTTCACAAAACAACTTTACATGGAGGAAACAAGTTAATGGAATCAAAGATTAGAAGGAATTATTGAATAATTGGATTAAAAAATTCAATAAAGAAAACTATAAGAGCTTGTAATCGGTGCATACGTTACCGCAAGGAAACAGCTAAACAAATAATGGGCAATCTTCCAGAATTTCGAGTATCGCTGTCAATCCCCTTCACACACGTTGGTATAGACTATGCAGGTCCAATTTATATGAGATGTTCGAAAGGAAGAGGGCAAAAAGCATTTAAAGGGTATATAGCTGTATTTGTATGTATGGCAACAAAAGCCATTCTTTTAGAAGCAGTGTGTGATTTAACAACTGAAGCCTTTCTAGCTGCTTTGAAACGATTTTTTGCTAGAAGAGGTAAAAGTCAGCATATATATTCAGACAATGGAACAAATTTTGTCGGAGCTTGCAGAACATTAGACTTAGACTTCAAAAAGGCAATAAAAAATAATTCAACGATAGCCCCCATATTAGAAGCAGACAAAATTCAATGGCATTTCGGGCCGCCGGCAGCTCCTCACTTCGGGGGAATTTGGGAGGCTGGAGTCAAGTCTGTAAAATATAATTTAAAAAGAGTGATAGGCGAAAGTAAATTGACATTCGAAGAGATGACTACGCTTCTATCACAGATTGAAGCAGTGCTGAATTCGCGACCTCTTTGTGCTATTGATAGCGAAAGCGATACAGACGCCTTAACCCCTGGGCATTTCTTAATAGGATGCCCACTAATAGACTGTCCTGAGGCGAATGATGACTCAACGATAGGGTCATTAGACAGATGGAAGTTGATCCAAAAAATTAAAAGAGATTTTTGGAATAAATGGAAGGAAGAATATCTATCCACGTTGCAAAAGAGAAATAAATGGAAAGTTCCCAAAGATAATTTTAAGGAGGGTGACGTTGTAATCATCAAAGATGAAAATTCTCCACCTTCCAAATGGCCTCTTGCTAAAGTTATAGAAACTCATCCTGGAAGTTATGGAAAAACCAGAGTTGTAACTCTAAAATTACAAAATGGATTACTTAAACGACCCATTCACAAACTATGCCTGCTAGAAACAACAGACAACAGCAATACAGAAGATCGAAATCAAGCTACTAGTCTATTGACAACAAGAACATCAAAAAATACAGCAACTACAGGGAACCAGACAATAACAAAAACAATGATGATGTGGTTCTTGACTTTTCTTATGCTAGCAGTGCAAGTAATATCATTACCCGTAAATGATACAACGAGAACAGGTGTTTCAGTGGCTGAACTAAGAAACAATACCACAATATACTTGGATCCAATTGGCAAAATAGACATAGTCAATTCAAAATGGGACTTAATCGTTTACTACGAGTTAGGTTCCTATTACGAAAGGATGGATAAAATAAACGAATTTATTAACAGACTTGAGCATCAGTGCAAAATACTGACTAATTATGAAGAGGCTTGTTTAATGATTACCACAACTTTGAAGCATAAATACAGTAACCTCAAGTCAAATAACGAGCTATTCATGAAGCATGGAAATAGGAAAAGACGTGCACCATTCGAATTTGTTGGTTAACTTTACCACATATTATTCGGAATCATGGATGCTGACGATCGCGAAACCATGGAATCGAATATTAAAAATATTTTTGAAAACCAAAAAGATATTGCAAGGTTGTTTAAGAAACAAACATCAATAGTTGATTCTACAATCAATATTTTAAAAAAGACGACCGATGAAGTAAGCCAGAATTTTCGAAAGCTAAATGAACAGCTAAATAAATTCTATCACGAATTAGTTCAAAATCAAAATGCCGAACGAATGACATTAATGTTTCAAATATTAACCATCCAAATAAGAATAGTTATGGATGAATGTGAAGAAATCCAAACTTCAATAATTAATTTATTAATTGACATGAATCATGGTCGAATAAACCCAAAACTATTAAAACCATCACAGCTTCATCATGAAATATCATTGATCAAAAATCAACTACCACACAAATTGGTACTACCTGGAAAACAGCGTAGCAATGAATTAAGGGAAATCTATAAGTCGATGACTGCTAAAGGATTAATTGTCGATTCCCGACTCGTCATAAACATAGAAATACCTTTAATATCATTTGAACCATCGAATGCATACAAGTTAAATCCACTGCCAATAAAATACAAAGGAAACTTCATCATCCCTGACATGAAAGCAGAATATTTAATATACAAGTTTGATTCAAATCAATATGTATAAATAAACCAAGTGGATCTAAACAAGTGTTCAATTAACTCAGAAGATCATTACCAATGTCCAGGGAATTGGGCTTGGAAGTCAGCAACGGACAATTCATGCGAAGTAGCAGCATTAAAACAGTATGAAAATGAAGTATGTGGATTCAAGCCCGCTACAGATGAAAACATTTGGATTAAACTATCTTCTCGAAATCGCTGGCTTTACAAGATATTTAGCAACTCAATGATACATCTGGAATGTGATACCAATCAACACAGAACAATGGACATTCCTAAACAAGGCGTTACCACAATAAGAGAAGGATGCACAGTTCGACATGAAGGAGTAACTCTAACCGCATCTCATCAGATACAATCTACGATCAATAAAGAATTACTATCCTCGTCTTGGGTAAAAGACATTGAAAATATTCCAGAACTACGAGTTAAACCTTTTGACTCAACCTTAATAAATAACATTAAAGATATTCTTAAACTTAAAAAACAAATAGAGAATCTCAAAAAAGAAAACATCAAATTAAGAGGTATCAATTTTCACCACATAAGTGGTCATGCTTCACTTTTTTTAATCGTAATAATAGGACTTATTATCATTGTATTATATTTAAGATCAAAATGTAAAATAAAAAAAACTGTAGCTGTTTCATTCGAACTTCCAGCTAGAAATAATTGTAATTAAATAAAATATTAGAAAACATATTTAGTATAGCCCTTTGGCAGAATGTTCATACAAAAATATGAACACATAACTCTGCCGCTCTAAAATAAGTAAATTTATACAGTCCACTAGAATTTAAGATAATATTGTCATACATACATATTTACAAAACAAACAGGATAAGGTACCTAAACCTATCACATATACACACAAACATATGTCCACACAAACAGTCCATTTGACTAAAGATAACCATAAACTCTCATATAAAACAGATGGTGTCATATCTTGTTCTAATATTTGAACAGTATAGACAATCGATCGTTAAGTCCAGACGATCGGTTGTTTGGCCAGCAAAGCCATTAAGATTAGATATACAAACATAGTACACAAACATAGTTTTAAGATTTAGTATATAAGCTAATGTAAAATAGTTTTAGAATTCAGAATTAAATAGATTCTCAACCAGCAACACCACCGCTGTTCTTAATTTAAAGATTTTAGTTTCCCCCCACCAGAGGTAAGGGACTTTAATCTGTACATATATACTTATAAAAACAACTGTATCAAAACCAGTAGAATAAAAAGTTGTGAAATTTTAGGGTTGTGACATTTCATGTTTAATTCATTCTCATTTTAGGTTAGGTTAGGTTCAAGTGGCTGCCGCAGAGGCACACTTAGGCCAGTTTTGAAAGGCCCGTTGTGATACCACCAACACAAGGAAAGTCAGTCCCGGGACCCGGCCATATGGAAAATCCCTGAGTTGTTGGGATTTTCCACATAGCAGAATGTCGGGACTGACACTCCTAAACCGACACCGTTACTCCTAGAACCACTTAGATGACTTTATGAAGGCCATCAAGTCCTTTATGTCCAGTTCCGCGATCTGGCTTAGGTTATCCAGGAAGGCAACTCCCAAAAAGCGCGTTCTCGCGCCGCTTAAAGCCGGACAGTTGCAGATGAGGTGCTTCACCGCTTCCTCTTCCTCATCATCTTTGCAGCTCCTACAGCATCGTCGGTAGGGCACACCTAGCCTTTCTGCGTGCCTACCAATAAGGCAGTGCCCAGTTAGAACACCTGTTAATATGGAAATTTCTCTCCTTCTTAGGGCGTGAATGCCTCTAGATCTTTTATGATACCATTTTGGCCAGGTCTGTTTGGATGTCCGGCACCCTGGGGATTGTTGCCACCTTTCGTTGGCTTGACGGAGTGTGTACTCCTTCAGCATTAGCTTGCATGTGGCAAACGGCATACCTAAGCGCTCTTTATCCCGAAGAACCAGCGACACTACAAATAGTAAAAATCAAAACTCCGATAGATGGCTCGCTGGTCTATATAATTTCAAATCTTTAAAAAAAAATTAGAAGACTCCTGGACTTTTGCGATCGATTTTTAGTATCGTCCAGATTATTTAGAGACTTGAAACTTTTCACATTTGTCACAACCCGATGACAATGCAACCCCTCATTAAAACAATTCCGGTAGGTGGCGCACGGATCGAGATAACCAGGTAATCTAGGAACTTTAAACTTGGCACTAAATTGAGCGAACGGTGACACTACAAATAGTAAAAATCAAAACTCCGATAGATGGCACGCTGGTCTATATAATTGCAAATCTTTAAAAAAATATTAGAAGACTCCTGGACTTTTGCGATCGATTTTTAGTAACTTCCAGATTAGTTAGAGACTTGAAATTTTACACATCTGTCACAACCCCATGACAATGCAATCCCTAATCAAAACAATTCCGGTAGGGGGCGCCCGGATCGAGATATTTCGAAAACTAATTTCAAGTTGAGAATTTTGTGATCGACTTTTGACCAACTTCCAGGTAACGTTGGAACTTGAAACTTGGCATTAACTTGAGGCAACAGTGACACTACAAATAGTAAAAATCAAAATTCCGATAGATAGCACGCTGGTGTATATAATTGCAAATCTTAAAAAAAAAAATTAGAAGACGCCTGGACTTTTGCGATCGATTTTTAGTAACTTCCAGATTAGTTAGACTTGAAACTTTTTACATTTGTCACAACCCGATGACAATGCAATCCCTCATGAAAACAGTTCCGGTAGGTGGCGCACGGATCGAGATATTTCGAAAACTAATTTGAAGCTGAGAATTTTGCGAACGACTTTTGACCATCTTCCAGGTAACGTCGGAACTTCAAAATTGGCATGAAATTGAGGCAACAGTGACACTACAAATAGTAAAAATCAAAATTCCGATAGATGGCACGCTGGTCTATATAATTGCAAATCTTTAAAAAAAATTAAAACACTCCTGGAATTTTGCGATCGACTTTTAGTAACTTCCAGGTTAGTTAGAGAATTGGAACTTTACACATTTGTCACAACCCGATGACAATGCAATCCCTCATCAAAATAATTCCGGTAGGTTGCGCACGGATCGAGATATTTCGAGAACTAATTTGAAGTTGGCAATTTTGGGATCGACTTTCGACCAACTTTCAGGTAACCTAGGAACTTGAAACTTAGCATTTAGTTGTGGAAATGGTGACAAAACAATTTGTTGAAATCAGAATTCCAAAAGCTGGCGTGCTTTTCGATATAATTGAAAATCTCTAAAACATAGGGGGAATCTTGCGATAGATTTTTGAGTAACTTCCCGCTAAGCTAGAGACTTGAAACTTGTCACATTTGTCATAACCCGATGACAATGCAATCTCTCATCAAAAGAATTCCGGTAGTTGGCGCAACAATATAGTGAGGCAAAGAAGGAAGAGAGACGCCTTTTCAGAAAAAAGCAAAGTGAGTCCGAAAGGCGTGAGTGTGAGGAGCTTGAGATGCTGGCTGACAGGAATGATGCCCGAAAATTCTATGAAAAGATCCGGCGGATGACGGAAGATTTTAAGACCGGGGCAAGCTCCTGTAAGGACAATAATGGCGACCTGGTAACCGACGTACAAGGTAGGTAGGTAGGTAGAAGTGGCTGCCGCAAAGGCACACCTAGGCCAGTAATAAAAGGCCCGTTGTGATACCACCAAACACTAGGAAAGTCAGTCCCGGGGCCCGGCCATATGGAAAATCCCAGTGCTGTCGGGACTCTCCATATAGCCGAAACCCGGGACTGAAACTCCTAACGGGCACCGCTACCCCTCCTCGAACCATTTTGATAACTTGATGAAGGCCATCAAGTCCTTTATGTCTAGCTCCGCGACCTGGCTTAAGCTAACCAGGAAGGGAACTCCCAGAGAGCGCCTTCTCGCTCCGCTTAAGGCCGGGCAGTTGCAGATGAGGTGCTTCACCGCTTCCTCTTCCTCATCATCTTTGCAGCTCCTACAGCATCGTCGGTAGGGCACACCTAGCCTTGCTGCGTGCCTACCAATAAGGCAGTGCCCGGTTAAAACACCTATTAATATGGAGATTTCCTTCCTTTTTAGGGCGTATATGTGTCTAGATCTTTTAAGATCGCATTTTGGCCAGGTTTGCTTGGATATCCGGCACCCTGGGGCTTATAGCCATCTTTCGTTGGCTTCGCGGAGTGTATGCTCATTCATCATTATTTTGCACGTGGCAAACGGCATACCTATGCGCTCTTTATCTTGAAGAATCTGCTTGGTCGTGCCCTGCCTGGCAAGTTCGTCTGCCATACAGTTTCCCTCAATGTCCCTGTGTCCCGGGACCCATGTGAGGTTCACGCGGTTCTGTTGGGCCATCTCTTGAAGAGATCGACGACAGCTGAGCGTCAGTTCAGAGTTGAACGAGTAAGAGCCAAGGGATTTGATGGCCGCTTGGCTGTCGCTGAAAATACAGATATCCTGTCCGATGGTGCGTTCACCTATCCAAGTCACGGCGTCCATGATTGCTGAAACTTCAGCCTGGAAGACGCTGCAGTGATCAGGTAGTCTAAAGGAGAGTTCTAGGTCCAAATCCCTTGAGTAAACCCCTCCTCCGATTCTGCCGTCTAACTTCGAGCCGTCGGTGTATATAAAAGTGCCGCCATTAGCGGGACACCGATCTATGTTCTCCCAGTCTTCCCTGCTGGGAATGTTTATTCTAAAACAACAATCTCCGACTGTTGTGGTCGCACACCGATCTGTGCTCAGAGGGAGAAAGCTGTAAGATCTTAGAATACAGGAGTGTCCAATAGTGCTTGCGCCCCAGACGGACGTTTCCCTTAGACGCACAGCCGATGCTGCTGCTGCCCGGTACCCTTCCAGATCGAGTGGCAAAAAGCCAAGAATGGCCTGGAGAGCTTCATTGGGCGCTGTTCTTAACGCCCCGCTTATACAGATCATGCTCGATCTGTGGACTTTCCCTAACAGATTTAGGTTTGTTGCCTTTCTTTGCGCAGGCCACCATACCACGACTCCATACAGCATAATTGGCTGGATTATCGCAGTGTAGATCCATCTGCAAATTTTGGGGCTGAGCCCCCATTTTTTGCAAATGGCTCTTTTACACGTGTAAAGTGCAATGCACGCTTTCCTCTGGCGCTTGATGACATTCTCCTTCCAGTTAAGCTTTCTATCTAGAACTGTGCCTAGGAATTTGGCTTTGTCAGCTAAGTTCAGGCGCACGCCATCTAGTTCTGGTAGGTTCAACGGTGGTATCTTGTACCGCCTGGTATAAAGGACAAGCTCCACCTTTCCCGGGTTGATGCTAAGTCCGCAGCGAGAGGACCATGAAGAAACTTCTCGCAGTGCTACTTGCATCAAGTCACACAGGGTTTGTGGGAATTTGCCCCTATATGCAATAGCTAAACCGTCTGCATATGCCACCATCTTCCCGCCCCCCCCCCCCCCACCTTGTGTCTCGTAGCAGCGAGTTTACGGTGAGGTTCCATAGGAGCGGAGAGAGAACACCACCCTGAGGCGTTCCTCTTGTGACATAGCATGAAAGATCAACTGTTCCCAGTGAAGAAACTATTTTCCTTCCCTTTAGTAGTTGTGCAATTAGTCCAATAAGAGACCTATTTATGCCCAGGTTTGTTAAAGCAGTGTTAATAGCCTCCGGCCTTATATTGTTGAAAGCCCCTTCGATGTCCAGAAAGGCCACGAGACAGTACTCCTTTTCATGCAATGATTTTTCAACAATAGAGACTAGGCTGTGGAGCGCAGTTTCCGTTGATTTACCTTTGGTGTATGCATGTTGATAGCTAGAAATAAGGTTGCTATCAATAGTAGAGGAGAGATAATCGCTAATTATCCTCTCGAAGGTTTTAAGTGCAAAAGACGAGAGACTGATCGGTCTGTAGTCTTTAGGCTCATAGTGTGAGGCCTTCCCAGCCTTTGGAATAAAGACTACCGTCGCGCTTCTCCAGGAGCACGGAATGTAATTAAGAGCCAGGCAGGCTGAATAGAGAACTACCAGCCATTTAGCTGATATTTCCAGCGTGTTCATGAGTTGTGCGGGGAAAATCCCGTCTGGCCCAGCTGCCTTGAACGGCTCAAAGCTTTTGATTGCCCACCTTACCCTTTCCATCGTAATGGGTATGTTTACCGCCAGGTTTGTTGCAGATGCTACAGGTGCATCATACAAGTTCCCCGGAAAGTGTGTGTTCAGGAGCAGCTCCAGGGTTTCCCCTTCCGTGCTGGTCCAAGATCCGTCAGGCTTCCGTAAATAGCTAATGGCTGTTTGAGTTTTTGACAGCACTCGTCTAAGTCTCGCTGTATCATCGACTTTTTCGACCCCGGTGCAAAAATTTCTCCACGAAGTTCTCTTCGCTTGCCTTAGAGCCTTTTTATAGACCCTCAGTTTAGCTTTATATTCGAGCCATTCAGGCTCCGTACCGATGCTCTTCGTTACCAGATCATCCAGTTCTCCCACTGATGAGGGGGCTTGTGGAGGTAATACTGGTAGGTCCCTAGCTAATATTTGGTTATGTAGCTGCCAGTTAGTGTTGCGTGGATTTCGTTTCATAACTGGCTGCTCAACAATAAAGTCTAACACAATTTCTATGTACCGAATGTCAGAAAATGAATGCTCATCAAGAACACGCCATTTTCTGACCCACTCATAAGCGCCTTCGCTACAAACAGTGAGGTCTATAACCTCCCTACGAGCTTTAGTTATAAAAGTAGGCTCGTTACCCACGTTACAAACCACCAGGTTAGTTGTTAGTAGGTAGTCAAACAGAGACTCGCCCCTAGCGTTAATATCGGAGCTTCCTCACTGGACGTGATGAGCATTAGCGTCAGCTCCAATAATAAGATGGCCCGTACAGAAATTATCCACCAGATCTTTCACCTCCTTTTGTGGAGGAGTTTCTTCGGCGTCATAGCGCATATAGACCGACGCCATCGTTAGGCTGGTGCTGCCGATTGTTAAGCTGGCAGCTGTAACGTCACCATTTGAGTAGTTGGGTAATAGAAAGCTGTTTAGCTCAGACTTTACCAAAATACAGGTTCTGACCTTGCCCTCATCATTGGCTTGGATGAGCTTGTACCCCTTAGTCCCCAATCCACAGATCCTAGAGCTATTGACCCAGGGCTCTTGGATAAGGACCACGTCTACGTCGCCTTTAGAAAGACGACTGCTTAAAACAGCCGAGGCTGCTTTAGATTTGTGCAGATTTATCTGAAGCACCACCAACATGAGAGAGCTCAGACATCCCTCCCGTCAGCGTGTCGTCGAGGTCTGGCCTGTTCCGGGGGCTGTCTCTCAACGAGGAGTTGTTCAGAGCACCTGCACGATTTGGCGTGGCGGGAACCCTGCTGTCTGAAGCAGCATCAACGTTAGTGTGCTCAGGTTTAGCCACGATCGTGACGTCGAGGCCTTCTTCGTCAAGCAGGCTTTCTTCTATCGCCGAGTTGTTCGCAGCACCATCGCAATTTGACGTGGCGGATAACATACTTTCCGCGTCGGACTCCTCTGCTTCCCCTTCCGATGCCTCGATCTCCGAGTCCTCCGGAGCGTCCGGAATAGCAGCGCGCTGTGCATCGCCACGGTATACGTGGATCACGATCTGACCCAAGCCGTAATGCACTCGTCCGTTGCACCGTTTAAGGGGCTCGAGCGCCTCCTTATTCAGAGTAATAACCACCTGTCTATTGGGCCCAACCACATCATCGACCAGATTGACGCCCCAATCCTGCGTCGGGAGAGACGGATTCCAGACCTGCAGCATCTCAAGAATATTCTCGGGTTCTGCAGGGACGGCAGGAATCCATGCCCTTGCCCTTGGCCGAGCAGGAATGTCCTTCCAGTCGACGACATCTAGTCTTGGCCCTGGGTAGACTTCACCCAGTCTTGCAACTGCTGCCTTATACAGTGCGACAGTTCTTGCATCCTCGCACGCGAATATTTTGATCTGACCTTGGTGCCAGCCCGCGTCAGTACCTCGCGGCGGACTACCCGGAGACTCACGCATTAAGTCGAGGAGGGCCCTGCCCATTTCATTCCGAACATACAGCCACCGGTCTTTGGGGACGGACCAACGGTCGTTACCTCGGTCAATGAAACCTATAAGGATTCTGTCCTTGGTTACTTCAGCAAAGCTGAGTTTTCCCACTACGGGGTTGAACTGATGCCGCTTCGGATGGGGGTTTACCTCTCCGTCCGATCTCTGGCGTTTGAAGGGATTACCGTTCACCCTCTTAGGCACATAGGGCCTCTGGAAATTTGGTATCAGAGCTTTCGCTTCCTCCACCATCTTCCTTTCGTCCGGCGACAGCTTCTCCTGCGATGCTCCCTCATATTTTTTAAGGATCCTTGCGGCCTTTCTTTTATCCCAGTACGCAAAGCGTCGGGGAGATGCCTCTTGGGGGGGATTCAGACTCGTAGTTGCCATCGCGGTATCTCCCTTTGCGGCGTCGTCCTTCTCTTTCGAAACTCTGAAACCAGGTCGTGAGACCATTGCCCCAGATGTGAAGAGATTGGGTTTCGTACCAGCGCTTGATGGAAGTTTAGCTTCCGCCGTTTTCTGCTTGACTGCGTAGGCAGCCGCACTGCTGCTTGCTCCCATCAAGTCACTCTTACTTGATAGCAGTTTGGGGGATGACTGACCCGTAGTTTCCATCGCTGTCGGCCTCCCAGTTAACTTTGAGGCGGAGTTTGTCCTCCGGCGTTGCGTTTCCGCTTGCTCCAGCATAGTTCTTCTCTGCTGCGGAGTAAACGAAGTCGTTAATTGCTTTGTATTTTGTGTGTTCTTCATCTTGTTCGTACGACCCCTCGCCGGACAAGGCCAGCTTAGGGTCAAGGGTAGTGTAAGGGGAAGTGTGTCGTCCGCCGCGGCAGAGCCCCATACCGCGGTAAGACCATAGTTACTCCCTGAGGCGGCCCGGTATCAGTGAGGCTCCGTTCGACTACAGCCACGATTTGCCTCCCGGCTGCAAACGTCCAATGGACACGGTATCGCATACCACCCTGGATTGGGAGGGAAAAGTTTTGCACATTTATATAGCGAGCCGCTTGCTTCAAGACAGACGCTCGCTTACAGCCGCACCGCATGGTGTACAGACGCTGCGAAAAAGACCCCGGTGAGCCCTTAAACCAAGTATGTCAGAGTGGCCCCACCGGGGCTCCCTCGTACAAAGTGTACTTAAATTATGGAGGGAGCACTTCTCCTCACTGCTAAATTGCAAGGGAGACGTCGAACCCGATACCCCAATCCCTGACGATGGAAAAGTCGTCCCACCACCTGACTATGATGAAGTGAGGATAGCTATATCCCGGCTCAAAAACAACAAAGCGCCTGGAAAAGACGGACTACCCGCCGAGCTGTTCAAACACGGAGGCGAAGAGCTGGTAAAAAGCATGCATCAGCTCTTATGCAGAATATGGTCAGACGAATGCATGCCTCCGGATTGGAATTTAAGTGTGCTTTGCCCAATCCACAAGAAAGGCGATCCCGCTAACCGCACCAACTACCGCGGAATTAGTCTTCTTAATATTGCATATAAGGTTCTTTCTAGCGTGTTGGGTGAAAGGCTGAAGCCCATCGTAGACAAACTGATTGGACCTTATCAGTGTGGCTTTAGACCTGGTAAGTCTACCATCGACCAGATTTTCACGATACGCCAAATCCTGGAGAAGACCCATGATAAAAGAATCGACACACACCATCTCTTTGTCGATTTCAAAGCCGCTTTTGACAGCGCAAAAAGGAGTTGCCTGTATGCCGCCATGTCTGAATTTGACTTCCCTGCAAAGCTTATACGGCTTTGCCAAATGACGTTGAGCAATACCAACAGCTCCGTCAGAATCGGGAAGGACCTCTCTCGGGAAGGACCGCGCCGTAAGCGCTGCCTTCTCTGGACTGGATAAGGAACGAAAAAAGTGGGTCTTGCCGTGAACGAGGACAAGACGAAGTATTTGCTGTCATCAAAGAAAGAATCGGCGCACCTGCGCCTTGGCAGCCATGTCACTGTTGATAGTTACAAATTTGAAACTGTGAGGGACTTCGTCTATTTGGGAACCAGTATCAACACCGAAAATAATATCAGTCTAGAAATCCAGCGGAGAATCACTCTTGCCAACAAGTGCTACTTTGGACTGAGTAGGCAATTGAGAAGTAAAGTCCTCTCTCGAAGAACAAAGATCACGCTCTATAAGTCTCTCATCATACCTGTCCTGATGTATGGCTCAGATTCATGGACAATGCCAAGAGAAGATGAGATGGCCCTTGGAGTATTTGAGAGAAAAGTTCTCCGAAAGATTTATGGTCCTTCCCGTGATGCCAACGGCGAGTATCGAAGGAAATTTAACGATGAGCTGTACGAGCTCTACGCAGATCTAACCATAGTCCAACGAGTTAAAGCCCAAAGACTCCGCTGGCTGGGCCATGTTATGCGAATGGACAAAGAAGCTCCAGCACAGAAGGTTTTCCTATCGTCGCCTGAATTCGGCAGCAGAGGAAGGGGGAGGCCTCGACTGAGATGGAAACAACAGGTGGAGGATGACTTGAACTCCCTTGGGGTTTCCAATTGGCGTCAGTTATCGCTAAAAAGGAATGACTGGCGTGCTTTGATATGCAACGGCCAAAATCGCTTAGGCGGTTAAGCGCCAATAAATGATGATGAGTTGGCGCACATATCAAGACATTTCCAAAACTATTTTGAAGTTGGGAACTTTGCGATCGACTTTTGACTAACTTTCTGGTAATCTAGGAACTTGAAACTTAGCATTTAGTTAAAGGAACCGTGACCATATTTAAAAATCAAATTTCCGATGGGAATCACCAAAACTAAAAATAAAATAATAAAAAGATGATAAAAATTTTTAAAGACAACCTTTATGAGAGAGGGAATCATTTTATTACGAACTCATTATGAATGTGAGCTCACAGAGGATAGAGTCGTATACTCGTATGCGCTCATTTAGAAAACTTATGGTTTGCTGGGAAACGACAGCATTTCATTGGTGCACTCGCACTAACACTATCTCAGTTACAAAAAATGCCTAGTCACTAGATACACACCTTACAGAGTTCCACCATAAATAAAAAATAATGAAATAATAGCTAATAGCTATAGACACTACGTATTTTTACTAGTATTTTATTCTATTTTTTGTATTTATTGTGCGAAAGAAAGGGTCTTATACAATTAACATATTGGTACAAGCGGACAAGCTATGTTAAAAAAATAACGAAAAATAATGGAAATAGAAACCAGACTGTAAAAAACAAATCAAAGATTTTATTAAAAATTTGAAAAATATATTTCCAATAGGCTCATACGGTCTAATATGGTTGGTGAAGTAAAAACCTTTTCACATTGTTTTTATGTTTTCACTTTATGTTCAACGTTTCGCCAATCTCCTTGGCTTCATCAGGAACATTTGTGTATCTTTATTATAAAAAGAACAAACAGAGGGCAAACATTAAAACAATAGGAATTTGGATAGCTTACATAAAAACATATTTAAAAAAATTTTTTTTTATATAAAAAAAAAAAAGATTTTATATTTTTTTTTGGCACTTGAACGTTTCTCCTCTATTTTTTGTGAACATTTTTTGTTTACATTTTAATGTTGAAAGTTTTGTGCGCGAATTTATATGAAACCCGTCTTGTTTGTGAAATAAATATATCCAATGGACATTCAATAGCTTTCTGCTTTATTTTCGGGGTTTTTTGTGAAAAAAAACAGTGCAGAAAAATGGAATATTTTTTAAGTAAACAAAAGCATGTCTTCTTTGTGCACATGTATAATTTTATACTGCAAGTTTTGTGCGCGAATTCTTGTAAAAAGCAATTTGCAGTGAAATAAATAAATTCAATAGACATTCAAACAATTTTTTGCTTCATTGTCGTGTGTTTCTTGTGAAAAAAAGAATCCAGAAAAATAAAGCAATTCTCATTAAACAAAAACATGTCAAACGGACTCCATTGTGCGTATGCGTGTAGTCTTTGTCTCACTCCTTCGTAGACAAAAAAATACTGGCCAAAAATATAAAAAAAATTAAAGTAAAAATACGTAGTGTCATATAGCTATAAGCAACGTTCCATCCATAAAGCTTGTGATCTAAATGTCATAATAGCATAATCACATTTGAAACCTAGTCGGCAGATTATTTAGTAAACTTCTCAATTATTGCATAAAAAAAGGAGGTACTCATTTTTAACTATCACACCGAAAGACGAGGTAAATAGTGTAAAAGGAGGACACGAATTTTTCGGAGTACAATCCTCCTCAAAGGTGGACGTTTATTATTATTTACTATCTCGATTTTTACCGTGTACTATTTCAATATAACACTTACCTTGATAATATTTTAGACACGCAGCCATGACTCACGCGCAATTGGCGGGATATATCGCACGGACGAACTCCATTATGAGCTAGTTCGACGATTCGCTGTCTCACAACGTCAGGTAGTGGACGCCCATTTACAAAGACCCCACCCAATTGATTAACACCGCCGTGGCCTGTGAGAAATACAGAAAAGAAAGACTACTTATTAGGGTGGAGTAAAATTTTTATTTTGAAATTGCTTTTGGCAGACCTTTCCAACCCAGAAATAAACGTATAAACAATTTTATTTGCCTCACCGTATGTTTAGAGGTTTCCCAATAGTCTAAGAGCTATCAACATAAAAAATTGGATCACCTAATTGGATAAACCTAAATAACCTCTTTATTTTACTTTTAAAATATGTATTCTTCTTACGCCACGTAGTGTTTAAGACATTTAAGAATAAGAAGAAGAAATTTTTGAGTATGCAGTTTTTTGAAACAGTCAATTTTAGTCTGCAAAGTGCAAGTTTTGGGTACCGTAGAGCTACCGTTGATTTTTGACGATCTTTTTTCTTAAGGGGACTTGGTTTTCTTATATAAAAAAGGTTGTAAAAATGTAGTTTTTGAGTCGATCTGATTAAAAAAGAGACAAAAAAGTATTAATGGACTTAAATTAAGAAAAGCTTGCAGATTATTACTAGGAAGACGTTCAGGATGCAACTTGTCCCTTTTTTGTGTTAAGGGGGTCTTCACTCACAGGTTTTTTTTAAGAGTATGGGGGTTCCTAGAGGTTATTCCGTATAATCTTTACTTTCTCTTAGAGTTTGTATAATAAGCTTAGTTCTTGCTCCTTATGTCTTTTTTGGCCTCTGCCTTCCAGTAGGAGTCTGCCGGTCGGGCTAACGTCTAGTTGGTAACAGTCGAGCCCATAAAGGTTGAAATTGACCTTGCCAGCTCTCCGTCTACACATAACTATAGTTTTAAAAAATTGTGAACCCCTTTTTTATTCGTCATTCATCATTTATTGGCGCTTAACCGCCTAAGCGACTTTGGCCGTTGCCTATCAAAGCACGCCAGTCATTCCTTTTTAGCGATAACTGACGCCAATTGGAAATCCCAAGGGAGTTCAAGTCATCCTCCACCTGTTGTTTCCATCTCAGTCGAGGCCTCCCCTTCCTCTGCTGCCGAATTCAGGCGACGATAGGAAAACCTTCTGTGCTGGAGCTTCTTTGTCCATTCGCATAACCAGCGGAGCCTTTGGGCTTTAATTCGCTGAACTATGATCAAGTCTGCGTAAAGCTCGTACAGCTCATTGTTAAATTTCCTTCGATACTCGCCGTTGGCATAACGCGAAGGACCATCAATCTTCCGGATAACTTTTCTCTCAAATACTCCAAGGGCCATCTCATCTTCTCTTGACATTGTCCATGAATCTGAGCCATACATCAGGACAGGTATGATGAGAGACTTATAGAGCGTGATCTTCGTTTGTCGAGAGAGGACTTTACTTCTCAATTGCCTACTCAGTCCAAAGTAGCACTTGTTGGCAAGAGTGATTCTCCGTTGGATTTCTAGACTGATATTAATTTCAACACTCACTTGCGAAGGGTTTGTGTCACTTTGCGTTCGCACACAATTCACTGTGAGATAGTAAAATAAGCATTTCAAAGCATATTTAACACTTTCAATTAAGTTTAAATGCAGTAATATCAAAGATATTTTAGTTGCTTATCCACTTACGGATGATTTTTTTTGGAAAAGTGGAGTAATATCAACATATTACACAAAAGAAAATTGTTCACGCTCACCCACGTTCACGCTCAAAAATAAGTGTATATAGGGCTTTAGGGGTGGCTATTTTTTTCGCCCTTTCCCATACATTTTGTATGGGAAAAAATGGCATTTTTTTCAAAGTGAATTTTCTTTTAATTTTTGAAACTTTTTCAAAATATTTTTACATACTCATAAAGTTGAAGCTTTGAAGCTTCCAAAATGGTAAGCCATGTACGATTATCTCAACTATTAAAATAATTAAGGCCATTTAAAAATGACTGCGTTTTGTACTATTGCACACACATACACAGTAACACGATTAAAATCTAGTAAATTTTAAATGGCCGTAATTACTTTAATAGTTAAGATAATTGCACATGGCATACCATTTTGGAAGCTTCAAAGCTTCCACTTTAAGAGTAAGCAAAAATATTTTGAAAAAAGTTTCAAAAATGGATAGAAAATTCACTTTGAAAAAAATGCCATTTTCCCCCATATAAAATGTATGGGAAAGGCCGAAAAAGTAGCCAACCTAAGGGTTAAGTTAGAGCGCTAATTTTTTGCAAGGCCTATTTTCTCATCAATGCCTAACTTTTTAGGGGGTAAGACCAAGGCGACATTTTTTTTTTTAATCACCATACATACATATCGTCGCTCGGCGAGTTAATGAGTTAAAGATGATTATTTTGAGTTTCCGCAGAAATACGTACCCTTTATTTAAAATCTTAAGACTGAGTTCTGTACATTAATCTTCGAGCTATTTATACTATTTCTATTGCTAATAATTTTATTGTTTACATTTGTTGGTAACTATATGTTTGGTTGCTATCGCATATTTCTTTATCTATTTATTTAGGAGAAGCGACCCTGCAGTCAACTTAACTAGTTTTATACTAATCAAATACCAGTCAGCCAGGCGGCCTCAACTAGTTCGAGTTCTGTAATTTTTCCATATTAGCAACTGGTATTTTTAACACGGCGATGTCCTACGAGATGGCATCAGCATCATACCAATTGGCTAACTAGTCAGGCTCTGCATCAGGAATATACCAGTTGATATACTTGTTATTGTACACATCAGTATCATACCATTTAAGATACTAGTCAGGATCGTACCAGTTGAAGGAATAGTTCACATATACATCAGAATCATACCAGTTGGCAGACTAGTTCATATATGCATCCGAATCATAACAGTTGACAGACTAGTTCATATATGCATCAGAATCATACCAGTTGGCAGACTAGTTCATATATGCATCAGAATCATATCTGTTGACAGACAACTTCTTATATGCATCAGAATCATACCAGTTGACAGACTAGTTCATATATGCATCAGAATCATACCAATTGACAGATGGTGCATCAGCACCATACCAATTGGCTGACTAGTCAGCCTCTGCATCAGGAATATACCAGTTGGCAGACTAGTTCATATATACATCAGAATCATACCAGTTGAAAGACTAGTTCATATATGCAACCGAATCATACCAGTTGACAGACTAGTTTATATATGCATCAGAATCATACCAGTTGGAAGACTAGTTCATATATGCATCAGAATCATAGCTGTTGACAGACTACTTCTTATATGCATCAGAATCATACCAGTTGACAGACCAGTTCATTTATGCATCATAATCATATCAGTTGACATACTAGTTCAAATTTGCATCAAAAATATACCATTTGGCATACTAGTTCATATATGCATCAGAATCTTACCAGTTGACATACTAGTTCATATATACATCAGAATCATACCAGTTGATATACTGCTCAGTCAATGCGGCAGGACATACTAATCATTATGCCCATTCAGATCGTACCACTTGTCATACTAGTCCACGAATTTGACATTCATTCCAGTTGGTATACTAGTCGGTCTATGCACCAGTATCATAGTCAGCCTCTACATCAGCAATATACCAGTTTATTCTTTAGAAAGCAGCGAATATTTGTATTTACTCAAACACGAAAAAGCATCTGTGAATTACAAGGTAAAAAAGAAGCAGTTACAAGAGAAAAAGAAAAGCAATTGTCCTCTTCTTCATTAGCACCATACCAATTGATATACTAGTCAGCCTCTGCTTCAGCATTATACCAGTTGATATACTAATTCATACACAGCCAAAAATGAGCTAAAGGCTCTGAGTTCGATTCTCGGTAAAGTTAACACAAGTTTTTTTTCTATATTTTTTAAATTATGTTGTTTATTGTATTTTTAATTTAATTATTGAATTCAACTTGCAATGGCTCCTTTCAAATTCCGCGTTCGTCAAGTTTGATTATATAGGTGAAGGCCCAATTGCATTCAACTTTGTAGGATCCACTTTCATACAAAGTTTTTTAAACGTAAAGCGAAGCGAAATTTTTGCAAATGCTCAAAAACGAGGCGCGCATTTGTCAAAGTTTTATGTAATTGGGGCTTTGGAGTTGTATTTTTAGGTAAGGTAAATTAAGGTTACTTAAGGTTAAGTTGGTCGTCCACTGCGGAGTTCCGGACCCACATATGATATATAGATAAAATTAAGTCTTATTTTTACATCAAAAAGAGTCAAAGTAAGACTGCTTTCATGCTGGGCCATACACTCGAGTTAAAGGAGCATTGGTAGAGTTAATTTATATTGTTGTTGTCAATATACTCAAGTTTATGCCGCAACGTAAAAAAAAAATGGTGGTTATATACCAACAGGTTGTCATAACCTCTAACGAGACTTTTGCCGAACTTCTCTTCCAACTTATGGTGTGCTGCTTTGATTTTTTCCCTATGAGTTGGCGGGACCTAGTTTTTTTTTTAATTTAAAAATCTGTTACTGTTCAAACAGTTGTATGCAGTTAGGTTAGGTTAGGTTAGTGGCTGCCGCAGAGGCACACTTAGGCCTGTTTTGAAAAGCCCGTTGTGATACCACCAGCACTAGGAAAGTCAGTCCCGGGACCCGGCCATTTGGAAAATCCCAGCGGTCTGGTTTAGACTATCCAGGAAGGGAACTCCCAAAAAGCGCGTTCCCACGCCGCTTAAGGCCGGGCAGTTGCAGATGAGGTGCTTCACCGTTTCCTCTTCCTCGTCATCTTTGCAGCTCCTACAGCATCGTCGATAGGGCACCCCTTCTGCGTGCCTACCAATAAGGCAGTGCCCAGTTAGAACACCTATTAATATTAAGATTTCTCTCCTTCTTAGGGCGTGAATGCCTCTAGATCTTTTATGATCCCATTTCGGCCAGGTTTGTTTGGATGTCCGGCAACTTGGGGATTGTTGCCACCTTTCGTTGGCTTGGAGTACACACTCCGTCAAGCCAACGAAAAGTAGCAACAATCCCCAGGGTCCGGACATCCAAACAAACCTGGCCAAAATGGGATCATAAAAGATCTAGAGGGATCATAAAAGATCTGAATGTAGTTACAGAATTTCCATTTGATTTTCAGAAAAATACAATTGACATTCTGAAAATTACAATTGATATTCAGAAAACTTTCTGAATATAAACTGAAAAAGGTGTAGTATGATTTCCACCCGAGTTTCATACATACTTGCATACTAGTACGAACCAGGATTTTTCTGACTAGTATTATTTCGCCCAGCAAATTATAGTTGTATACTAGTATGTTTTCTGATTAGATTGGCATTGATTGGTTTAAGGGTAATCAGCAAAGAACTAGTATAAAAACATCCATAAAATGTATAGTAAACGAGCTAGGTGTCTGCTGAGTAGTTTGGAATTGATTAGTTTGAAGGTAGTCAGAAATTAACTAGTATGAATACACCACAAAATTTTTAGGCGTAGAACTATAATGTTGCTGAGTAGTTTGGCATTGAATGGTTTAAAGCTAATCAGAAATGAACTAGTATGAATACACCACAAAATGTACAGTCAATGAACTACATTGTTTGCCGAGTAGTTTGGCAATGTCTGGCTTAAAGGAAATCAGAAATGAACTAGTATGAATACACCACAAAATGCATAGTCAATGAACTAGAATTTTCGCTAAGTAGTTTGGCATTGAATGGTTTAAAGCTAATCAACAATGAACTGGTATCCATATGCCACAAAATGCATAGTCAATGAACTATATTGTTTGCTGAGTAGTTGGACATTGACTGGTTTAACGCTAATCAGCAATGAACTAGTATGCATACGCCACAAAATGTATAGTCAATGAACAAGAATTTTCGCTGAGTAGTTTGGCATTGACTGCTTTTAAAACTATTCAACAACGAACTGGTAGGCATATGCCACAAAATGGTTAGTCAATGAACTAGTATGTTTGCTGAGTAGTTCGGAATTTGACTGAAGGGCCACGGACAATACGCAGTCGAAAATTGCGAATATTATCCCTATGACTATGATTTCACTGACATCCATTTTTATATCTTTCATGAACATGAAATGGTACTATAACTTTGGTCCGATGTTTGTAAGTATGAGAAGAAGAAGAGATGGACCCATCAATAAGTATACAGAAATGATCAGGATGACAAGCTGAGTTGATTTAGCCATGTCCGTCTGTCCGTCTGTCTGTTTGAACGCAAACTAGTCCCTCAATTTTTGAGATATCTGGCTGAAATTTTGTATGTGGCCACCATTTTGTAATATAGGAATCATTTGTCGGAACTGGCAAGATCGGACCAGAATAACATATAGCCCCCATACAACCGATTGTTCAGATATAAGGTTTTTTGACCAAAACTTCTGCAATTAAAAAGTTAGGAACGCAAAATTTCGCAACTCGAGTACTTTCTATTTATGTAGTGTATATAGTGAAAATCAACAAGATCGGGCAAATGTAACATATATCCTCCATACAACCGATTTTTCAGATATAAGGTTTTTTGGGCAAAACTTCTGCAATTAAAAAGTTAGGAACGTAAAATTTAGCATCTCGAGTACTTTCTATTTATGTAGTGTATATAGTGAAAATCAACAAGATCGGGCAAATGTAACATATAGCCCCCATACAACCGATTGTTCAGATATAAGGTTTTTTGGCCAAAACTTCTGCAATTAAAAGTTAGGAACGTAAAATTTTGCAACTCGAGTACTTTCTATTTATGTAGTGTATATAGTGAAAATCAACAAGATCGGGCAAATGTAACATATAGCCCCCATACAAACGATTTTTCAGATATAAGGTTTTTTGGGCAAAACTTCTGCAATTAAAAAGTTAGGAACGTAAAATTTTGCATATCGAGTACTTTCTATTCATGTAGTGTATATAGTGAAAATCAACAAGATCGGGCAAATGTAACATATAGCCCCCATACAACCGATTGTTCAGATATAAGGTTTTTTGGCCAAAACTTCTGCAATTAAAAAGTTAGGAACATAGAATTTTGCAACTTGAGTACTTTCAATTTATGTAGTGTGTAGGGGAAAATCAAGAAGATCGGGCAAATATAACATATATGTAGCCCCATACAACCGGTTGTTCCGATATAAGGTTTTTTGGCCAATACTTCCGCATTTAAAAAGTTAGGAACGTAAAATATTGCACCTTTAGTACTTTCTACATATGTAATGTGTATAGTGTAAGTCAGTACAATTGAACACGTATAATATATAGCCTCCATACAATCGATTGTTCCGATAACTCGGATCCTATTATTTTGTAAGTTTTTTTTAAATTATAACAAAGATGTGTAATGTGTATAGTAAATATAGTTAAATTGAAACAGGCTGTACTGGGGATCGAACAGTGAAAATCGTGACGCTTATTCATGAAAGGTATATAGCCTTCGGCACAGCCGAAGACAGCTTTCCTTACTTGTTTTTTTTTTGTTGTATATGTATGAATACATATCTCTTTGCCTTTAGATCACGCAGCAGCGACATCTGTCGCTTGCGATGTGTGACTAGGGCTTTTTTAAGCTGCATCATCTGTTACGATGTTTTTGCAGCGCCACGGGTCCTTGGCTAGAATATGAAAGCTTTCATGTTATGGTCATGTTATTGTACAGTAGTAAATTTTTCATGGACTATTTGACCGATCGAATAATTTATTTTTTTAAATTATTCTATTTTTTTGTTATTAACGAACAAACTGAGCAACAACTCACAAACAAACAATACCAGCTACCGTGATTGCATTTTCGTTCTTGCTAAGGAACTAGACGTACGGCTTTGTATTTGTTGTTAGAAATTTTTCATTTTTCCCTTTTTAGTGGTCATTGAACCGAGGAGAAATTAGGTTTGCAACGTGGGTAACAAGCCTACGTTTATTACTAAAACCCGTAGGGAGTTCATAGATCTCACTATTTGCAGCGAAGGCGCTTATGAGTGGGTCAGAAAATGGCGCGTTCTCGATGAACACTCATTCTCCGACCACCGGTACGTAGAATTAGTTCTAGACTTTTCTGTTGAGCAGCCGGTTATGAAACGCAACCCACGTAACACTAACTGGCAGCTACACAATGAAATACTATCTAGGTACTTGCCAGCACTGCCCCCACAAGTCCCCTCATCAGTAGGGGAGTTGGAGAATCTGGTAAAGACCTTTACAACGGCGCTCTCGAATGCCCTAGAGTAGGCTTGCCCAGTGCCAAAACCACGGGGTAAACATAGGCCGCATTGGTGGTCCTACTACCTGGACTCGCTCCGTAAATCATGTAGGACACAATTTAATAAGGCCAAGAGCCTTGGCACGGAGACTCAATGGCTCGAATATAAAGTTAAACTCAGGGCCTACAAAAAAGCTCTGAGGCAGGCGAAGAGAGTATCGTGGAGAAATTTTTGCACTGGGGTCGAACATGTCGACGATACAGCGAGAGGAGTAGGCTGACCAGGAGTTCCCTTCCTGGTCAGCCTACGCCAGGTCACGGAGCTGGACATAAAGGACCTGATGGCCTTCATTAAGTCATCTAAATGGTTCGAGGAGGAGTAACGGTGTCGGTATAGGAAGGTCGCTCTGAGCTTATTTTTGACAGTTTTACTAGTTTTAGTCGAAAAAACACGGGACCAAGTTGGAAATATGTTTTTGTAAAGAAAAAATAAGATAAACGGCTGAAAATAGAAAACTAACTTTTTTTGAAGACATTTTTTTTTTAATTTATCTATATTCAAAAGGTGCGTTTTTTCCTATGCAAGTGTGAAGAAAACGCTTAACTGGGTAAAATTGTACCTGAGTGTATGTCACCACACTAGCAGCATTTGAGCTGTGAAAATCATCATTGACTGTGTTAATTTATCTGTTAAAATATGTTCCTGGTATATTCCAAGAGCTTAAATCAATCAAGTATAATTTTCACAAAAGTTTGTTTTAAAATGCGTCTAGTATTGATTACACTAGTTTACAAATAATTAATTTGAAAAAATACCAAGATATTGTATGGGTAGGTTTTCAAGATATCGGTAATTTTGTGTTTTTTCAGGTATCAGTTCATTTAAAAATTATTTACGCCAATGTTACAAAAGCGATGGACGCAAGCAATACCTCGTTCGATGCCCGGCAAAAGTAACATCAAAAATTATTTAGAAAAAGAATTTTTCTAAACGGGGTCGCCCCTCGGCAGTAGTTTAGCAAACTCTCCGGGTGTATTTCTGCCATGAGCAGCTTCTCAGCAAAAAATTCATTTGCTTTGCAAGTGCTGTTCGTGCCAACTTGTAGAAAAAACTCAAAAAGCAACACACCACAAGTTGGAAAGAGAAGCTCGGCAAAAATCTCGTTAGAGGTTATGATAACCTGTTGGTATATCGCCGCCATTAGTTTTTTTTTAAGCATAATAATACTAAGATCTAGTGAAAACTATCCCATGGCGACTCAAAAGATACAATTTTTTTGTTTATTTAATTCTCCAAATCGATAGCACTATGGTCGGAGATATCACCCTGTGGCATGCCTTAGGCGTTTCCAATCGAAACCAAATTGTTTATGTAATAACTCCGACCATAGTGCTATCGATTTTGAGTATTAGATAAAAAGAAAAAAGGTTTACATTTTTTGAGTCTCCATATGTAGGGAAACCTAAATTTTGACCTCTGTGTGACACGCCTTAATTGTCTCCAATTGCAACCAAAATGTGTGTGCAATATCTTCGGCTATTTAGGGACTGAGCCTTTAAAAATCTGATAATAAAACTGTCTCCCTACAAATAAGGACCTCTCTAATGTATATAGATTAAGAATAAGGGAAAACATATCTCCATTCGGGCAAAATTTATGCAAACAAATTCAGAACAAATACAAGTAATCCACTAAATCTGTTTGCAAACAATCAACAGTTGCAGCGTTGATCCGAGTACGTAAATGCAAAATAACAAAACAAATACGATTTCTGGAATTCGTGATACTTAAAAAAAAAACTTCGTACAAGATCTTCTTTTAATGACCTCATTTTTGTATTAATTTTTAACTGTATTTATTTTCTGGAGTGTAATGGGGTGTGGTTGCTGAGTGACCGCGCTCAATCCCGACTCTTGCGTCCTCGTTCGTGCACTCTGGGCAACGTTGAGCTACCTAGGCTCGCGGCAGAAAGAGAGGGAGCCCCGGGGGGGCCACTCTGACATACTTGGTTTAAGGGCTCACCGGGGTCTTTTTCGCAGCGTCTGTACACCAAGAGGTGCGGCTGTAAGCGGGCGTCTGTCTTGAAGCAAGCGGCTCTCTATATAAATGTGCAAAACTTTTCCCTCCCAATCCAGGGTGTTATGCGAAACCGTGCCCATTGGACGTTTGCAGCCGGGAGGCAAATCGTGGCTGTAGTCGAACGGAGCCTCACTGATACCGGGCCGCCTCAGGGAGTAACTATGGTCTTACCGCGGTATGGGGCTCTGCCGCGGCGGACGACACACTTCCCCTTACACTACCCTTGACCCTAAGCTGGCCTTGTCCGGCGAGGGGTCGTACGAACAAGATGAAGAACACACAAAATACAAAGCAATTAACGACTTCGTTTACTCCGCAGCAGAGAAGAACTATGCTGGAGCAAGCGAAAACACAACGCCGGAGGACAAACTCCGCCTCAAAGTTAACTGGGAGGCCGACAGCGATGGAAACTACGGGTCAGTCATCCCCCAAACTGCTATCAAGTAAGAGTGACTTGATGGGAGCAAGCAGCAGTGCGGCTGCCTACGCAGTCAAGCAGAAAACGGCGGAAGCTAAACTTCCATCAAGCGCTGGTACGAAACCCAATCTCTTCACATCTGGGGCAATGGTCTCACGACCTGGTTTCAGAGTTTCGAAAGAGAAGGACGACGCCGCAAAGGGAGAGACCGCGATGGCAACTACGAGTCTGAATCCCTCCAAAGAGGCATCTCCCCGACGCTTTGCGTACTGGGATAAAAGAAAGGCCGCAAGGATCCTTAAAAAATATGAGGGAGCATCGCAGGAGAAGCTGTCGCCGGAAGAAAGGAAGATGGTGGAGGAAGCGAAAGCTCTGATACCAAATTTCCAGAGGCCCTATGTGCCTAAGAGGGTGAACGGTAATCCTTTCAAACGCCAGAGATCGGACGGAGAGGTAGACCCCCATCCGAAGCGGCATCAGGTCAACCCCGTAGTGGGAAAACTCAGCTTTGCTGAAGTAACCAAGGACAGAATCCTTATAGGTTTCATTGACCGAGGTAACGACCGTTGGTCCATCCCCAAAGACCAGTGGCTGTATGTCCGGAATGAAATGGGCAGGGCCCTCCTCCACTTAATGCGTGAGTCTCCGGGTAGTCCGCCGCGAGGTACTGACGCGGGCTGGCACCAAGGTCAGATCAAAATATTCGCGTGCGAGTATGCAAGAACTGTCGCACTGTATAAGGCAGCAGTTGCAAGACTGGGTGAAGTCTACCCAGGGGCAAGACTAGATGTCGTCGACTGGAAGGACATTCCTGCTCGGCCAAGGGCAAGGGCATGGATTCCTGCCGTCCCTGCAGAACCCGAGAATATTCTTGAGATGCTGCAGGTCTGGAATCCGTCTCTCCCGACGCAGGATTGGGGCGTCAATCTGGTCGATGATGTGGTTGGGCCCAATAGACAGGTGGTTATTACTCTGAATAAGGAGGCGCTCGAGCCCCTTAAACGGTGCAACGGACGAGTGCATTACGGCTTGGGTCAGATCGTGATCCACGTATACCGTGGCGATGCACAGCGCGCTGCTATTCCGGACGCTCCGGAGGACTCGGAGATCGAGGCATCGGAAGGGGAAGCAGAGGAGTCCGACGCGGAAAGTATGTTATCCGCCACGTCAAATTGCGATGGTGCTGCGAACAACTCGGCGATAGAAGAAAGCCTGCTTGACGAAGAAGGCCTCGACGTCACGATCGTGGCTAAACCTGAGCACACTAACGTTGATGCTGCTTCAGACAGCAGGGTTCCCGCCACGCCAAATCGTGCAGGTGCTCTGAACAACTCCTCGTTGAGAGACAGCCCCCGGAACAGGCCAGACCTCGACGACACGCTGACGGGAGGGATGTCTGAGCTCTCTCATGTTGGTGGTGCTTCAGATAAATCTGCACAAATCTAAAGCAGCCTCGGCTGTTTTAAGCAGTCGTCTTTCTAAAGGCGACGTAGACGTGGTCCTTATCCAAGAGCCCTGGGTCAATAGCTCTAGGATCTGTGGATTGGGGACTAAGGGGTACAAGCTCATCCAAGCCAATGATGAGGGCAAGGTCAGAACCTGTATTTTGGTAAAGTCTGAGCTAAACACCTTTCTATTACCCAACTACTCAAATGGTGACGTTACAGCTGCCAGCTTAACAGTCGGCAGCACCAGCCTAACGATGGCGTCGGTCTATATGCCCTATGACGCCGAAGAATCTCCTCCACAAAAGGAGGTGAAAGATCTGGTGGATAATTTCTGTACGGGCCATCTTATTATTGGAGCTGACGCTAATGCTCATCACGTCCAGTGGGGAAGCTCCGATATCAACGCTAGGGGCGAGTCTCTGTTTGACTACCTACTAACAACTAACCTGGTGGTTTGTAACGTGGGTAACGAGCCTACTTTTATAACTAAAGCTCGTAGGGAGGTTATAGACCTCACTGTTTGTAGCGAAGGCGCTTATGAGTGGGTCAGAAAATGGCGTGTTCTTGATGAGCATTCATTTTCTGACCATCGGTA
>CAXKVI010000006.1:16943044-17175994 GCA_964058755.1 Campiglossa producta | reverse complement strand
TCTCTCTCCGCTCCTATGGAACCTCACCGTAAACTCGCTGCTACGAGACACAAGGTGGGGGGGGGGGGGGGGCGGGAAGATGGTGGCATATGCAGACGATTTAGCTATTGCATATAGGGGCAAATTCCCACAAACCCTGTGTGACTTGATGCAAGTAGCACTGCGAGAAGTTTCTTCATGGTCCTCTCGCTGCGGACTTAGCATCAACCCGGGAAAGGTGGAGCTTGTCCTTTATACCAGGCGGTACAAGATACCACCGTTGAATCTACCAGAACTAGATGGCGTGCGCCTGAACTTAGCTGACAAAGCCAAATTCCTAGGCACAGTTCTAGATAGAAAGCTTAACTGGAAGGAGAATGTCATCAAGCGCCAGAGGAAAGCGTGCATTGCACTTTACACGTGTAAAAGAGCCATTGGCAAAAAATGGGGGCTCAGCCCCAAAATTTGCAGATGGATCTACACTGCGATAATCCAGCCAATTATGCTGTATGGAGTCGTGGTATGGTGGCCTGCGCTAAGAAAGGCAACAAACCTAAATCTGTTAGGGAAAGTCCACAGATCGAGCATGATCTGTATAAGCGGGGCGTTAAGAACAGCGCCCAATGAAGCTCTCCAGGCCATTCTTGGCTTTTTGCCACTCGATCTGGATGGGTACCGGGCAGCACAGCATCGGCTGTGCGTCTAAGGGAAACGTCCGTCTGGGGCGCAAGCACTATTGGACACTCCTGTATTCTAAGATCTTACAGCTTTCTCCCTCTGAGCACAGATCGGTGTGCGACCACAACAGTCGGAGATTGTTGTTTTAGAATAAACATTCCCAGCAGGGAAGACTGGGAGAACATAGATCGGTGTCCCGCTAATGGCGGCACTTTTATATACACCGACGGCTCGAAGTTAGACGGCAGAATCGGAGGAGGGGTTTACTCAAGGGATTTGGACCTAGAACTCTCCTTTAGACTACCTGATCACTGCAGCGTCTTCCAGGCTGAAGTTTCAGCAATCATGGACGCCGTGACTTGGATAGGTGAACGCACCATCGGACAGGATATCTGTATTTTCAGCGACAGCCAAGCGGCCATCAAATCCCTTGGCTCTTACTCGTTCAACTCTGAACTGACGCTCAGCTGTCGTCGATCTCTTCAAGAGATGGCCCAACAGAACCGCGTGAACCTCACATGGGTCCCGGGACACAGGGACATTGAGGGAAACTGTATGGCAGACGAACTTGCCAGGCAGGGCACGACCAAGCAGATTCTTCAAGATAAAGAGCGCATAGGTATGCCGTTTGCCACGTGCAAAATAATGATGAATGAGCATACACTCCGCGAAGCCAACGAAAGATGGCTACAAGCCCCAGGGTGCCGGATATCCAAGCAAACCTGGCCAAAATGCGATCTTAAAAGATCTAGACACATATACGCCATAAAAAGGAAGGAAATCTCCATATTAATAGGTGTTTTAACCGGGCACTGCCTTATTGGTAGGCACGCAGCAAGGCTAGGCGTTCCCTACCGACGATGCTGCAGGAGTTGCAAAGATGATGAGGAAGAGGAAACGGTGGAGCACCTCATCTGCAACTGCCCGGCCTTAAGCGGAGCGAGAAGGCGCTCTCTGGGAGTTCCCTTCCTGGTTAGCTTAAGCCAGGTCGCGGAGCTAGACATAAAGGACTTGATGGCCTTCATCAAGTTATCAAAATGGTTCGAGGAGGGGTAGCGGTGCCGGTTAGGAGTGTCAGTCCCGGGTTTCGGCTATATGGAGAGTCCCGACAGCACTGGGATTTTCCATATGGCCGGGCCCCGGGACTGACTTTCCTAGTGTTTGGTGGTATCACAACGGGCCTTTTATTACTGGCCTAGGTGTGCCTTTGCGGCAGCCACTTCTACCTACCTACCTACCTTGTACGTCGGTTACCAGGTCGCCATTATTGTCCTTACAGGAGCTTGCCCCGGTCTTAAAATCTTCCGTCATTCGCCGGATCTTTTCATAGAATTTTCGGGCATCATTCCTGTCAGCCAGCATCTCAAGCTCCTCACACTCACGCCTTTCGGACTCACTTTGCTTTTTTCTGAAAAGGCGTCTCTCTTCCTTCTTTGCCTCACGATATTGTTGCGCCAACTACCGGAATTCTTTTGATGAGAGATTGCATTGTCATCGGGTTATGACAAATGTGACAAGTTTCAAGTCTCTAGCTTAGCGGGAAGTTACTCAAAAATCTATCGCAAGATTCCCCCTATGTTTTAGAGATTTTCAATTATATCGAAAGCACGCCAGCTTTTGGAATTCTGATTTCAACAAATTGTTTTGTCACCATTTCCACAACTAAATGCTAAGTTTCAAGTTCCTAGGTTACCTGAAAGTTGGTCGAAAGTCGATCCCAAAATTGCCAACTTCAAATTAGTTCTCGAAATATCTCGATCCGTGCGCAACCTACCGGAATTATTTTGATGAGGGATTGCATTGTCATCGGGTTGTGACAAATGTGTAAAGTTCCAATTCTCTAACTAACCTGGAAGTTACTAAAAGTCGATCGCAAAATTCCAGGAGTGTTTTAATTTTTTTTTAAAGATTTGCAATTATATAGACCAGCGTGCCATCTATCGGAATTTTGATTTTTACTATTTGTAGTGTCACTGTTGCCTCAATTTCATGCCAATTTTGAAGTTCCGACGTTACCTGGAAGATGGTCAAAAGTCGTTCGCAAAATTCTCAGCTTCAAATTAGTTTTCGAAATATCTCGATCCGTGCGCCACCTACCGGAACTGTTTTCATGAGGGATTGCATTGTCATCGGGTTGTGACAAATGTAAAAAGTTTCAAGTCTAACTAATCTGGAAGTTACTAAAAATCGATCGCAAAAGTCCAGGAGTCTTCTAATTTTTTTTTTTAAGATTTGCAATTATATACACCAGCGTGCTATCTATCGGAATTTTGATTTTTACTATTTGTAGTGTCACTGTTGCCTCAAGTTAATGCCAAGTTTCAAGTTCCAACGTTACCTGGAAGTTGGTCAAAAGTCGATCACAAAATTCTCAACTTGAAATTAGTTTTCGAAATATCTCGATCCGGGCGCCCCCTACCGGAATTGTTTTGATTAGGGATTGCATTGTCATGGGGTTGTGACAGATGTGTAAAATTTCAAGTCTCTAACTAATCTGGAAGTTACTAAAAATCGATCGCAAAAGTCCAGGAGTCTTCTAATATTTTTTTAAAGATTTGCAATTATATAGACCAGCGTGCCATCTATCGGAGTTTTGATTTTTACTATTTGTAGTGTCACCGTTCGCTCAATTTAGTGCCAAGTTTAAAGTTCCTACATTACCTGGTTATCTCGATCCGTGCGCCACCTACCGGAATTGTTTTAATGAGGGGTTGCATTGTCATCGGGTTGTGACAAATGTGAAAAGTTTCAAGTCTCTAAATAATCTGGACGATACTAAAAATCGATCGCAAAAGTCCAGGAGTCTTCTAATTTTTTTTTAAAGATTTGAAATTATATAGACCAGCGAGCCATCTATCGGAGTTTTGATTTTTACTATTTGTAGTGTCGCTGGTTCTTCGGGATAAAGAGCGCTTAGGTATGCCGTTTGCCACATGCAAGCTAATGCTGAAGGAGTACACACTCCGTCAAGCCAACGAAAGGTGGCAACAATCCCCAGGGTGCCGGACATCCAAACAGACCTGGCCAAAATGGTATCATAAAAGATCTAGAGGCATTCACGCCCTAAGAAGGAGAGAAATTTCCATATTAACAGGTGTTCTAACTGGGCACTGCCTTATTGGTAGGCACGCAGAAAGGCTAGGTGTGCCCTACCGACGATGCTGTAGGAGCTGCAAAGATGATGAGGAAGAGGAAGCGGTGAAGCACCTCATCTGCAACTGCCCGGCTTTAAGCGGCGCGAGAACGCGCTTTTTGGGAGTTGCCTTCCTGGATAACCTAAGCCAGATCGCGGAACTGGACATAAAGGACTTGATGGCCTTCATAAAGTCATCTAAGTGGTTCTAGGAGTAACGGTGTCGGTTTAGGAGTGTCAGTCCCGACATTCTGCTATGTGGAAAATCCCAACAACTCAGGGATTTTCCATATGGCCGGGTCCCGGGACTGACTTTCCTTGTGTTGGTGGTATCACAACGGGCCTTTCAAAACTGGCCTAAGTGTGCCTCTGCGGCAGCCACTTGAACCTAACCTAACCTAAAATGAGAATGAATTAAACATGAAATGTCACAACCCTAAAATTTCACAACTTTTTATTCTATTATGTCAACTGGTATGATTCTGATGCATAAAAGAACTACTATATCAACTGGTATGATTCTGACGCATATATGAACTAGTATGACAACTGGTATGATTCCGATGATTTTTTTAACTAGTCTGTTAATTGGTATGATTCTGATGCATAAATGAACTAGTCTGTCAACTGGTATGATTCTGATGCATATATGAACTAGTCTTTCAACTGGTATGATTCTGATGTATATATGAACTAGTCTGCCAACTGGTATGATTCTGATGTATATATGGACTATTCTTTCAACTGGTACGATCCTGACGTATATACGAACTGGTATCTTAAATGGTGTGATACTGATGTGTATAATAACAAGTATATCAACTGCTATATTCCTGATGCAGAGGCTGACTAGTCAGCCTCTGCATCAGGAATATAGCAGTTGATATACTTGTTATTATACACATCAGTATCACACCATTTAAGATACTAGTTCGTATATACGTCAGGATCGTACCAGTTGAAAGAATAGTTCATATATACATCATTATCATACCAGTTGGCAGACTACTTTAGTTGAAAGACTAGTTCATATATGCACTAGTTCATATATGTATCAGAATCAAACCAGTTGGCAGACTAGTTCATATCTGCATCAGAATCACACCTGTTGACAGACTACTTCTTATATGCATCAGAATCATACCAGTTGACAGACTAGTTCGTATATGCATCAGAATCATACCAATTGACAGACTAGTTAAAAAAAGCATCGGAATCATACCAGTTGTCATACTAGTTCATATATGCGTCAGAATCATACCAGTTGATATAGTAGTTCTTTTATGCATCAGAATCATACCAATTGACATACCAGTTCATTTTTGCATCATAATCATATCAGTTGACATACTAGTTCAAATTTGCATCAAAAATATACCATTTGGCATACTAGTTCATATATGCATCAGAATCTTACCAGTTGACATACTAGTTCATATATACATCAGAATCATACCAGTTGATATACTGCTCAGTCAATGCGGCAGGACATACTAATCATTATGCCCATTCAGATCGTACCACTTGTCATACTAGTCCACGAATTTGACATTCATTCCAGTTGGTATGCTAGTCGGTCTATGCACCAGTATCATAGGCAGCCTCTACATCAGCAATATACCAGTTTATTCTTTAGAAAGCAGCGACTATTTGTATTTACCCAAACACGAAAAAGCATCTGTGAATTACAAGGTAAAAAAGAAGCAGTTACAAGAGAAAAAGAAAAGCAATTGTCCTCTTCTTCATTAGCACCATACCAATTGATATACTAGTCAGCCTCTGCATCAGCATTATACCAGTTGATATACTAATTCATACACAGCCAAAAATGAGCTAAAGGCTCTGAGTTCGATTCTCAGTAAAGTTAACACAAGTTTTTTTTCTATATATTTTAAATTATGTTGTTTATTGTATTTTTAATTTAATTATTGAATTCAACTTGCAATGGCTCCTTTCAAATTCCGCGTTCGTCAAGTTTGATTATATAGGTGAAGGCCCAATTGCATTCAACTTTGTAGGATCCACTTTCATACAAAGTTTTTTAAACGTAAAGCGAAGCGAAATTTTTGCAAATGCTCAAAAACGAGGCGCGCATTTGTCAAAGTTTTATGTAATTGGGGCTTTGGAGTTGTATTTTTAGGTAAGGTAAATTAAGGTTACTTAAGGTTAAGTTGGTCGTCCACTGCGGAGTTCCGGTCCCACATATGTATATATAGATAAAAGTAAGTCTTGTTTTAACACCAAAAAGAGTCAAAGTAAGACTGCTCAGCATGAAGGCCATAAACTCTAGTAAAAGGTAGAGTTAATTTATATTGTTGTTGTCAATAAACTCAAGTTTATGCCGCAACGTAAAAAAAATGGCGGTTATATACCTATAGGTTGTCATAACCTCTAACGAGACTTTTGCCGAACTTCTCTTCCAACTTATAGTGTCCTGCTTTGATTTTTTTCCTACAAGTTGGCGGGACCTAGTTTTTTTTTTAAATTTACAAATCTGTGACTGTTCAAACAGTTTAATAGAGTTAGGTTAGGTTAGGTTCAAGTGGCTGCCGCAGAGGCACACTTAGGCCAGTTTTGAAAGGCCCGTTGTGATAGCACCAGCACTAGGAAAGTCAGTCCCGCGACCCGGCCATATGGAAAATCCCCGAGTTGTTGGGATTTTCCACATAGTAGAATCCCGGAACTGATACTCCTAAACCGACACCGTTACTCCTACTCGAACCACTTAGATGACTTTATGGAGGCCATCAAGTCCTTAATGTCCAGTTCAGCGATCTGGTTTAGTCTATCCAGGAAGGGAACTCCCAAAAAGCGCATATGCATTAGCTTGCATATGCCGTTTGCCGAAGGAGTTGCTAAAGGAGTACACACTCCGTCAAGCCAACGAAAGGTGGCAACAATCCCCAGGGTGCCGGACATCCAAACAAACCTGGACAAAATGGGATCATAAAAGATCTAGAGGGATCATAAAAGATCTGAATGCAGTTACTTCAACAAATATTACCGTTCAAACAACCAAAATTTGGTTAACTTCAGGATAACAGAACGAGATTGTAGATTTTACGAGTGCCTTTTTTCTGTGTATATACACAAGAAATATAGCAGTTGACATACTAGATCATATAAACATCAGCATCATATTTGTATTTACCCAAACACGAAAAAGCATATGTGAATTACGAGAGGAAAAAAGAAGCAAACCAAAAATATTAAATAATGTTTGCATAGTACCATGTACTACAATAGATGGTATTAATGGTTGCGGTGTAATAAGGCCTTATAATAATAATGTAGTATGAAATGGAATTTTTCTAATTAGTAATTTTCTAAAATAGATTAGACTTTTTCTGACTACACCTTTTTAAGGTTATATTCAGAAAGTAACAATTTATATTCAGAAAATCACAATTCATATTCAGAATTTCCATTTGATATTCAGAAAAATACAATTGACATTCAGAAAATTACAATTGATATTCATACAACTTTCTGAATATAAACTGAAAAAGATGTAGTATGATTTCAACCCGAGATTCATACATACTTGCATACTACACCTTTTCCACCCAAAAATGAGAAAACATAAACTAAAATGAGAAAAAGTAAATTAAAATGAGAAACAAGAATGATAATAAGAAAATAAAAATTATAATGAGAAAAAGTAAATTGTAATGAGAAAACATTATTTGTAATGAGAGTTCTTAAACTTGTACCGAGAAATCGTAAATTAGAAATGGGAAAATATTCATTTATTTGAATGAAAATTTTCCCATTACTATTTTACGCTTTCTCATTACTAGTTTACGTATTCTCATTACAACTTATGTTTTCTCAATACAAGTTCTATTTTCTCAATACATTTTACTTTTTCTCATTATAATTTATATGTTCTCATTATAGTTCTTGTTTTCTCATTTTAATTAACGTTTTCTCATTTTTGGGTGGAAAAGGTGTTGTACGAACCAGAATTTTTCTGACTAGTATGATTTCGCCCAGCAAATTATAGTTGTATACTAGTATGTTTTCTGATTAGATTGGCATTCATTGGTTTAAGGGTAATCAGCAAAGAACTAGTATAAAAACATCCATAAAATGTATAGTAAACGAGCTAGGTGTCTGCTGAGTAGTTTGGAATTGATTAGTTTGTAGGTAGTCAGAAATTAACTAGTATGAATAAACCACAAAATGTTTAGTCGAAGAACTATAATGTTGCAGAGTAATTTGGGATTGACTGGTTTAAAGCTAATCAGAAATGAACTAGTATGAGTACACCACAAAATGTACAGTCAATGAACTACAGTAGAAAATTTTTCATGGTCTATTTGACCGATCGAATAATTTATTTTTAAATTATTCTATTTTTGTTATTAACGAACAAACTGAGCAACAACTCACAAACAAACAATACCAGCTACCGTGATTGCAATTTCGTTCTTGGTAAGGAACTAGACGTACGGCTTTGTATTTGTTGTTAGAATTTTTTTCATTTTTCCCTCTATAGTGGTCATTGAACCAAGGAGAAATTAGGAATTTCTAACCGCAGCGTGTCATACTAGTTACACCAACACTGCTTGTTTGATTTCGTGGGATAATTGCTACTATGTTCGTTAATACGTGTATTTTTTATGTTATTTTTTTGTTGTATATGTATGAATAGGAGTGTAATGGAGTGTGGTTGCTGAGTGACCTTGCTCAATCCCGACTCTTGCGTCCTCGTTCGTGCACTCTGGGCAACGTGAGCTACCTAGGCTCGCGGCAGAAAGAGAGGGAGCCCCGGTGGGGCCATTCTGACATACTTGGTTTAAGGGCTCACCGAGGTCTTTTTAGCAGCGTCTGTACACCATGAGGTGCGGCTGTAAGCGGGCGTCTGTCTTGGAGCAAGCGGCTCGCTATATAAATGTGTAAATCTTTTCCAACACCCCGAAAACGGGTTGTGCGCTGGGTTTGGCACCCGCCACGTAAAAACCCATTCCAATGAAAAGAACAAAAATCAAGCCTCGGATGAGAACCCCCTTTAATGTTGACGACCCGGCAAAACGAACACAGGATAATGAGAAGGATATTAGGGCATGTACCTGGAATCTCCGGACCCTTTCAAGGGATGGTACCGCTGCCCGACTGGTTGATGTCCTCATTAACGCAAAGGCTGACATCATCGCCCTGCAGGAAATGCGATGGACGGGACAAGGAAAGACGACAATCGGACCTTGTGACGTATACTACAGTGGCCAGATACGCGGCAAAGCGCGTGGTGTAGGATTCGTGGTGGGAAAAAGACTTCGCCGCCAAGTACTAGCGTTCACCCCCGTGGACGAGCGTCTCGCTGCGATCCGCATCAAGGCGAGGTTTTTCAACATAACATTTATCTGCGCCTATGCGCCGACTGAGGAGACGGACGACGCAGAGAAGGACTCCTTCTACGATAAACTTGAACAGACTTATGATCGCTGCCCCCAACATGATATCAAAATCGTGCTCGGCGACTTTAATGCGAAGGTGGGCAAGGAAGGAGTCTTTGGTCCAACAGTTGGAAAATTTAGTCTCCATGATATAACATCCCCCAACGGCACTAGGTTGATTGACTTCGCCGCTGCTCGCAATATGGTCGTCAGTAGTACCAGGTTCCAGCATAAACGAATACACCAAGCCACCTGGCTGTCTCCTGATCAAAGAACAAGAAACCAGATTGATCATGTCATGATCGACGGCAGGCATAGCTCCACCGTTCTGGACGTGCGTACCCTGCGTGGTCCCAATATCGACTCGGACCATTATCTTGTTGAAGCCAAGATACGCACACGCCTCTGTGTAGCAAAGAAAGTGCGCACAGTAACGGAAGGAAAGTTTGACGTCGAGAAGCTGCGCACGAAACAGACAGCTGACAATTTCTCCACTCGACTCTCACACCTGCTATCGGAGAGCAATCCTCGACCTAACGATGCAACCGAGCAATGGGAGCATATCTCTCACTCATTACGTACCGCCGCTGAGGCCACTATAGGGTTCCAGCGAGCCCGCAAAAACAACTGGTACGATGAGGAATGCAGCACTGCCTCGGACAAAAAGGACGCTGCCTACAGGGCGACGTTGCGAACGGGTGCAACCCGCAGTGTATGGCAACGCTATCGTGAGGCAAAGAAGGAAGAGAGACGCCTTTTCAGAAAAAAGAAACGTGAGGCCGAAAGGCGTGAGTGTGAGGAGCTTGAGATGCTGGCTGACAGGAATGATGCCCGAAAATTCTATGAAAAGATCCGGGGGATGACGGAAGGTTTTAAGACCGGGGCAAGTTCCTGTAAGGACAACAATGGCGACCTGGTAACCGACGTACAGAGTGTACTTAAATTATGGAGGGAGCACTTCTCCTCACTGCTAAATTGCGAGGGAGACGTTGAACCCGATACCCCAATCCCTGACGATGGAAAAGTCGTCGCACCACCTGACTATGACGAAGTGAAGATAGCTATATCCCGGCTCAAAAACAACAAAGCGCCTGGAAAAGACGGACTTCCCGCAGAGCTGTACAAACACGGAGGCGAGGAGCTGGTAAAAAGCATGCATCAGCTCTTATGCAGAATATGGTCAGACCTCCAGATTGGAATTTAAGTGTGCTCTGCCCAATCCACAAGAAAGGCGATCCCGCTAACCGCACCAACTACCGCGGAATCAGCCTTCTTAATATCGCATATAATGTTCTTTCGAGCGTGTTGTGTGAAAGACTGAAGCCCATCGTAGACAAGCTGATTGGACCTTATCAGTGTGGCTTTAGACCTTGTAAGTCTACCATCGACCAGATTTTCACGATACGCCAAATCCTGGATGTATGAATACATATCTCTTTGCCTTTTAGATCACACAGCAGCGACATCTGTAGCTTGCGATGTGTGACTAGGGCTTTTTAAGCTGCATCCTCTGTTACGAGTTTTTACAGCGCCACGGGTCCTTGGCTAGAATATGAAAGCTTGATGTTATGGTCATGTTATTGTACAGTAGAAAATTTTTCATGGACTATTTGACCGATCGAATCATTTATTTTTAAATTATTCTATTTTTGTTATTAACGAACAAACTGAGCAACAACTCACAAACAAACAATACCAGCTACCGTGATTGCAATTTCGTTCTTGCTAAGGAACTAGACGTAAGGCTTTGTATTTGTTGTTAGAATTTTTTTTTTTTTCATTTTTCCCTTTATAGTGGTCATTGAACCGAGGAGAAATTAGGAATTTCTAACCGCAGCGTGTCATACTAGTTACACCAACACTGCTTGTTTGATTTCGTGGGATAATTGCTACTATGTTCGTTAATACGTGTATTTTTTGATGTTATTTTTTTGTTGTATATGTATGAATACATATCACTTTGCCTTTTAGATCACACAGCAGCGACATCTGTAGCTTGCGATGTGTGACTAGGCCTTTTTAAGCTGCATCCTCTGTTACGAGTTTTTACAGCGCCACGGGTCCTTGGCTAGAATATGAAAGCTTGATGTTATGGTCATGTTATTGTACAGTAGAAAATTTTTCATGAACTATTTGACCGATCGAATAATTTATTTTTAAATTATTCTATTTTTGTTATTAACGAACAAACTGAGCAACAACTCACAAACAAACAATACCAGCTACCGTGATTGCAATTTCGTTCTTGCTAAGGAACTAGACGTAAGGCTTTGTATTTGTTGTTAGAAATTTTTTCATTTTTCCCTTTATAGTGGTCATTGAACCGAGGAGAAATTAGGAATATCTAACCGCAGCGTGTTATACTAGTTACACCAACACTGCTTGTTTGATTTCGTGGGATAATTGCTACTATGTTCGTTAATACGTGTATTTTTTTATGTTATTTTTTTGTTGTACATATATGTATGAATACATATCTCTTTGCCTTTTAGATCACACAGCAGCGACATCTGTAGCTTGCGATGTGTGACTAGGGCTTTTTAAGCTGCATCCTCTGTTACGAGTTTTTACAGCGCCACGGGTCCTTGGCTTGAATATGAAAGCTTGATGTTATGGTCATGTTATTGTACAGTAGAATATTTTTCATGGACTATTTGACCGATCGAATAATTTATTTTTAAATTATTCTATTTTTGTTATTAACGAACAAACTGAGCAACAACTCACAAACAAACAATACCAGCTACCGTGATTGCAATTTCGTTCTTGCCAAGGAACTAGACGTACGGCTTTGTACTTGTTGTTAGAAATTTTTTCATTTTTCCCTTTATAGTGGTCATTGAACCGAGGAGAAATTAGGAATTTCTAACCGCAGCGTGTCATACTAGTTACACCAACACTGCTTGTTTGATTTCGTGGGATAATTGCTACTATGTTCGCTAATACGTGTATTTTTTGATGTTATTTTTTTGTTGTATATGTATGAATACATATCTCTTTGCCTTTTAGATCACACAGCAGCGACATCTGTAGCTTGCGATGTGTGACTAGGGATTTTTAAGCTGCATCCTCTGTTACGAGTTTTTACAGCGCCACGGGTCCTGGGCTAGAATATTAAAGCTTGATGTTATGGTCATGTCATTGTATAGTAGAAAATTTTTCATGGACTATTTGACCGATCGAATAATTTATTTTTAAATTATTCTATTTTTGTTATTAACGAACAAACTGAGCAACAACTCAAAAACAAACAATACCAGCTACCGTGATTGCAATTTCGTTCTTGCTAAGGAACTAGACGTACGGCTTTGTGTTTGTTGTTAGAAATTTTTTCATTTTTCCCTTTATAGTGGTCATTGAACCGAGGAGAAATTAGGAATTTCTAACCGCAGCGTGTCATACTAGTTACACCAACACTTCTTGTTTGATTTCGTGGGATAATTGCTACTATGTTCGTTAATAAAAAAAAAAAAAAAATAACATCAAAAAATACACGTATTAACGAACATAGTAGCAATTATCCCACGAAATCAAACAAGCAGTGTTGGTGTAACTAGTATGACACGCTGCGGTTAGAAATTCCTAATTTCTACTCGGTTCAATGACCACTATAAAGGGAAAAATGAAAAAATGTCTAACAACAAATTCAAAGCCGTACGTCTAGTTCCTTAGCAAGAACGAAATTGCAATCACGGTAGCTGGTATTGTTTGTTTGTGAGTTGTTGCTCAGTTTGTTCGTTAATAACAAAAATAGAATAATTTAAAAATAAATTATTCGATCGGTCAAATAGTCCATGAAAAATTTTCTAATGAACTATATTGTTTGCTGAGTAGTTTGGCCTTGACTGGTTTGAAGCTAATCAGCAATGAACTAGTATAAATACACCACAAACTTTATAGTCAATGAACTATATTGTTTGCTGAATAGTTGGACATTGACTATTTTAAAGGTGATCAGAAATGAACTAGTATGAATACACCACAAAATGTATAGTCAGTGCACTATATTGTTTGCTGAGTAGTTCGACATTGACTGGTTTAAAGGTGATCAGAAGTGAACTAGTATGAATACACCACAAAATGTATAGTCAATAAACTATATTGTTTGCTGAGTAGTTTGGCCTTGACTGGTTTGAAGCCAATCAGCACTGAACTAGTATAAATACACCATAAAAAGTATAGTCAGTGGACTATATTGTTTGCTGAGTAGTTCGACATTGAATGGTTTAAAGGTGATCAGCAATGAACTAGTATGCATACGCCACAAAATGTATAGTCAATGAACTAGAATTTTCACTGAGTAGTTTGGCATTGACTGGTTTTAAAACTAATCAACAATGAACTGGTATGCATATGCCACAAAATGGTTAGTCAATGAACTAGTATGGTTGCTGAGTAGTTCGGAATTTGACTGCAGGGGATAGTGCATTTCTATTGTTCAAATGCATTTTTATGTTTGTCCGTTTTGGTTCATGATAATACATGTCCAAAACATCTTCTATTGATTAGATATTATTTACATAAGAAACGTTTATTAATGTATGTATGGTATGTGTGTAGTAAATGAGTGTATACATTAGGGTGATTCAAAAAAAATGTCGACTTGGTCTTACCCCCTAAAAAGTTAGGTATTGATGAGAAAATAAGCCTTGCAAAAAATGAACGCTCTAACTTAACCCTTAGGGGTGGATAATTACAGCCATTTTAAAAGAGCTGAGTTTTGTACTATTGCACACAGATACACAGTAACACGTATAAAATGTAGTAAATTTCAAATGGCAGTAATTATTTTAATAGTTAAGATATTCGCACACGGCTTACCATTTTGGAAGCTTCAAAGCTTCAACTTTAAGAGTATGTAAAATTATTTTCAAAAAAGTTTCAAAAATTGAAAGAAAATGCACTTTGAAAAAAATACCAATTTTCCCTACACAAAATGTATGGGAAAGGGCGAAAAAAAATAGCCACCCCTAAGGGTTAAGTTAGAGCGCTAATTTTTTGCAATTCTTATTTTCTCGTCAATACCTAAAGTTTCAGGGGGTAAGACCGAAAAATAAACCAAATTTTTTTATTTGAATCACCCTAGTATACATCTTACTAATATTATAAATGTGAATGTAGCGATGTTTGGATGTTTGGATGTCCAGACGTTTACTTCTGTTCCCCAATAACGTGAGAATGGCAAGACGGATTTTGTTGAAATTTGGTAGGCAGACAGCTAATAGTCTAGAAGGAGGTATAGGCTATTTTTTTGTTTAATCTTGGGGGGTCCGGCCATGTTAGAGACCGATACTTTTCGATTTTTTTGTTTTTCCATATAAATCTGAGTACACTTGACCTAAACTTATGATATTTCGCATACAGGTGTAGAAACTTCGAACAATATGGGTATCAAACGAAACTGGAAGGTGCCAGGTCTCATTTGGGCTTCGATATATCTCGATAAATTTATCGATAACTGAGTTAATAGTCGAAATGAGATTGCCTAGAAATCTTAAATATTCCCTACGATATGGGTATCAAACGAAAGGGGATGACCCCAGATTTCATTTGGACTTCGATATATTTCGATAAATTTATCGATAACTGAGTTATCGGTGAAAATGTGAATGAACAAAAACCTTAAAATTACCTTACAATATGGCTCTCAAACGAAAGGGGAAGACCCCAGGTTTCATTTGGATTTCGATATATTTAGATAAATTTATCGATAACTGAGTTATCGGTCAAAATGTGGTTGCCCGAAAATCTTAAAATGTCCCTACAATATGGGTATCAAACGAAAGGGGAATACCCCAGGTTTCATTTGGGCTTCGATATATTTCGATAAATTTATCGATAACTGAGTTATCGGTCAAAATGTGGTTGAAAAAAACCATAAAATTACCTTACAATATGGGTATCAAACGAAAGGGGATGACGCCAGGTTTCATTTGGACTTCAATATATTTCGATAAATTTATCGATAACTGAGTTATCGGTTAAAATGTTATTGAATAAAAACCTTAAAATTGTCCTACAATATGGGTATCAAACGAAAGGGCATGGCCCCAGGTTTCATTTGGACTTCGATAAATTGATCGATAACTGAGTTATCGGTGAAAATGTGATTGCCCAAAAACCTTAAAATTGCCCTACAATATGAACACTAAACGAAAGGGGACGGCCCCAGTTTTCAATTGGACTTCGATATATTTCGATAAATTTATCGATAACTGCGTTATCGGTGAAAATGTGATTGCCCAAAAACTTTAAAATTTCCCCACAATATGGGTATCAAAAGAAAGGGAATGGCGACAGGTTTCATCTGGACTTCGATATATGTATTTCGATATATTTATCGATAACTGAGCTATCGGTCAAAACGTGATCGCCCAAAAACCTCAAATTTTTTAATCAATCTACCTTTCCCCATTGATGGGAATTTTGAAAATTTTAAATACCCTTGATAAATGCTACAGTATTCAATAATCTTATCTTATCTTACTAATATTATAAATGTGAATGTAGCGATGTTTGGATGTTTCGATGTCCAGACGTTTACTTCTGTTCCCCAATAGCGTGAGAATGGCAAGACGGATTTTGTTGAAATTTGGTAGGCAGACAGCTAATAGTCTAGAAGGAGGTATAGGCTACTTTTTTGTTTAATCGTGGGGGGTCCGGCCATGCTAGAGACCGATACTTTTCGATTTTTTTGTTTTTCCATATAAATCTGAGTGGGAATTTTGAAAATTTTAAATACCCTTGATAAATGCTACAGTATTCAATAATCTTATCTTATCTTACTAATATTATAAATGTGAATGTAGCGATGTTTGGATGTTTCGATGTCCAGACGTTTACTTCTGTTCCCCAATAGCGTGAGAATGGCAAGACGGATTTTGTTGAAATTTGGTAGGCAGACAGCTAATAGTCTTGAAGGAGGTATAGGCTATTTTTTTGTTTAATCTTGGGGGGTTCGGCCATGCTAGAGACCGATACTTTTCGATTTTTTTGTTTTTCCATATAAATCTGAGGTACACTTGACCTAAACTTATGATATTTCGCATACAGGTGTAGAAACTTCGAACAATATGGGTATCAAACGAAACTGGAAGGTGCCAGGTCTCATTTGGGCTTCGATATATCTCGATAAATTGATCGATAACTGAGTTATCAGTCGAAATGAGATTGCCCAGAAATCTTAAATATTCCCTACGATATGGGTACCAAACGAAAGGGGATGACCCTAGGTTTTATTTGGACTTCGATATATTTCGATAAATTTATCGATAACTGAGTTATCGGTGAAAATGTGAATGAACAAAAACCTTAAAATTACCTTACAATATGGCTCTCAAACGAAAGAGGAAGACCCCAGGTTTCATTTAGATAAATTTATCGATAACTGAGTTATCGGTCAAAATGTGGTTGCCCGAAAATCTTAAAATGTCCCTACAATATGGGTATCAAACGAAAGGGGAAGACCCCAGGTTTCATTTGGGCTTCGATATATTTCGATAAATTTATCGATAACTGAGTTATCGGTCAAAATGTGGTTGCCCGAAAATCTTAAAATGTCTCTACAATATGGGTATCAAACGAAAGGTGTGGCCCCAGGTTTCATTTGGACTTCGATATATGTATTTCGATATATTTATCGATAACTGAGCTATCGGTCAAAACGTGATCGCCCAAAAACCTCAAATTTTTTAATCAATCTACCTTTCCCCATTGATGGGAATTTTGAAAATTTTAAATACCCTTGATAAATGCTACAGTATTCAATAATCTTATCTTATCTTACTAATATTATAAATGTGAATGTAGCGATGTTTGGATGTTTCGATGTCCAGACGTTTACTTCTGTTCCCCAATAGCGTGAGAATGGCAAGACGGATTTTGTTGAAATTTGGTAGGCAGACAGCTAATAGTCTAGAAGGAGGTATAGGCTACTTTTTTGTTTAATCGTGGGGGGTCCGGCCATGCTAGAGACCGATACTTTTCGATTTTTTTGTTTTTCCATATAAATCTGAGTGGGAATTTTGAAAATTTTAAATACCCTTGATAAATGCTACAGTATTCAATAATCTTATCTTATCTTACTAATATTATAAATGTGAATGTAGCGATGTTTGGATGTTTCGATGTCCAGACGTTTACTTCTGTTCCCCAATAGCGTGAGAATGGCAAGACGGATTTTGTTGAAATTTGGTAGGCAGACAGCTAATAGTCTAGAAGGAGGTATAGGCTATTTTTTTGTTTAATCTTGGGGGGTCCGGCCATGCTAGAGACCGATACTTTTCGATGTTTTTGTTTTTCCATATAAATCTGAGTACACTTGACCTAAACTTATGATATTTCGCATACAGGTGTAGAAACTTCGAACAATATGGGTATCAAACGAAACTGGAAGGTGCCAGGTCTCATTTGGGCTTCGATATATCTCGATAAATTGATCGATAACTGAGTTATCAGTCGAAATGAGATTGCCCAGAAATCTTAAATATTCCCTACGATATGGGTACCAAACGAAAGGGGATGACCCCAGGTTTCTTTTGGACTTCGATATATTTCGATAAATTTATCGATAACTGAGTTATCGGTCAAAATGTGGTTGCCCGAAAATCTTAAAATGTCCCTACAATATGGGTATCAAACGAAAGGGGAAGACCCCAGGTTTCATTGGGGCTTCGATATATTTTGATAAATTTATCGATTACTGAGTTATCGGTCAAAATGTGGTTGAACAAAAACCATAAAATTACCTTACAATATGGGTATCAAACGAAAGGGGATGACGCCAGGTTTCATTTGGACTTCAATATATTTCGATAAATTTATCGATAACTGAGTTATCGGTCAAAATGTGGTTGCCCGAAAATCTTAAAATGTCCCTACAATATGGGTATCAAACGAAAGGGGAAGACCCCAGGTTTCATTGGGGCTTCGATATATTTTGATAAATTTATCGATTACTGAGTTATCGGTCAAAATGTGGTTGAACAAAAACCATAAAATTACCTTACAATATGGGTATCAAACGAAAGGGGATGACGCCAGGTTTCATTTGGACTTCAATATATTTCGATAAATTTATCGATTACTGAGTTATCGGTGAAAATGTGAATGAACAAAAACCTTAAAATTACCTTACAATATGGCTCTCAAACGAAAGGGGAAGACCCCAGGTTTCATTTGGATTTCGATATATTTAGATAAATTTATCGATAACTGAGTTATCGGTCAAAATGTGGTTGCCCGAAAATCTTAAAATGTCCCTACAATATGGGTATCAAACGAAAGGGGAAGACCCCAGGTTTCATTGGGGCTTCGATATATTTTGATAAATTTATCGATTACTGAGTTATCGGTCAAAATGTGGTTGAACAAAAACCATAAAATTACCTTACAATATGGGTATCAAACGAAAGGGGATGACGCCAGGTTTCATTTGGACTTCAATATATTTCGATAAATTTATCGATAACTGAGTTATCGGTTCAAATGTTATTGAATAAAAACCTTAAAATTGTCCTACAATATGGGTATCAAACGAAAGGGCATGGCCCCAGGTTTCATTTGGACTTCGATAAATTGATCGATAACTGAGTTATCGGTGAAAATGTTATTGCCCAAAAACCTTAAAATTGCCCTACAATATGGACACTAAACGAGAGGGGATGGCACCAGGTTTCAATTGGACTTCGATATATTTCGATAAATTTATCGATAACTGCGTTATCGGTGAAAATGTGATTGCCCAAAAACTTTAAAATTTCCCCACAATATGGGTATCAAAAGAAAGGGGATGGCCACAGGTTTCATCTGGACTTTAATATATTTCGACAAATTTATCTATAACTGAGTTATTGGTGAAAAATCCTTAAAATTGCCCTACAATATGGGTATCAAACGAAAGGAGATGGCCTCAGTTTTCATTTGGACTTCAATATATTTCGATAAATTTATCGATAATTGAGTTATCGGTGAAAACGAGATGGATTAAAAGCCTTATAATTGGCCAACAATATGGGTATCAAAGGAAGAGGTGTGGCCCCAGGTTTCATTTGGACTTCGATATATGTATTTCGATATATTTATCGATAACTGAGTTATCGGTCAAAACGTGATCGCCCAAAAACCTCAAATTTTTTAATCAATCTACCTTTCCCCATTGATGGGAATTTTGAAAATTTTAAATACCCTTGATAAATGCTACAGTATTCAATAATATTATATAAATATCAAAGATGAACTATTCGATAAATGCTTTCTGAGACATTTATATCCATACTTAAAGCCAAAGCAATATTTAACTTTAGAAACCTCACTACACTCGATTTCAAAGATATGTATATTAAATAAAATTTTTGAAAACCGGTTTTCAATATATACTATTTTTTCAAAACTCTAGGAACATAGACAAATAATTGATCTTCCAACAGTTTTTTATTTGACCAATCTACCTAACTTGGTGAACTTCGACGACCGAATTTTTACTTAAAATGTTGAAAGGGTACTTCACAAGGGCGGGCAAGGCCGCGGGTATATACTAGTATATACATATATGTAGGATTTATAGTAACATCGTTAACTCGCGCTATACCACGTATTAGAAAGCAATACGGCGTACATATATAAAAAACTTAAAAAATCGAGATTTCGTTATGCTGACAAGGACTCATCGGTCTTAATGTATGTATTTACGTTAAAATTCAACAACAAAAAAAAACTAATGGCGGCGATATACCAACAGGTTATCATAACCTCTAACGAGATTTTTGCCAGCTTCTCTTTCCAAATTGTGATGAGTTGCTTTTGTGTTTTTTCCTGAGTTGGCGGGACCTACAGTTTTCTGCCGACTCCGAACGGCACTTGCAAAGCAAATGAGTTTTTGCTGAGAAGCTTCACATGGCAGAAATACGCCTGGAGAGTTTGCCAAAACTACTGCCGAGGGGCGACCCGTTTAGAAAAATGCTTTTTTTTAGATAATTTTTGATGTTACTTTTGCCGGGCATTGATCTACGGCGGCCGCCGCAAATCCCAAATAAATAAATAAAATAACTTTTATGGTACCTATTTTCTTTGAAATAAAATATTCAATACCGCGTATATTTCAAAAAGTTACGCTGTATGGATTTTTGCAAATGCGCAGTATTGCGCGCCGATCGACGTATCAAATTAAAGGGAATAAAAATATCTGTAGAATGGTATAAGAATATTCCAAATTGGTTCAGAAGTTTCTGAGTATTTTTAATTTAAAAAATGCATTAAGGCCCGTTCTTTCACCTTTAGTTTTAAAGGTAAATTTATCGGGCAGATAAGTGTATTTCCGTTTGCTTAAGTTACCTATAACTTATTGGGCAGATAAATTTATCCGCCACTTCATATGCCCTTTAAAATTTGGTGTTGCTAGTACACCGCAGGTCCTTTATATCCAGCTCCGTGACCTGGCGTAGGCTATCCAGGAAGAAAGCTCCTTAAAAGCGCATTTTCGCGAAGTGCTCCACCGTTTCCTTCTCATACCAATGAGGCAGTGAGCGGTTAATACCCCTACCAATATGGAGATTTCGCTCTTAGTTAGGGCATAAATGCGTCGAAGTTAGCATTTTGGCCACCACTAGACCTTTTAAGATCCCATTTTGGCCATGTTTGTTTGGATACCCGACATCCTGGGGATTGCAGCCATTTTTCGTTAGCTTGCTATGGCAAACGGCATACATAAGCGCTGAAGAACCTGCTTCGTAGTGCCCTGCCTGGCCAGCTCGTCTGCCTTAGAGTTTCCCTATGTCCCGGGAACCATGTGAGGTTTACGCGGTTCTGTTGGGCCATCTTCTGAAGAGATCGACGACAGCTGAGCGTCAGTTCAGAGTTGGACGGGTAGGAGCCAAGGGATTTGATGGCCACTTGGCTGTCGCTGAAAATAACGATATCTTCTCCGATACCACGTTTGCTTATCGAGGCCGCGGCGTCCAGGGTGGCCGAGACCCCCGCCTGGAAGACGCTGCAGTGATGAGGTAGTCTGAAGGAGAGCTCGAGGTTCAGATCCTGTGAATAAACCCCTCATCCAACTCTGCCGTCTAACTTCGATCCGTCGGTAATCCATCTTCTTCCCTTCTTCAATGAAAACTTTAGGATCCCAGAATACTGGAGTGTCCAGTAGTGCTTGCGCCCCAGCTGGACGTTTCCCTTAGACGGCTTAGCCTTGAGGTGCACCACAACAGTGATGTGGGTCCCGGGTCGTAGTGGTGTACCAGGGAACTGCGCCGCTAAAGAGCTGGAGAGGGAATCCACTGGACTTCCGCAGACGAGTCAATTGACACTTACTTCTACTTCTCTTGCTATGAGAGACACAAACTTCACTCGGTTTTCACCGAAAAGGCTAATGTGAGGTGGGCACTGGAACCTAAATGTGAGGTGTCCAGATAGACTTGGCCTCACTTTAATGAGAAGTGAACAAAGTTCATAATTAGTCTAAAGCGCAAGTTTTGTTGAAACGAAGTACCTTTCCTTGACCGAAATTGTCATCAATATCTTCTAACTGGAGTCCTAAGAAACCAGCAGTTTTTACAGGGTTCCACCAAAGAAAATGGGTGTTTTAGTGGGCTCCGAAGAGCAGGTGAATAAATAGTTGGTGTTATGAGGATACGTACGCATGCCGGCCTCTCATTCGGCAGTAGTTCAGGCTGGATAAGTAGGAGTTTACCCTGCTACGATATCCAGAACGTAATTGAGCCAGAGTGATCCTTATCTCTCGAGGAAGATGACGCTCCTCGTCAGCAACATGAAGTGTTGGAGTATGCAAAAGGGCCAACAGACGGCGATGCTGCTAGGTGTCGGATCTCCTCAAAATGTTTACGTAGATGTGTCTTTATGGTCCTAGGAGGCGGTATCAGCTCAAGCAGTTGCCATGCTGCGGTTTGCATCAATTTAACTGGAATTGCCTGCACAGTATTTTGTTATGCTCCCTAACTGTTTAATCTTACGTGGTTTTGTCTTTTGTTCCTAAAAACGACAGACGTTTGACGACCACTCAGATAGTTAGCTGACCAACTCTAAAGACAGGAGGGGGAGTAATGAATCGTCCAAATCGGAAACCAGCTGAAAGGCTTGAAGATAGATCAAGGGTAACTAGGACCGTCCTGTAGTTAGGCCTTTTCTGGTTGAGTCCGTCAACTATCTGAGTGTTTATGGCATTGAGGGCAGAAGTTGTACTCCTAATTTTCCGAAAGCCATATTTTCAAGCGCTTCTCTCTAGGCCCATACGGTGAACGTATGGGCTTCCCGACAAATTATTTCTGACGCAGATGTAGGGACGAGGGAGAAATCGAAAATAATAAACACTTCAACTGCAAGTGTCCCGCGATAGCCAAAACTAGGAAATAATCCACCATTGCAACAGTTTAGGCCACATGCTTCACCATAGCCTAATCAGTTGATGCGCCCGCAATGTGATAGAACGTCAATGCAGTATCCACATCATTGATGTTACTCAAAAAATTAAAGAAATCGAGATGATCATCTCATGAGATAACCAAAGGATTCTCTTTGAATTTAGGCTTGACACGTTCAATTTGCGCTACTTCTTTTTGTGTGAAAACCCCGCATAGACTAATAGTAGCTCAGCAAAATCGACTTCAGTAATCAGGCCAACGTCATTTGGATGTTTGCGCTCAAATTCGAGTGTGAACATTTCACTTTGTTTTTTTAAGCATAATTTATTTACAATATTTTTGACTGAAACAAAATAAAATTGTCATTGTCATAGTCAAATATATTGCCATTCTTAAAAAAAGCAGTGAACGTAATAGATTTTTACATGACACAAATTTATTTTTATCGGGAAGATAAGAAATTGAAAATAATTAAAGGCCACTTTGAACTGAGGAATAGTTTATCTGCCCGATAAGTAAAGTTTACTTTATTGTGTGGATGAGATGATGGGCCTAAATAAAGTTTGACCTCTATTAACTTTTGTTAAATTTTGTTGTTGTTGTTTCCCCAAAAAAAAATATCACAGTAATACTCAGTCTAACCATGTTTATTAATCCTCATATTTCTTTCAACAATTTTATTTTGCGTCCATATTTTATCTGTCAACTGCTATGACGAGTGATAAATTTCGTGATAAAACGGGCACTCGTTCAAGCATGAATTCTAGAAATAACTTCCGCTCCCTTAGAGTGCCAAACAATTTTTTTTTGCTAATAGTTACTAATGCAATGCCCAACAACATCATACAAAAGCGCTATCTGACCACGATGGAGAAGTTGAAAATTGCGAAAAATGTTTGCAAAAAAATTTTATTTGCAAAAATTTTAATCGTAATTTTGGTAGAAGATGCCATATTTGATATATATTTAAAAAATTAGCAAAATCGGTTTGACCAATCGTGAGAAAATCATCAAAAAGTGAGGAATTTTGAAAAGTGTTGATAGCTATAAATTTGAAAATAATTCGAATTTCGAAAAATTGTTATATACGTATTTTTGTTTAATCGTTGTGAGCCATACTACCAACTTTCATCAAAATATATGGCCGTGAAAAAAATTGTAGGTGGCTCAGTTCACAAAATTCAAGTCAGCTTAAAGAGTTTAGGGGCCTATTACGGTACGCGAGTCGCTTGAGTTATTCGAGCCACCTTTTTTGGCGAGTCGCCTGGCTCGAATGATTTTGGATAGCGAACAAGCTAGTTCGCCTGAAACACTTTGTTGCCAGTTCTAAAAACAGAAAGCGGTGAACGTCAAATGTAAAAAAAAACTTCAAATTGAACAAAACTGAAGTTTCAATTAATTACTATTATTGTACGTTTTTATTGAATATTGTAGTTAAGAGCCAGGCAGGCTGCATACGGAAAAACCCACCATTTCCAACGTGTGCGGAGTTGTGCGAGGATAATCCCGTCTGGTCCAACAGCCTTGAACGGCTCAAATGTTTTAATAACCCACCTTACCCCTTCTTCCGTGATGAAAATGTGTGCAGCCAGGTTTGTTGCAGGTGCTAAGAGTGCAACATGCGAGTTCTCTGGAAAGTGTGTAATCAAGAACAGCTCCAGCGTTTCACGTTTCGATCTGGTCCAGGATCCGGCAGGTTTCCGCAAATAGCCTATATGTAGCTGTTTGAGTTCTTGAGAGCACTCGTCTCAGTCTCGCTGTATAGTCGACATTCTCGACCGCAGTACAAAAATTTCTCCACGAAGTTCTCTTCACCTTCCTCAGACCCTTGTATGCTTATATTTATATCTGAGTCATTGAGTCTCCTTATGAAGGCTCTTGGCCTTATTAAATTGTTTCCTCCACCAGTGTGGCCCATGTTTACAGCGTGGTTTTGGCACTGGACAAGCCTTATCGAGGGCATTTGAGAGCGCCGTTGTAGAGGTCGTAACTAGGTCTTCCGTCTACGTACAGGACATACCACCACCGATCTTTGGGGATGGCCAAACTGTCGTTGCCTCGGTCAAGGATGCCTATTACGATCCGGTCCATGGTCACTTCAGCAAAGCTTGGTTTGCCCTCTCCCGGGGTGTTTTGATGCCGCTTCGGGTGGGGTTTTAACTCCCCGTCCGATCTCTAGCATTTGAAGGGATTTCCGAAATTGATTATTACAGCTTTTGCTAGCTCCAGAGTCTTCCTGATATTCGGCACAAAGCTTTTCCATCTACCACCCATATCTGGGAGCCATTCCAAAATGACCCCAAACTGACCCCAAAATATCCCCAAACGACCACAAAAAAGCACCAAAATATCCCCGAAATTAGTCCAAAATTACCACAAAATAAACCCAAAATGATCCCAATATAGATACAAAAAATTACCCCAAAATAACCACAAAATGACACCAATAAATCCCCGAAATTACCCCAAAATGATCGCAATATTACCACACAAAATGACCAAAAAATATCTCCAGAATGAACACAAAATTAGTCAAAATGACCACAAAAAACCCCCAAAATGACCCTAAAATATTCCCAAAATGACCACAAAATGACACCAAAATATTCCAAAAATGACCACAAAATAACAACTAAAATTTCCTCGAAATTAGTCCAAAATGACCACAAAATAACTCCAAAATTACCACAAAATAACAACAAAATATCATAAAATTTAGTCCAAAATGACCACAAAATAACTCCAAATTTTCCAAAAATTACCCCAAAATGAATACAAAATGACACCAAATTATTCAAAAAATGACCACAAAAAACCCCCTAAAATATTCCCAAAATGACCACAAAATGACACAAAAATATTCCAAAAATGACCACAAAATAACAACTAAAATTTCCCCGAAATTAGTCCAAAATGACCACACAATGAGACCAATAAATCCCCAAAATGACAACAAAATATTTCAAAAATGACCATAAAATAACATCAAAATATCCCCGAAATTAGTCCAAAATGACCACAAAATGACCCCAAAATATTCCCAAAATGACCACAAAATAACAACGAAATTACCACAAAATGACCCCCAAATAATCCCAATATGACCATAAAATCAAATTTTTCCTCCTAGTCACCTCAAATTCTGTTAGCCAGATTTTGACACTCCTGGCGAACGAATTTGGATCTAGTCGCAAACAGTAATCGCTTCAATTTTGACATTCGCTTAATTTTGAAGTTTGAGGCGAATGTTACCGGGCGACTCGCAGTCGCTTGTGTGGATTTTGTTTATATTTTGAATTTGTGCTTATTTGTGTAAATTGTTCATATTTGCCGACTTTTTGCATATTATTTTGGTTGCTGTTGCAAGGCGTAATTTTTAAATTGCAATTGTTTTTGTGCGCTGACTTGCTTTTTCGATTTTCTTTTTCAATACAGCTGTTTGCGTGGTTTGTTGGCTGTCAAATACAGTGAATTTAAAACTGCTCACTCAGTGCTCTCAAAACTGTCAGGGTTGTTTTTTGTATTTAAACCTGCTCACTCAGTGCTATTAAACTGTCAGGGTGGTTTTTGTGTGTTGTTTAATTTACTAAAAGTTTTACTATTTTTGTTTGAGTTTTTTATATAAAAGGTTATCTTTTTCTATTAATTTAACATAAATTCACTGAAGGGTCGTGCATGAAGCAAAACTACCAAATAAAAAGTCTGTCTGATCGCTTTGTGGTCTGCTGGCTATGTGATGGGCTAGTCCAAGCTAAGTGTACCGGATTGGCAAGCAGGACGGTAGACCTACTTAATGAGGATGAAGGTCTTGTTCCAAATGTCGGGCGACCGAAGTAGACCTCTGCAAAGTCGTTAGGCACACCTGAAATGGTTTTAATGATATCAGCAAAGAATTTTCCTTACTAACAGAAAAATTAAAAAAATATGAGAGTATTTTTAAAATTTTTGAAGGTTTAGAAAAATCCCCTGTTTCAGTTAAAAATAATCCTGTTAACGATAGTAAAGCTACTGATGAACGGCCTAATCCCTCAACAGTCCTAAACATTCTTCCAACACTGGAACTTATAAATTTAGCGTCTCCAGTCCCAACTAATGCAGTTCAGTCGTCATCCAAGAACGTCTCTCAAAGGATGTCCACTAGGAGCAGCCCACAACCGTCAACTATTTCAATTCCAATAATTCAAACCGAATCTACTTCTGAGTCTGGACCAATGGGCAACTCGCAACCTCCAATAATTTCAACTGAATCTATTTCTGATTCTGGACCAATGGCTAGGAAGCTGGTTGTGGTCCCTCGCAATAAAGCGATTTTTTGTCGAGGTTCCATCTAGACACCACGAATGATGATTTGGTCAATCATATCTCCTCAAAAATTTAAATTGAAACCTTATCTGTCAGAAAATTTAAGTTTACGTATCAGAGAAGTATGTCCTCATTTAGAGTTGAAGTTTCGGAAAAGGACTACGATATTCTCTTGGACAGTTCTTGTTGGCCCACCGGTGCTCTTGTACGTGTATTTGAAGAAAGACCGAAGAAGAATGTTCAAGAATGTTCTCGTGGTATTGCTGAACCAAAAAACCGAGCATTAGGTCCGCTAACATATTTTATCAAAACGTTAGAGGTTTAAATACTAAACTAACTAATCTCTATTTAAAATCACTTTATTGTAACTATAACGTCATTGCTTTTACCGAAAGCTTTCATTTGGACTTTGTTTCATTTCGATTTATTTATCCATAACAGAGTTATCGGTCAAAAAGTGGTTTTGGGTAAACTTTGGAGTATTCGCACAAAATTGGTATCAAACGAATGGGGAAGACCACAGCTTTCGTTTGGGCTTTTGCTCATTTCGATATATTTATCGATAACAGCATTATCGGGCAAAATGTGGTTTGGAGTAAACGTTGGAATATTCGCTCAAAATTGGTATCAAACGAATGGGGAAGACCACAGCTTTCATTTGGACTTTGTTTTTTTTTCGATTTATTTATCCATAACAGAGTTATCGGTCAAAAAGTGGTTTTGGGTAAACTTTGCAGTATTCGCACAAAATTGGTATCAAACGAATGAGGAAGACCACAGCTTTCATTTGGACTTTGTTTTTTTCCGATTTATTTATCCATAACAGAGTTATCGGTCAAAAAGTGGTTTTGGGTAAACTTCGGAGTATTCGCACAAAATTGGTATCAAATGAATGGAGAAGACCACAGCCTTCATTTGGGCTTTTGCTCATTTCGATATATTTATCGATAACAGAATTATAGGTCAAATTGTAGTTTGGAGTAAACTTTGGAATATTTGAACAAAATTGGTATCAAACAAATGGGGAAGACCACAGCTTTCATTTGGACTTTGGTATATTTCGATTTATTTAGTCATAACAGAGTTATCGATTAAAAAGTGGTTTTGGGTAAACTTTGGAGTATTCGTACAAAATTGGTATCAAACGAATCTTACTAAGGGGTCGTGCATATATGACGTCACGCTCTTTGAGGGGGGGGGAGGGGTCTGCGATTTGTGACGAAATGTGACATTGGGGGAGGGGGGGAGTAGCACTTACGTGATGTCACGTTATTTTTTGCATGTTTTCTAGCGTGCAACGTCCATGAACGTTTTCAAATTTAGCACGTTTTCATTCTTTCGATTGGCAAATATTATTTAATAATTAATATAAACATTTTAAATATGTATCAGATTTTATGTCAAATAAATATTGAATTTATATTTATTAAGGGTGTGATGTGACATTCGAGGGGGAGGGGGGGTCTAGAGTTTGTGACTGGGTGTGACATGGGGGGAGGGGGGGGTCAAAAACTACCAAAAATCGCGTGACGTCATATATGCACGACCCCTAATATATAAAAACGTAAGATGTTTGTGGCTCTTTAACGTATGAACCAATGCCCCGATATTTACGAAATTATGCAGACACATTCTTAAGATTATAAGTCTGCAACAGGCATCATGAAATTTCGATATATTTCTCGATAACAGAATTATCGGTCAAAAGGTGGTTTGAAGTAAACTTTGGAATATTCGCACAAAATTGGTATCAAACGAATGGAGAAGACCACAGCTTTCATTTGGGCTTTTACCCATTTCGATATATTTATCGATAACAGAATTATCGGTCAAGAGGTGGTTCGGAGTAAACTTTGGAACATTCGAACAAAATTGGTATCAAACGAATGGTGAAGACCACAGCTTTCATTTGGGCTTTGTTTCGTTTCGATATATTTATCGATAAAAGAATTATCGGTCAAAATGTGGTTTGGAGTAAACATTTGGACTTTGGTTCATTTCGATTTATTTATCCATAACAGAATTATCGGTCAAAAAGTGATTTTGGGTAAACTTTGGAGTATTCGCACAAAATTGGTATCAACCGAATGGAGAAGACCACAGCTTTCTTTTGGGCTTTTGCCCATTTCGATATATTTATCGATAACAGAATTATCGGCCAAAAGGTGGTTTGGAGTAAACTTTGGAATATTCGAACCAAATTGGTATCAAACGATTGGGGAAGACCACAGCTTTCATTTGGGCTTTGTTTCGTTTCGATATATTTATCGATAAAAGAATTGTCGGTCAAAATGTGGTTTGGAGTAAACATTTGGACTTTGGTTTATTTCGATTTATTTATCCATAACAGAATTATCGGTCAAAAAGTGATTTTGGGTAAACTTTGGAGTATTTGCACAAAATTGGTATCAAACGAATGGGGAAGATCACAGCTTTCATTTGGGCTTTGGTGCATTTCGATATATTTATTGATAACAGAATTATCGGCCAAATGTGGTTTGGAGTAAACATGGGAATATTCGCACATTGGTATCAAACGAATGGGGAATATCGCAGCTTTCATTTGGGCTTTGGTGCATTTCGATTTCTTTATCCATAACAGAGTTATCGGTCAAAAAGTTTTTTTAGGTAAACTTTTGAATATTCGCACAAAATTGGTATCAAACGAATGTAGAAGACCACAGCTTTCATTTGGGCTTTTGCCCATTTCGATATATTTATCGATAACAGAATTATCGGTCAAAAGGTGGTTCGGAGTAAACTTTGGAATATTCGAACAAAATTGGTATCAAACGAATGGGGAAGACCACAGCTTTCATTTGGGCTTTGTTTCGTTTCGATATATTTATCGATAAAAGAATTATCGGTCAAAATGTGGTTTGGAGTAAACATTTGGACTTTGGTTTTTCGATTTATTTATCCATAACAGAATTATCGGTCAAAAAGTGATTTTGAGTAAACTTTGGAGTATTCGCACAAAATTGGTATCAAACGAATGGGGAAGACCACAGCTTTCATTTGGGCTTTGGTGCATTTCGATATATTTATCGATAACAGAATTATAGGTCAAAATGTGGTTTGGAGTAAACATTGGAATATTCGCACATTGGTATCAAGCGAATAGGGAAGACCACAGTTTTCATTTGGACTTTGGTTCATTTCGATTTATTTATCCATAACAGAGTTATCGGTCAAAAAGTGGTTTTAGGTAAACTTTTGAATATTCGCACAAAATTGGTATCAAAGGCATGGGGAACACCGCAGCTTTGATTTGGGCTTTGGTTCATTTCGATATATTTATCGGGGTAAACTTTGGAATGGGGAAGACCACACCTTTCATTTGGGCTTCGGTGCATTTCGATATATTTATCGATAACAGAATTATCGGTCAAAATGTGGTTTGGAGTAAACTTTGGAATATTCGCACAAAATTGGTATCAAACGAATGGGGAACACCACAGCTTTCATTTGGACTTTTATTCATTTCGATTCGGGTAAACTTTGGTGTATTCGCACAAAATTGGTATCAAACGAATGGGGAACACCACAGCTTTCATTTGGACTTTTATTCATTTCGATTCGGGTAAACTTTGGTGTATTCGCACAAAATTGGTATTAAACGAATGGAGAAGACCACAGCTTTCATTTAGGCTTTTGCTAATTTCGATGTATTTATCGATAACAGAATTATCGGTCAAAATGTGGTTTGGAGTATACTTTGGAATATTCGCACAAAATTGGTGTCAAACGAATAGGGAAGACCACAGCCTTCATTTGTGCTTTTGCTCATTATCGGCCAAATTGTGGTTTGGAGTAAACTTTGGAATATTCGAACAAAATTGATATCAAACGATTGGGGAAGACCACAGCTTTCATTTGGGCTTTTGCTTATTTCGATGTATTTATCGATAACAGAATTATCGGTCAAAATGTGGTTTGGAGTAAACATTTGGACTTTGGTTCATTTCGATTTATTTATCCATAACAGAATTATCGGGCAAAAAGTGATTTTGGGTAAACTTTGGAGTATTCGCACAAAATTGGTATCAAACGAATGAGGAAGACCACAGCTTTCATTTGGGCTTTTGCTCATTTCGATATTTTTATCGATAACAGCATTATCGGGCAATATGTGGTTTGGAGTAAACTTTGGAATATTCGCACAAAACTGGTATCGAACGAATGGGGAAGACCACAGCTTTCATTTGGACTTTGGTTCATTTCGATTTATTTATCCATAACAGAGTTATCGGTCAAAAAGTGGTTTTGGCTAAACTTTGGAGTATTCGCACAAAATTGGTATCCAACGAATGAGAAAGACCACAGCCTTCATTTGTGCTTTTGCTCATTTCGATATATTTATCGATAACAGAGTTATCGTTCAAAAAGTGGTTTTGGCTAAACTTCGGAGTATTCGCACAAAAATGGTATCAAACGAATGGGGAAGACCACAGCCTTCATTTGGGCTTTTGCTCATTTCGATATATTTATCGATAACAGAATTATCGGTCAAATTGTAGTTTGGAGTAAACTTTGGAATATTCGAACAAAATTGGTATCAAACGAATGGGAAAGACCACAGCTTTCATTTGGGCTTTGTTTCGTTTCGATATATTTATCGATAACAGAGTTATCGGTCAAAAAGTGGTTTTGGCTAAACTTTGGAGTATTCGCACAAAATTGGTATCCAACGAATGAGAAAGACCACAGCCTTCATTTGTGCTTTTGCTCATTTCGATATATTTATCGATAACAGAGTTATCGTTCAAAAAGTGGTTTTGGCTAAACTTCGGAGTATTCGCACAAAAATGGTATCAAACGAATGGGGAAGACCACAGCCTTCATTTGGGCTTTGGTTCATTTCGATATATTTATCGGTGTAAACTTTGGAATATTCGCAAAAAATTGGTATCAACCGAATGGGGAAGACCACAGCTTTCATTTGGGCTTTTGCCCATTTCGATATATTTATTGATAACAGAATTATCGGTCAAAAGTGGTTTGGAGTAAACTTTGGAATATTCGAACAAAATTGGTATCAAACGAATGGGAAAGACCACAGCTTTCATTTGGGCTTTGTTTCGTTTCGATATATTTATCGATAAATGAATTATCGGTCAAAATGTGGTTTGGAGTAAACATTTGGACTTTGGTTCTTTTCGATTTATTTATCCATAACAGAATTATCGGTCAAAAAGTGATTTTGAGTAAACTTTGGAGTACTCGCACAAAATTGGTATCAAACGAATGGGGAAGACCACAGCTTTCATTTGGACTTTGGTGCATTTCGATATATTTATCGATAACAGAATTATAGGTCAAAATGTGGTTTGGAGTAAACATTGGAATATTCGCACATTGGTATCAAGCGAATGGGGAAGACCACAGTTTTCATTTGGACTTTGGTTCATTTCGATTTATTTATCCATAACAGAGTTATCGGTCAAAAAGTGGTTTTAGGTAAACTTTTGAATATTCGCACAAAATTGGTATCAAAAGCATGGGGAACACCGCAGCTTTCATTTGGGCTTTGGTTCATTTCGATATATTTATCGGGGTAAACTTTGGAAAGGGAGGAGACCACACCTTTCATTTGGGCTTCGGTGCATTTCGATATATTTATCGATAACAGAATTATCGGTCAAAATGTGGTTTGGAGTAAACTTTGGAATATTCGCACAAAATTGGTATCAAACGAATGGGGAACACCACAGCTTTCATTTGGACTTTTATTCATTTCGATTCGGGTAAACTTTGGTGTATTCGCACAAAATTGGTATCAAACGAATGGAGAAGACCACAGCTTTCATTTGGGCTTTTGCTAATTTCGATGTGTTTATCGATAACAGAATTATCGGTCAAAATGTGGTTTGGAGTATACTTTGGAATATTCGCACAAAATTGGTGTCAAACGAATAGGGAAGACCACAGCCTTCATTTGTGCTTTTGCTCATTATCGGCCAAATTGTGGTTTGGAGTAAACTTTGGAATATTCGAACAAAATTGATATCAAACGATTGGGGAAGACCACAGCTTTCATTTGGGCTTTTGCTTATTTCGATGTATTTATCGATAACAGAATTATCGGTCAAAATGTGGTTTGGAGTATACTTTGGAATATTCGCACAAAATTGGTGTCAAACGAATAGGGAAGACCACAGCCTTCATTTGTGCTTTTGCTCATTTCGATATATTTATCGATAACAGAATCATCGGTCAAATTGTGGTTTGGAGTAAACTTTGGAATATTCGAACAAAATTGGTATCAAACGAATGGGGAAGACCACAGCTTTCATTTGGGCTTTTGCTTATTTCGATATATTTATCGATAACAGAGTTATCGGTCAAAAAGTGGTTTTAGGTAAACTTTCGAATATTCGCACAAAATTGGTATCAAACGAATTGGGAAGACCACAGCTTTCATTTGGACTTTGTTTCATTTCTATTTATTTATCCATAACAGAGTTATCGGTCAAAAAGTGGTTTTGGGTAAACTTTGGAGTATTCGCACAAAATTGGTATCAAACGAATGAGGAAGACCGCAGCTTTCGTTTGGGCTTTTTGGTTCATTTCGATTTATTTAGTCATAACAGAGTTATCGATCAAAAAGTGGTTTTGGGTAAACTGTGGAGTGTTCGCACAAAATTGGTATCAAACGAATGGGGAAGACCACAGCCTTCATTTGGGCTTTTGCTCTTTTCGATATATTTATCGATAACAGAATTATTGGTCAAATTGTAGGTTGGAGTAAACTTTGGAATATTCGAACAAAATTGGTATCAAACGAATGGGGAAGACCACAGCTTTCATTTGGACTTTGGTTCATTTTATTTACCCATAACAGAGTTATCGATCAAAAAGTGGTTTTGGGTAAACTCTGGAGTATTCGTATAAAATTGGTATCAAACGAATCTTACTAATATATAAAAACGTAAGTTTGTGACTGACAGCACATGTCTGTGGCTCTTTACCGTCTAAACCAATGCCCCGATATTTACGAAATTATGCAGACAAATTCTTAAGAGTATGAAGTCTGCAACAGGCATCATGAAATTTCGATAAATTTATCGATAACATAATTATCGGTCAAAAGGTGGTTTGAAGTAAATTTTGGAATATTCGCACAAAATTGGTATCAAACGAATAGGGAAGACCACAGTTTCATTTGGGCTTTGTTTCGTTTCGATATATTTATCGATAAAAGAATTATCGGTCAAAATGTGGTTTGGAGTAAACATTTGGACTTTGGTTCATTTCGATTTATTTATCCATAACAGAATTGTCGGTCAAAAAGTGATTTTGGGTAAACTTTGGAGTATTCGCACAAAATTGGTATCAAAGGAATGGGGAACACCACAGCTTTCATTTGGGCTTTGGTTCATTTCGATATATTTATCGGGGTAAACTTTGGAATATTCGCAAAAAATTGGTATCAAACGAATGGGGAAGACCACAGCTTTCATGTGGACTTTGGTTTATTTCGATTTATTTAGCCATAACAGAGTTATCGATCAAAAAGTGGTTTTGGGTAAACTCTGGAGTATTCGTACAAAATTGGTATCAAACGAATCTTACTAATATATAAAAACTTAGGTTTGTGACTGACAGCAGATGTTTGTGGCTCTTTAACGTCTAAACCAATGCCCCGATATTTTTAGAAATTATGCAGAGAAATTCTTAAGAGTATGAAGTCTCCAACAGGCATCATGAAATTTCGATATATTTATCGATAACAAAATTATCGGTCAAAAGGTGGTTTGAAGTAAATTTTGGAATATTCGCACAAAATTGGTATCAAACGAATGGAGAAGACCACAGCTTTGATTTGGGCTTTTGCCCATTTCGATATATTTATCGATAACAGAATTATCGGTCCAAAGTTGGTTTGGAGTAAACTTTGGAATATTCGAACAAAATTGGTGTCAAACGAATGGGGAAGACCACAGTTTCATTTGGGCTTTGTTTCGTTTCGATATATTTATCGATAAAAGAATTATCGGTCAAAATGTGGTTTGGAGTAAACATTTCGACTTTGGTTCATTTCGATTTATTTATCCTTAACAGAATAATCGGTCAAAAAGTGATTTTGGGTAAACTTTGGATTATTCGCACAAAATTGATATCAAAGGAATGGGGAACACCACAGCTTTCATGTGGACTTTGGTTCATTTCGATTTATTTAGTCATAACAGAGTTATCGATCAAAAAGTGGTTTTGGGTAAACTCTGGAGTATTCGTACAAAATAGGTATCAAACGAATGGGGAAGACCACAGCCTTCATGTGGACTTTGGTTCATTTCGATTTATTTAGTCATAACAGAGTTATCGATCAAAAAGTGGTTTTGGGTAAACTCTGGAGTATTCGTACAAAATTGGTATCAAACGAATGGGGAAGACCACAGCTTTCATTTGGACTTTGGTTCATTTCGATTTATTTATCCATAACAGAGTTATCGGTCAAAAAGTGGTTTTGGGTAAACTTTGGAGTATTCGCAAAAAATTGGTATCAAACGAATGGGGAAGACCACAGCCTTCATTTGGGCTTTTGCTCATTTCGATATATTTATCGATAACAGAATTATTGGTCAAATTGTAGTTTGGAGTAAACTTTGGAATATTCGAACAAAATTGTTATCAAACGAATGGGGAAGACCACAGCTTTCATTTGGGCTTTGGTTCATTTCGATTTATTTAGCCATAACAGAGTTATCGATCAAAAAGTGGTTTTGGGAAAACTTTGAAGTATTCGCACAAAATTGGTATCAAACGAATGGGGAAGACCACAGCCTTCATTTGGGCTTTTGCTCATTTCGATATATTTATCGATAACAGAATTATTGGTCAAATTGTAGTTTGGAGTAAACTTTGGAATAGTCGCAAAAAATTGGTATCAAACGAATGGGGAAGACCACAGCTTTCATGTGGACTTTGGTTCATTTCGATTTATTTAGTCATAACAGAGTTATCGATCAAAAAGTGGTTTTGGGTAAACTCTGGAGTATTCGTACAAAATTGATATCAAACGAATGGGGAAGACCACAGCCTTCATTTGGGCTCTTGCTCATTTCGATATATTTATCGATAACAGAATTATTGGTCAAATTGTAGTTTGGAGTAAACTTTGGAATATTCGAACAAAATTGGTATCAAACGAATGGGGAAGACCACAGCTTTCATTTGGACTTTGGTTCATTTCGATTTATTTATCCATAACAGAGTTATCGGTCAAAAAGTGGTTTTGGGTAAACTTTGGAGTATTCGCACAAAATTGGTATCAAACGAATGGGGAAGACCACAGCCTTCATTTGGGCTTTTGCTCATTTCGATATATTTATCGAGAACAGAATTATTGGTCAAATTGTAGTTTGGAGTAAACTTTGGAATATTCGAACAAAATTGGTATCAAACGAATGGGGAAGACCACAGCTTTCATTTGGGCTTTGGTTCATTTCGATTTATTTAGCCATAACAGAGTTATCGATCAAAAAGTGGTTTTGGGAAAACTTTAAGTATTCGCACAAAATTGGTATCAAACGAATGGGGAAGACCACAGCCTTCATTTGGGCTTTTGCTCATTTCGATATATTTATCGATAACAGAATTATTGGTCAAATTGTAGTTTGGAGTAAAGTTTGGAATATTCGAACAAAATTGGTATCAAACGAATGGGGAAGACCACAGCTTTCATTTGGGCTTTGGTTCATTTCGATTTATTTAGCCATAACAGAGTTATCGATCAAAAAGTGGTTTTTGGGTAAACTCTGGAGTATTCGTATAAAATTGGTATCAAACGAATCTTACTAATATATAAAAACGTAAGTTTGTGACTGACAGCAGATGTTTGTGGCTCTTTAACGTCTAAACCAATGCCCCGATATTTACGAAATTATGCAGACAAATTTTTTTTTCTTTTATTAGCCTGCAACAGGCATCATGAAATTTCGATATATTTATCGACAACAGAATTATCGGTCAAAAGGTGGTTTGAAGTAAACTTTGGAATATTCGCACAAAATTGGTATCAAACGAATGGAGAAGACCACAGCTTTCATTTGGGCTTTTGCCAATTGCGATATGCGATGGTTCGGAGTAAACTTTGGAACATTCGAACAAAATTGGTATCAAACGAATGGGGAAGACCACAGCTTTCATTTGGGCTTTGTTTCGTTTCGATATATTTATCGATACAAGAATTATCGGTCAAAATGTGGTTTGGAGCATGGTATAAAAAAGAAGGTAAAGCCGCTGTCAAAAATTCGTTGTCAATCTAGCTTCACTTTTGATTAAAAAGGAGTTTTCTGTCATTTCCTTTGATGTTAACAGATAGCATAGCGTTGCCCAATCACATATATTTAAAAAAGGGTATTTTGAAAAAATAAATTGGGCATTTTCAAATAAAATTTGTTTGTTTACTGATTTTTTAAGTTTATTTGTTTGATGGTACTCATAGAATTTTTTCCAAGCCGAAACGATTCAGAAAGCTCAAGTAGAGGGGTTTAGTTATTGAAGCATAGTTCTTCGCTTTATAACTTCATTTTTAAATTGATTTTAAAATAAGGCTGATTTACATGGGCTTATTTGCTATTGGATTTTTGTCGTTTCACCGTATAAATAGCAATTCAAATTGCTGGTTGATGATCTCGGCGATTTTGGTCGAAGCGCTATTATCACGGTACAACGACAAAAATCTAATAGCAAATCGAGCAGTGTAAATCAGCTTTAAAGGTTAAAGAATGGACACAAAACACAGCCTTTTAGCTATTTCAGGAACATTTTTTTATTAACTCGTACAAAAATTTACATTTTTATACCCAGCGTACTAGTAATAGTACAAAATAATCGAGATAGATATAGAGTTCCATATATGAAAGTTCTTGGGTTGAAAACAGGAGTTTATCAAGGCATGTCCGTCCGTCCGTCTGTGTACACGATAACTTGAGTAAAAATTGAGATATTTGCCTGAAATTTTGTATGTATACAGGTTACTTTCTGTCCAAGGTAGGTTGCTATTGAAAATGGGCGAAATCGGATGAAACCACGCCCCCTTTTTCGATATCGAAAATTTCGAAAAATCACCTAAATAGACATAATTCGGTAACGGAAACGGCTAATATGATATAGTTTGGTAGGATGAATCCCCTATACAGACCTGTTAATAATTGATTAGTAATCGGTAATCATTAGCAGTTTCATTGATTTTTTTTTTAGAAGCCACCTAATGATTGATTACCAATTACTTTCACTTTTTAATGATAATTTTTTAACTGATTAAAAAAAATAAAAAAATAAAAAAAATAAAAAATTAAAAAATAATCAAAAATAATTTTAATTTTTTATTTTTGTTATTGTTGTAGAGAAATATCTATATACATAAATATTCACTTGCACAAACATACAAATGTATAGAAGCAAGAAGTTCTTTTATATAAATGCATGTATATAAATATCCCTGGAGGAAAAATCTCTTCTCTTTCGTACTAGTTCGTCATCAAGTGGTCGAACTACAACCTAAACAGAAGACTGGCGCCTTTGCACATTTAGTCTATTATTTATAAAAAATAATAAAAAATAAAAAAAATAAAATAAAAAAAAAAAAATTAAAAAAAAAATTAAAAAAATAATCAAAAGTAATCAAAAATTTTTTGATTATTATTGATTTTTTCTTGATTTTTTATTTTTTTTTAATTTTATTTTTTATTTTTTCTAATCGTTATCAATTATACCAACAGGTCATCATAACCTCTAACGAGATTTTTAGGCGACCTTCTCTTTCCAACTTGTGGTGTGTTGCTTTTTTAGTTTTTCCTACAAGTTGGCGGGACCTACAGTTTTTTGCCGACTCCGAACGGCACTTGCAAAGAAAAAGAATTTTTTGCTGAAAAGCTTCTCATGGCAGAAATACACCCGGAGAGTTTGCCAAACTACTGCCGAGGGACGACCCCGGTTTTAGAAAAAATCTTTTTCTAAATAATTTTTGATGTTACTTTTGCCGAGCATCGAACCGCCACGACTTGGTGTAGAAGGCCGAACACTTAAACGCTACACCACGGCAGCCGCAATTAGTAATTGCTTTTTCTTAAAAGCAATTAAAATAATCATTAATAGGGAGTTTACCTGATGTAATTGGACGAAATTGCTTCCCAACCACACCCACTACCGAAATGGAAAATTTCGAAAATCATATGAAAACTACCGCTGGGTATTTAATGTTCGGTTTACCCGATATTAGACTTCCTTACTTGTTTTTAAATTTATTTATTCAAGTGGCCCTTTATTTAGTGATTTTGTGGTGGTTGTTTTGCAAAAAAAAAACTATTGGTGGTTGTTATTGTTGTAGCGCGCTTAATCTCAGCAAACATTTAGGTTAGAGAACGATTAGAAGACGATTCGTATTCTAATGACCTTCTCTAGGGTAGAGGGTCAGAGAGGGATTAAAGAAACTGTCGAGAACTATAGCTTTGTTGACAAAAAGGGGACTTAGTTCTCGATATAGAGAAAAAGGTTAGATTTCTAATCAAAATCTAATGTATTTCTCTAATGCGATTCAAATATGCTCGAATTTGCGTTAGTTCTCTAATTGTTCAAGAGTCGAAAACTAGTGTAGTTTTTTCTCTAACGCTAGATTTTATTTGCTGGGATAGCGATTTTGTTGTTGGTTGGTATTGTGTCAACAGGCCTTTACAATATACATACGAGGCGGTCCCGCTAGTTGTTGTTGTTGTTGGTTATTGCAGTGGGCCTATAACAGCCCCTGCTGTTTTCAAGGCTGGTTGTTGTGTTTGTTGCGCTCTTGCTGCTAAAGCTTTTAGTTACTCTAGTTAGTTGGTATTGTTCAGCGGGCTGATTTTGTTGTTGCTACGCATTTGCAGTTGTTGTAGCACGTTTTTGGCTCGCGCAGTTGTTCCAGCGCGTTTGTGCTGCAGCTCTGTTTTTGTTGGCGCTATTGCAGTTGCAAGCGTTGTAGTTGCAGCAAGCGCTGTTGCTGTGGTTACCACTATTGTTGGCTGTTGGTGCAGTGCGTCTTTAAGACTGCGTTTTTTCGCAGTTGTTGTTGTCCGCGCTGGTGTTGCAAGGTTTTTGCTTGTCCTTTGTTATTGCTACAGCGCTTCGTGTTTGGGGTTGCACGGCTGATGTTGCTGCTACTGGTATTGTAGGCGGTCTGTTGAATTATTATTGTTTTCTATTTATTTCAATTGATTTGCTTTTTTAAATTTTTTTGTTTTTCCACAAGCAGAAAAAAATTGTTTTGAAAAATCTTTTTATTTGTCAATATTTATTTGTATATGACAGAAAATGGAGGATTTTCGACACGAATAATTGGTAGCATGAAATTTCATGATCTCCTTAAATGTCAGGTGGTGAGCAACAACAACGAATTTTTGACAGTGGCATTACCTTCTTATTTGTACTATGGTTTGGAGTAAACATTTGGACTTTGGTTCATTTCGATTTATTTATCCATAGCAGAATTATCGGTCAAAAAGTGATTTGGGGTAAACTTTGGAGTATTCGCACAAAATTGGTATCAAACGAATGGAGAAGACCACAGCTTTCATTTGGGCTTTTGCCCATTTCGACATATTTATCGATAACAGAATTATCGGTCAAAAGGTGGTTTGGAGTAAACTTTGGAATATTCGAACAAAATTGGTATCAAAAGATTGGGGAAGACCACAGCTTTCATTTGGGCTTTGTTTCGTTTCGATATATTTATCGATAAAAGAATTGTCGGTCAAAATGTGGTTTGGAGTAATCATTTGGACTTTGGTTCTTTTCGATTTATTTATCCATAACAGAATTATCGGTCAAAAAGTGATTTTGGGTAAACTTTGGAGTATTTGCACAAAATTGGTATCAAACGAATGGGGAAGACCATAGCTTTCATTTGGGCTTTGGTGCATTTCGATATATTTATCGATAACAGAATTATCGGTCAAAATGTGGTTTGGAGTAAACATTGGAATATTCGCACATTGGTATCAAGCGAATGGGGAAGACCACAGCCATCATTTGGACTTTGGTTCATTTCGATTTCTTTATCCATAACAGAGTTATCGGTCAAAAAGTGGTTTTAGGTAAACTTTTGAATATTCGCACAAAATTGGTATCAAACGAATGGAGAAGACCACAGCTTTCATTTGAGCTTTTGCCCATTTCGATATATTTATCGATAACAGAATCATCGGTCAAAAGGTGGTTCGGAGTAAACTTTGGAATATTCGAACAAAATTGGTATCAAACGAATGGGGAAGACCACAGCTTTCATTTGGACTTTGTTTCGTTTCGATATATTTATCGATAAAAGAATTATCGGTCAAAATGTGGTTTGGAGTAAACATTTGGACTTTGGTTCATTTCGATTTATTTATCCATAACAGAATTATCGGGCGAAAAGTGATTTTGGGTAAACTTTGGAGTATTCGCACACAATTGGTATCAAACGAATGAGGAAGACCACTGCTTTCATTTGGGCTTTTGCTCATTTCGATATTTTTTATCGATAACAGCATTATCGGGCAATATGTGGTTTGGAGTAAACTTTGGAATATTCGCACAAAATTGGTATCGAACGAATGGGGAAGACCACAGCTTTCATTTGGACTTTGGTTCATTTCGATTTATTTATCCATAACAGAGTTATCGGTCAAAAAGTGGTTTTGGCTAAACTTTGGAGTATTCGCACAAAATTGGTATCAAACGAATGAGAAAGACCGCAGCCTTCATTTGTGCTTTTGCTCATTTCGATATATTTATCGATAACAGAGTTATCGGTCAAAAAGTGGTTTTGGGTAAACTTCGGAGTATTCGCACAAAATTGGTATCAAACGAATGAGGAAGACCGCAGCCTTCATTTGGGCTTTTGCTCATTTCGATATATTTATCGATAACAGAATTACCGGTCAAATTGTAGTTTGGAGTAAACTTTGGAATATTCGAACAAAATTGGTATCAAACAAATGGGGAAGACCACAGCTTTCATTTGGACTTTGGTTCATTTCGATTCGGGTAAACTTTGGTGTATTCGCACAAAATTGGTATCAAACGAATGGAGAAGACCACAGCTTTCATTTGGGCTTTTGCTCATTTCGCTATATTTATCGATAACAGAATTATCGGCCAAAATGTGGCTTGGAGTAAACTTTGGAATATTCGCACAAAATTGGTATCAAACGAATGGGAAATACCACAGCTTTCATTTGGGCTTTTGCTCATTTCGATATATTTATCGATAACAGAATTATCGGTCAAAATGTAGTTTGGAGTAAACTTTGGAATATTCGCACAAAATTGGTATCAAACGAATGGGGAAGACAACAGCCTTCATTTGGACTTTGGTTCATTTCGATTTATTTATCCATAACAGACTTATCGGTCAAAAAGTGGTTTTGGGTAAACTTTGGAGTATTCGCACAAAATTGGTATCAAACGAACGGGGAAGACCACAGCCTTCATTTGGGGTTTTGCTCATTTCGATATATTTATCGATAACAGAATTATCGGCCAAATTGTGGTTTGGAGTAAACTTTGGAATATTCGAACAAAATTTGTATCAAACGAATGGGGAAGACCACAGCTTTCATTTGGGCTTTTGCTTATTTCGATGTATTTATCGATAACAGAATTATGGGTCAAAATGTGGTTTGGAGTATACTTAGGAATATTCGCACAAAATTGGTGTCAAACGAATAGGGAAGACACAGCTCTCATTTGGACTTTGGTTCATTTCGATTTATTTATCCATAACAGAGTTATCGGTCAAAAAGTGATTTTGGGTAAACTTTGGAGTATTCGCACAAAATTGGTATCAAATGAATGGGGAAGACCACAGCCTTCATTTGTGCTTTTGCTCATTTCGATATATTTATCGATAACAGAATTATCGGTCAAATTGTGGTTTGGAGTAAACTTTGGAATATTCAAACAAAATTGGTATCAAACGAATGGGGAAGACCACAGCCTTCATTTGGGCATTTGCTCATTTCGATATATTTATCGATAACAGAATTATTGGTCAAATTGTAGTTTGGAGTAAACTTTGGAATATTCGAACAAAATTGGTATCAAACGAATGGGGAAGGCCACAGCTTTCATTTGGACTTTGGTTCATTTCGATTTATTTACCCATAACAGAGTTATCGATCAAAAAGTGGTTTTGGGTAAACTCTGGAATTGGTATCAAACGAATCTTACTAATATATAAAAACGTAAGTTTGTGACTGACAGCAGATTATTGTGGCTCTTTAACGTCTAAACCAATGCCCCGATATTTACGAAATTATGCAGATAAATTTTTAAGAGTATGAAGTCTCCAACAGGCATCATGAAATTTCGATATATTTATCGATAACAGAATTATCGGTCAAAAGGTGGTTTGGAGTAAACTTTGGAATATTCGAACAAAATTGGTATCAAACGAATGGGGAAGACCACAGCTTTTATTTGGGCTTTGTTTCGTTTCGATATATTTATCGATAAAAGAATTATCGGTCAAAATGTGGTTTGGAGTAAACATTTGGACTTTGGTTCATTTCGATTTATTTATCCATAACAGAATTATCGGTCAAAAAGTGATTTTGGGTAAACTTTGGAGTATTCGCACAAAATTGGTATCAAACGATGAGGAAGACCACAGCTTTCATTTGGGCTTTGGTGCATTTCGATATATTTATCGATAACAGAATTATAGGTCAAAATGTGGTTTGGAGTAAACTTTGGAATATTCGCACATTGACCACAGCTTCCATTTGGACTTTGGTTCATTTCGATTTATTTATCCATAACAGAGTTATCGGTCAAAAAATAATTTTAGGTAAACTTTTGAATATTCTCACAAAATTGGTATCAAAGGCATGGGAAACACCGCAGCTTTCATTTGGGCTTTGGTTCATTCCGATATATTTATCGGGTAAACTTTGGAATATTCGCAAAAAATTGGTATCAAACGAATGGGGAAGACCACACCTTTCATTTGGGCTTCGGTGCATTTCGATATATTTATCGATAACTGAATTATCGGTCAAAATGTGGTTTGGAGTAAACTTTGGAATATTCGCACAAAATTGGTATCAAACGAATGGGGAACACCACAGCTTTCATTTGGACTTTTATTCATTTCGATTCGGGTAAACTTTGGTGTATTCGCACAAAATTGGTATCAAACGAAACGAATGGAAAAGACCACAGCTTTCATTTGGGCTTTTGCTCATTTCGCTATATTTATCGATAACAGAATGATCGGCCAAAATGTGGTTTGGAGTAAACTTTGGAATATTCGCACAAAATTGGTATCAAACGAATGGGAAATACCACAGCTTTCATTTGGGCTTTTGCTCATTTCGATATATTTATCGATAACAGAATTATCGGTCAAAATGTAGTTTGGAGTAAACTTTGGAATATTCGCACAAAATTGGTATCAAACGAATGGGGAAGACAACAGCCTTCATTTGGACTTTGGTTCATTTCGATTTATTTATCCATAACAGACTTATCGGTCAAAAAGTGGTTTTGGGTAAACTTTGGAGTATTCGCACAAAATTGGTATCAAACGAACGGGGAAGACCACAGCCTTCATTTGGGTTTTTGCTCATTTCGATATATTTATCGATAACAGAATTATCGGCCAAATTGTGGTTTGGAGTAAACTTTGAAATATTCGAACAAAATTTGTATCAAACGAATGGGGAAGACCACAGCTTTCATTTGGGCTTTTGCTTATTTCGATGTATTTATCGATAACAGAATTATCGGTCAAAATGTGGTTTGGAGTATACTTTGGAATATTCGCACAAAATTGGTGTCAAACGAATAGGGAAGACCACAGCTCTCATTTGGACTTTGGTTCATTTCGATTTATTTATCCATAACAGAGTTATCGGTCAAAAAGTGGTTTTGGGTAAACTTTAAGTATTCGCACAAAATTGGTATAAAATGAATGGGGAAGACCACAGCCTTCATTTGTGCTTTTGCTCATTTCGATATATTTATCGATAACAGAATTATCGGTCAAATTGTGGTTTGGAGTAAACTTTGGAATATTCGAACAAAATTGGTATCAAACGAATGGGGAAGACCACAGCCTTCATTTGGGTATTTGCTCATTTCGATATATTTATCGATAACAGAATTATTGGTCAAATTGTAGTTTGGAGTAAACTTTGGAATATTCGAACAAAATTGGTATCAAACGAATGGGGAAGGCCACAGCTTTCATTTGGACTTTGGTTCATTTCGATTTATTTACCCATAACAGAGTTATCGATCAAAAAGTGGTTTTGGGTAAACTCTGGAGTATTCGTATAAAATTGGTACCAAACGAATCTTACTAATGTATAAAAACGTAAGTTTGTGACTGACACCAGATTATTGTGGCTCTTTAACGTCTAAACCAATGCCCCGATATTTACGAAATTATGCAGAGAAATTCTTAAGGGTATGAAGTCTCCAACAGGCATCATGAAATTTTGATATATTTATCGATAACATAATTATCGGTCAAAAGGTGGTTTGAAGTAAATTTTGGAATATTCGCACAAAATTGGTGTCAAACGAATGGGGAAGACCACAGTTTCATTTGGGCTTTGTTTCGTTTCGATATATTTATCGATAAAAGAATTATCGGTCAAAATGTGGTTTGGAGTAAACATTTGGACTTTGGTTCATTTCGATTTATTTATCCATAACAGAATTATCGGTCAAAAAGTGATTTTGGGTAAACTTTGGATTATTCGCACAAAATTGGTATCAAACGAATGGGGAACACCACAGCTTTCATTTGGGCTTTGGTTCATTTCGATATATTTATCGGGGTAAACTTTGGAATATTCGCAAAAAATAGGTATCAAACGAATGGGGAAGACCACAGCTTTCATGTGGACTTTGGTTCATTTCGATTTATTTAGCCACTCTGGAGTATTCGTACAAAATTGGTATCAAACGAATGGGGAAGACCACAGCTTTCATGTGGACTTTGGTTCATTTCGATTGATTTAGCCATAACTAAGTTATCGATCAAAAAGTGGTTTTGGGTAAACTCTGGAGTATTCAAAACAAAATTGGTATCAAAGGAATGGGGAACACCACAGCTTTCATTTGGGCTTTGGTTCATTTCGATATATTTATCGGGGTAAACTTTGGAATATTCGCAAAGCATTGGTATCAAACGAATGGGGAAGACCACAGCTTTCATGTGGACTTTTGTTCATTTCGATTGATTTAGCCATAACAAAGTTATCGATCAAAAAGTGGTTTTGGGTAAACTCTGGAGTATTCGTACAAAATTGGTATCAAACGAATCTTACTAATATATAAAAACGTAAGTTTGTGACTGACAGCAGATGTTTGTGGCTCTTTAACGTCTAAACCAATGCCCCGATATTTACGAAATTATGCAGACAAATTCTTAAGAGTATGAAGTCTGCAACAGGCATCATGAAATTTCGATATATTTATCGATAACATAATTATCGGTCAAAAGGTGGTTTGAAGTAAATTTTGGAATATTCCCACAAAATTGGTATCAAACGAATGGAGAAGACCACAGCTTTGATTTGGGCTTTTGCCTATTTCGATATATTTATCGATAACAGAATTATCGGTCCAAAGGTGGTTTGGAGTAAACTTTGGAATATTCGAACAAAATTGGTGTCAAACGAATGGGGAAGACCACAGTTTCATTTGGGCTTTGTTTCGTTTCGATATATTTATCGATAAAAGAATTATCGGTCAAAATGTGGTTTGGAGTAAACATTTGGACTTTGGTTCATTTCGATTTATTTATCCATAACAGAATTATCGGTCAAAAAGTGATTTTGGGTAAACTTTGGATTATTCGCACAAAATTGGTGTCAAAGGAATGGGGAACACCACAGCTTTCATTTGGGCTTTGGTTCATTTCGATATATTTATCGGGGTAAACTTTGGAATATTCGCAAAAAATAGGTATCAAACGAATGGGGAAGACCACAGCTTTCATGTGGACTTTGGTTCATTTCGATTTATTTAGCCACTCTGGAGTATTCGTACAAAATTGGTATCAAACGAATGGGGAAGACCACAGCTTTCATGTGGACTTTGGTTCATTTCGATTGATTTAGCCATAACTAAGTTATCGATCAAAAAGTGGTTTTGGGTAAACTCTGGAGTATTCAAAACAAAATTGGTATCAAAGGAATGGGGAACACCACAGCTTTCATTTGGGCTTTGGTTCATTTCGATATATTTATCGGGGTAAACTTTGGAATATTCGCAAAGCATTGGTATCAAACGAATGGGGAAGACCACAGCTTTCATGTGGACTTTTGTTCATTTCGATTGATTTAGCCATAACAAAGTTATCGATCAAAAAGTGGTTTTGGGTAAACTCTGGAGTATTCGTACAAAATTGGTATCAAACGAATCTTACTAATATATAAAAACGTAAGTTTGTGACTGACAGCAGATGTTTGTGGCTCTTTAACGTCTAAACCAATGCCCCGATATTTACGAAATTATGCAGACAAATTCTTAAGAGTATGAAGTCTGCAACAGGCATCATGAAATTTCGATATATTTATCGATAACATAATTATCGGTCAAAAGGTGGTTTGAAGTAAATTTTTGAATATTCGCACAAAATTGGTATCAAACGAATGGAGAAGACCACAGCTTTGATTTGGGCTTTTGCCCATTTCGATATATTTATCGATAACAGAATTATCGGTCCAAAGGTGGTTTGGAGTAAACTTTGGAATATTCGAACAAAATTTGTTGTCAAACGAATGGGGAAGACCATAGCTTCATTTGGGCTTTGTTTCGTTTCGATATATTTATCGATAAAAGAATTATCGGTCAAAATGTGGTTTGGAGTAAGCATTTGGACTTTGGTTCATTTCGATTTATTTCTCCATAACAGAATTATCGGTCAAATAGTGATTTTGGGTAAACTTTGAAGTATTCGCACAAAATTGGTATCAAAGGAATGGGGAACACCACAGCTTTCATTTGGGCTTTGGTTCATTTCGATATATTTATCGGGGTAAAATTTGGAATATTCGCAAAAAATTGGTATCAACCGAATGGGGAAGACCACAGCTTTCATTTGGACTTTGGTTCATTTCGATTTATTTAGCCATAACAGAGTTATCGACCAAAAAGTAGTTTTGGGTAAACTCTGGAGTATTCGTACAAAATTGGTATCAAACGAATCTTACTAATATATAAAAACGTAAGTTTGTGACTGACAGCAGATGTTTGTGGCTCTTTAACGTCTAAACCAATACCCCGATATTTACGAAATTATGCAGACAAATTCTTAAGAGTATGAAGTCTGCAACAGGCATCATGAAATTTCGATATATTTATCGATAACATAATTATCGGTCAATAGGTGGTTTGAAGTAAATTTTTGAATATTCGCACAAAATTGGTATCAAACGAATGGAGAAGACCACAGCTTTGATTTGGGCTTTTGCCCATTTCGATATATTTATCGATAACAGAATTATCGGTCCAAAGGTGGTTTGGAGTAAACTTTGGAATATTCGAACAAAATTGGTATCAAACGAATGGGGAAGACCACAGTTTCATTTGGGCTTTGTTTCGTTTCGATATATTCATCGATAAAAGAATTATCGGTCAAAATGTGTCAGTTTCATTTGGGCTTTGTTTCGTTTCGATATATTCATCGATAAAAGAATTATCGGTCAAAATGTGTTTCGATATATTCATCGATAAAAGAATTATCGGTCAAAATGTGGTTTGGAATAAACATTTGGACTTTGGTTCATTTCGATTTATTTATCCATAACAGAATTATCGGTCAAAAAGTGATTTTGGGTAAACTTTGGAGTATTCGCACAAAATTAATATCAAAGAATTGGGGAACACCACAGCTTTCATTTGGGCTTTGGTTCATTTCGATATATTTATCGGGGTAAACTTTGGAATATTCGCAAAACATTGGTATCAAACGAATGGGGAAGACCACAGCTTTCATGTGGACTTTGGTTCATTTCGATTTATTTAGCCATAACAAAGTTATCGATCAAAAAGTGGTTTTGGGTAAACTCTGGAGTATTCGTACAAAATTGGTATCAAACGAATCTTACTAATATATAAAAACGTAAGTTTGTGACTGACAGCAGATGTTTGTGGCTCTTTAACGTCTAAACCAATGCCCCGATATTTACGAAATTATGCAGACAAATTCTTAAGAGTATGAAGTCTGCAACAGGCATCATCAAATTTCGATATATTTATCGATAACATAATTATCGTTCAAAAGGTGGTTTGAAGTAAATTTTGGAATATTCGCACAAAATTGGTATCAAACGAATGGAGAAGACCACAGTTTTGATTTGGGCTTTTGCCCATTTCGATATATTTATCGATAACAGAATTATCGGTCCAAAGGTGGTTTGGAGTAAACTTTGGAATATTTGAACAAAATTGGTATCAAACGAATGGGGAAGACCACAGTTTCATTTGGGCTTTGTTTCGTTTCGATATATTTATCGATAAAAGAATTATCGGTCAAAATGTGGTTTGGAGTAAACATTTGGAATTTGGTTCATTTCGATTTATTTATCCATAACAGAATTATCGGTCAAAAAGTGATTTTGGGTAAACTTTGGAGTATTCGCACAAAATTGGTATCAAAGGAATGGGGAACACCACAGCTTTCATTTGGGCTTTGGTTCATTTCGATATATTTATCGGGGTAAACTTTGGAATATTCGCACAAAATTGGTATCAAACGAATGGAGAAGACCACAGCTTTGATTTGGGCTTTTGCCCATTTCGATGTATTTATCGATAACAGAATTATCGGTCCAAAGGTGGTTTGGAGTAAACTTTGGAATATTCAAACAAAATTTGTTGTCAAACGAATGGGGAAGACCATAGCTTCATTTGGGCTTTGTTTCGTTTCGATATATTAATCGATAAAAGAAATATCGGTCAAAATGTGGTTTGGAGTAAGCATTTGGACTTTGGTTCATTTCGATTTATTTCTCCATAACAGAATTATCGGTCAAAAAGTGATTTTGGGTAAACTTTGGAGTATTCGCACAAAATTGGTATCAAAGGAATGGGGAACACCACAGTTTTGATTTGGGCTTTTGCCCATTTCGATATATTTATCGATAACAGAATTATCGGTCCAAAGGTGGTTTGGAGTAAACTTTGGAATATTTGAACAAAATTGGTATCAAACGAATGGGGAAGACCACAGTTTCATTTGGGCTTTGTTTCGTTTCGATATATTCATAGATAAAAGAATTATCGGTCAAAATGTGGTTTGGAATAAACATTTGGACTTTGGTTCATTTCGATTTATTTATCCATAACAGAATTATCGGTCAAAAAGTGATTTTGGGTAAACTTTGGAGTATTCGCACAAAATTGGTATCAAAGGAATGGGGAACACCACAGCTTTCATTTGGGCTTTGGTTCATTTCGATTTATTTAGCCATAACAGAGTTATCGATCAAAAAGTGGTTTTGGGTAAACTCTGGAGTATTCGTACAAAATTGGTATCAAACGAATCTTACTAATATATAAAAACGTAAGTTTGTGACTGACAGCAGATGTTTGTGGCTCTTTAACGTCTAAACCAATGCCCCGATATTTACGAAATTATGCAGACAAATTCGTAAGAGTATGAAGTCTGTAACAGGCCTAATGAAATTTCGATATATTTATCGATAACATAATTATCGGCCAAAAGGTGGTTTGAAGTACATTTTGGAATATTCGCACAAAATTGGTATCAAACGAATGGAGAAGACCACAGCTTTGATTTGGGCTTTTGCCCGTTTCGATATATTTATCGATAACAAATTATCGGTCCAAAGGTGGTTTGGAGTAAGCTTTGGAATATTCGAACAAAATTGGTATCAAACGAATGGGGAAGACCACAGTTTCATTTGGGCTTTGTTTCGTTTCGATATATTTATCGATAAAAGAATTATCGGTCAAAATGTGGTTTGAAGTAAACATTTGGACTTTGGTTCATTTCGATTTATTTATCCATAACAGAATTATCGGTCAAAAAGTGATTTTGGGTAAACTTTGGAGTATTCGCACAAAATTGGTATCAAAGAATTGGGGAACACCACAGCTTTCATTTGGGCTTTGGTTCATTTCGATATATTTATCGGGGTAAACTTTGGAATATTCGCAAAACATTGGTATCAAACGAATGGGGAAGACCACAGCTTTCATGTGGACTTTGGTTCATTTCGATTTATTTAGCCATAACAAAGTTATCGATCAAAAAGTGGTTTTGGGTAAACTCTGGAGTATTCGTACAAAATTGGTATCAAACGAATCTTACTAATATATAAAAACGTAAGTTTGTGACTGACAGCAGATGTTTGTGGCTCTTTAACGTCTAAACCAATGCCCCGATATTTACGAAATTATGCAGACAAATTCTTAAGAGTATGAAGTCTGCAACAGGCATCATGAAATTTCGATATATTTATCGATAACATAATTATCGTTCAAAAGGTGGTTTGAAGTAAATTTTGGAATATTCGCACAAAATTGGTATCAAACGAATGGAGAAGACCACAGTTTTGATTTGGGCTTTTGCCCATTTCGATATATTTATCGATAACAGAATTATCGGCCCAAAGGTGGTTTGGAGTAAACTTTGGAATATTCGAACAAAATTGGTATCAAACGAATGGGGAAGACCACAGTTTCATTTGGGCTTTGTTTCGTTTCGATATATTTATCGATAAAAGAATTATCGGTCAAAATGTGGTTTGGAGTAAACATTTGGACTTTGGTTCATTTCGATTTATTTATCCATAACAGAATTATAGGTCAAAAAGTGATTTTGGGTAAACTTTGGAGTATTCGCACAAAATTGGTATCAAAGGAATGGGGAACACCACAGCTTTCATTTGGGCTTTGGTTCATTTCGATATATTTATCGGGGTAAACTTTGGAATATTCGCAAAAAATTGGTATCAAACGAATGGGGAAGACCACAGCTTTCATGTGGACTTTGGTTCATTTCGATTTATTTAGCCATAACAGAGTTATCGATCAAAAAGTGGTTTTGGGTAAACTCTGGAGTATTCGTACAAAATTGGTATCAAAGGAATCTTACTAATATGTATATAAAAACGTAAGTTTGTGACTGACAGCAGATGTTTGTGGCTCTTTAACGTCTAAACCAATACCCCGATATTTACGAAATTATGCAGACACATTCTTAAGAGTATGAAGTCTGCAACAGGCATCATGAAATTTCGATATATTTATCGATAACATAATTATCGGTCAATAGGTGGTTTGAAGTAAATTTTGGAATATTCGCACAAAATTGGTATCAAACGAATGGAGAAGACCACAGCTTTGATTTGGGCTTTTGCCCATTTCGATATATTTATCGATAACAGAATTATCGGTCCAAAGGTGGTTTGGAGTAAACTTTGGCATATTCGAACAAAATTGGTATCAAACGAATGGGGAAGACACAGTTTCATTTGGGCTTTGTTTCGTTTCAATATATTTATCGATAAAAGAATTATCGGTCAAAATGTGGTTTGGAGTAAACATTTGGACTTTGGTTCATTTCGATTTATTTATCCATAACAGAATTATCGGTCAAAAAGTGATTTTGGGTAAACTTTGGAGTATTCGCACAAAATTGGTATCAAAGGAATGGGGAACACCACAGCTTTCATTTGGGCTTTGGTTCATTTCGATATATTTATCGGGGTAAACTTTGGAATATTCGCAAAAAATTGGTATCAAACGAATGGGGAAGACCACAGCTTTCATGAGGACTTTGGTTCATTTCGATTTATTTAGCCATAACAGAGTTATCGATCAAAAAGTGGTTTTGGGTAAACTCTGGAGTATTCGTACAAAATTGGTATCAAACGAACCTTACTAATATGTATATAAAAACGTAAGTTTGTGACTGAGAGCAGATGTTTGTGGCTCTTTAACGTCTAAACCAATGCGCCGATATTTACGAAATTATGCAGACAAATTCTTAAGAGTATGAAGTCTGCAACAGGCATCATGAAATTTCGATATATTTATCGATAACATAATTATCGGTCAATAGGTGGTTTGAAGTAAATTTTGGAATATTCGCACAAAATTGGTATCAAACGAATGGAGAAGACCACAGCTTTGATTTGGGCTTTTGCCCATTTCTATATATTTATCGATAACAAAATTATCGGTCCAAAGGTGGTTTGGAGTAAACTTTGGAATATTCGAACAAAATTGGTGTCAAACGAATGGGGAAGACCACAGTTTCATTTGGGCTTTGTTTCGTTTCGATATATTTATCGATAAAAGAATTATCGGTCAAAATGTGGTTTGGAGTAAACATTTGGACTTTGGTTCATTTCGATTTATTTATCCATAACAGAATTATCGGTCAAAAAGTGAATTTGGGTAAACTTTGGAGTATTCGCACACAATTGGTATCAAACGAATGGGGAACACCACAGCTTTCATTTGGGTTTTGGTTCATTTCGATATATTTATCGAGGTAAACTTTGGAATATTCGCAAAAAATTGGTATCAAACGAATGGGGAAGACCACAGCTTTCATTTGGACTTTGGTTCATTTCGATTTATTTAGCCATAACAGAGTTATCGATCAAAAAGTGGTTTTGGGTAAACTCTGGAGTATTCGTACAAAATTGGTATCAAACGAATCTTACTAATATATAAAAACGTAAGTTTGTGACTGACAGCAGATGTTTGTGGCTCTTTAACGTCGAAACCAATGCCCCGATATTTACGAAATTATGCAGACAAATTCTTAAGAGTATGAAGTCTGCAACAGGCATCATGAAATTTCGATATATTTATCGATAACATAATTATCGGTCAAAAGGTGGTTTGAAGTAAATTTTGGAATATTCGCACAAAATTGGTATCAATCGAATGGAGAAGACCACAGCTTTGATTTGGGCTTTTGCCCCTTTCGATATATTTATCGATAACATAATTATCGGTCCAAAGGTGGTTTGGAGTAAACTTTGGAATATTCGAACAAAATCGGTATCAAACGAATGGAGAAGACCACAGTTTCATTTGGGCTTTGTTTCGTTTCGATATATTTATCGATAAAAGAATTATCGGTCAAAATGTGGTTTGGAGTAAACATTTGGACTTTGGTTCATTTCGATTTATTTATCCATAACAGAATTATCGGTCAAAAAGTGATTTTGGGTAAACTTTGGAGTATTCGCACAAAATTGGTATCAAAGGAATGGGGAACACCACAGCTTTCATTTGGGCTTTGGTTCATTTCGATATATTTATCGGGGTAAACTTTGGAATATTCGCAAAAAATTGGTATCAAACGAATGGGGAAGACCACAGCTTTCATGTGGACTTTGGTTCATTTCGATTATTTAGCCATAACAGAGTTATCGATCAAAAAGTGGTTTTGGGTAAACTCTGGAGTATTCGTACAAAATTGGTATCAAACGAATCTTACTAATATATAAAATCGTAAGATTGTGACTGACAGCAGATTATTGTGCCCCGATATTTACGAAATTATGCAGAGAAATGCTTAAGAGTATGAAGTCTCCAACAGGCATCATGAAATTTCGATATATTTATCGATAACATAATTATCGGTCAAAAGGTGGTTTGAAGTAAATTTTGGAATATTCGCACAAAATTGGTATCAAACGAATGGAGAAGACCACAGCTTTGATTTGGGCTTTTGCCCATTTCGATATATTTATCGATAACAGAATTATCGGTCCAAAGGTGGTTTGGAGTAAACTTTGGAATATTCGAACAAAATTGGTGTCAAACGAATGGGGAAGACCACAGTTTCATTTGGGCTTTGTTTCGTTTCGATATATTTATCGATAAAAGAATTTTCGGTCAAAATGTGGTTTGGAGTAAACATTTGGACTTTGGTTCATTTCGATTTATTTATCCATAACAGAATTATCGGTCAAAAAGTGATTTTGGGTAAACTTTGGATTATTCGCACAAAATTGGTATCAAAGGAATGGGGAACACCACAGCTTTCATTTGGGCTTTGGTTCATTTCGATATATTTATCGGGGTAAACTTTGCAATATTCGCAAAAAATAGGTATCTAACGAATGGGGAAGACCACAGCTTTCATGTGGACTTTGGTTCATTTCGATTTATTTAGCCATAACAGAGTTATCGATCAAAAAGTGGTTTTGGGTAAACTCTGGAGTATTCGTACAAAATTGGTATCAAACGAATCTTACTAATATATAAAAACGTAAGTTTGTGACTGACAGCAGATGTTTGTGGCTCTTGAACGTCTAAACCAATACCCCGATATTTACGAAATTATGCAGACACATTCTTAAGAGTATGAAGTCGGCAACAGGCATCATGAAATTTCGATATATTTATCGATAACATAATTATCGGTCAATAGGTGGTATGAAGTAAATTTTGGAATATTCGCACAAAATTGGTATCAAACGAATGGAGAAGACCACAGCTTTGATTTGGGCTTTTGCCCATTTCTATATATTTATCGATAACAAAATTATCGGTCCAAAGGTGGTTTGGAGTAAACTTTGGAATATTCGAACAAAATTGGTGTCAAACGAATGGGGAAGACCACAGTTTCATTTGGGCTTTGTTTCGTTTCGATATATTTATCGATAAAAGAATTATCGGTCAAAATGTGGTTTGGAGTAAACATTTGGACTTTGGTTCATTTCGATTTATTTATCCATAACAGAATTATCGGTCAAAAAGTGAATTTGGGTAAACTTTGGAGTATTCGCACACAATTGGTATCAAAGGAACGGGGAACACCACAGCTTTCATTTGGGTTTTGGTTCATTTCGATATATTTATCGAGGTAAACTTTGGAATATTCGGAAAAAATTGGTATCAAACGAATGGGGAAGACCACAGCTTTCATTTGGACTTTGGTTCATTTCGATTTATTTAGCCATAACAGAGCTATCGATCAAAAAGTGGTTTTGGGTAAACTCTGGAGTATTCGTACAAAATTGGTATCAAACGAATCTTACTAATATATAAAAACGTAAGTTTGTGACTGACAGCAGATGTTTGTGGCTCTTTAACGTCTAAACCAATGCCCCGATATTTACGAAATTATGCAGACAAATTCTTAAGAGTATGAAGTCTGCAACAGGCATCATGAAATTTCGATATATTTATCGATAACATAATTATCGGTCAAAAGGTGGTTTGAAGTAAATTTTGGAATATTCGCACAAAATTGGTATCAATCGAATGTAGAAGACCACAGCTTTGATTTGGGCTTTTGCCCATTTCGATATATTTATCGATAACATAATTATAGGTCCAAAGGTGGTTTGGAGTAAACTTTGGAATATTCGAACAAAATTGGTATCAAACGAATGGAGAAGACCACAGTTTCATTTGGGCTTTGTTTCGTTTCGATATATTTATCGATAAAAGAATTATCGGTGAAAATGTGGTTTGGAGTAAACATTTGGACTTTGGTTCATTTCGATTTATTTATCCATAACAGAATTATCGGTCAAAAAGTGATTTTGGGTAAATTTTGGAGTATTCGCACAAAATTGGTATCAAAGGAATGGGGAACACCACAGCTTTCATTTGCTTTGGTTCATTTCGATATATTTATCGGGGTAAACTTTGGAATATTCGCAAAAAATTGGTATCAAACGAATGGGGAAGACCACAGCTTTCATGTGGACTTTGGTTCATTTCGATTTATTTAGCCATAACAGAGTTATCGATCAAAAAGTGGTTTTGGGTAAACTCTGGAGTATTCGTACAAAATTGGTATCAAACGAATCTTACTAATATATAAAAACGTAAGTTTGTGACTGACAGCAGATGTTTGTGGCTCTTTAACGTCTAAACCAATACCCCGATATTTACGAAATTATGCAGACACATTCTTAAGAGTATGAAGTCTGCAACAGGCATCATGAAATTTCGATATATTTATCGATAACATAATTATCGGTCAATAGGTGGTTTGAAGTAAATTTTGGAATATTCGCACAAAATTGGTATCAAACGAATGGAGAAGACCACAGCTTTGATTTGGGCTTTTGCCCATTTCGATATATTTATCGATAACAGAATTATCGGTCCAAAGGTGGTTTGGAGTAAACTTTGGAATATTCGAACAAAATTGGTATCAAACGAATGGGGAAGACCACAGTTTCATTTGGGCTTTGTTTCGTTTCGATATATTTATCGATAAAAGAATTATCGGTCAAAATGTGGTTTGGAGAAAACATTTGGACTTTGGTTCATTTCGATTTATTTATCCATAACAGAATTATCGGTCAAAAAGTGATTTTGGGTAAACTTTGGAGTATTCGCACAAAATTGGTATCAAAGGAATGGGGAACACCACAGCTTTCATTTGGGCTTTGGTTCATTTCGATATATTTATCGGGGTAAACTTTGGAATATTCGCAAAAAATTGGTATCAAACGAATGGGGAAGACCACAGCTTTCATGTGGACTTTGGTTCATTTCGATTTATTTAGCCATAACAGAGTTATCGATCAAAAAGTGGTTTTGGGTAAACTCTGGAGTATTCGTACAAAATTGGTATCAAACGAATCTTACTAATCTATACTATAATAAAACTGTAGAAAAGTCGTGTCTGTACATTAAAAATTTCTTTGAAAAAATGACTGGGGATGACTTGGGGAATGTTATAGAGTCCATCTCAACCATTTTTAGAATTATTGTCTGTCTGTTTGTCCGTTTGAACGTAAGGATCTCGGAAACTAAGAAACGGATTTTAATGAGACTTTTTCTGGTGGACAGCTTGAAGCTTAGAAGGAGCCCTAAACTTTATTTTATCAAAATCGCCCAATAAACAAAAAAGATATAGTCATTTCAAGTGAGGTACCTATGAAATTTTTTTGTAAATAGATTTCTATGAAGAAAAATTCACTTTGTTTGTCAAAAAAATAACAAAGCGTGCCTCTCACAAATTTTTGTTTAGCATTTTTTTTCAATCTATACTATAATAAAACTGTAGAAAAGGCGTGTCTGTACATTGAAAATTTCTTTGAAAAAATGACTGGGGATGACTTGAGGAATGTTATAGAGTCCATCTCAACCATTTTTGGAATTATTGTCTGTCTGTTTGTTTGTATGTCCGTTTGAACGTAAGGATCTCGGAAACTAAGAAACGGATTTTAATGAGACTTTTTCTGGCGGACAGCTTGAAGCTTAGAAGGAGCCCTAAACTTTATTTTATCAAAATCGCCCAATAAACAAAAAAGATATAGTCATTTTAAGTGAGGTACCTATGAAATTTTTTTTTCTAAATAGATTTCTTTGAAGAAAAATTCACTTTGTTTGTCAAAAAAATAACAAAGCGTGCCTCTCACAAATTTTTGTTTAGCATTTTTTTCCAATTTCAGCTAAATCAGAAATCAAAAGCATAGGTACAGTGGCGTACCAAAAAATTTGGGAAATAAAATTTTTAAATCTATTCATCCATTCACTTATCTCTAATAAAACTCTGGAAAAGTTGTGTCTGCTCATTGAAATTTCCCTTGAAAAAATGACTGGGGGTGACTTAGGGAATGTTGCAGGGTCCATGTGAACCATTTCTAGAATTATGGCCTGTCTGTTAGTTTGTTTGTCCGTTTGAAAGTAAGGATCTCGGAAACTGAGAAACGGATTTTAATTAGACATTCCCTGGTGGACAGCTTGGAGCCCTAAACTTTATTTTATCTAATCGCCCAATAAACAAAAAAGATATAGTCATTTTAAGTGAGGTACCTATGCAATTTTTTTTTGTAAATAGATTTATATGAAGAAAAATTCACTTTGTTTTTCAAAAAAAAAAAAACAAAGCGCGCCTCTCACCTGGAATAAAACTCTAGAAAAGTTGTGTCTGCACATTGGAAATTCCTTGGCTAAAATTACTGAAAGTGACGAAGGGAATGTTATAGAGTTCATCTGACCTATTGTTATATTTTTTGTCTTCATTTTTATCAATGGGTATCAAAGTAGGAGCAGATGAGGTACTGAGGTTAAGGAGATGGAAGGAAGGAAGTATTTCGGAAAAACTCTACTGGAATTGTCAACAGAGATAGGGGCTTAACCCAAACATATGTGACAGAAAGGAATATGACATAGGAAAGAAAGCCAAGGAAAAGAGGTTGATGAAGAGGAATTGAACCCGAGAATAAGGTTGGCAAAAGCGAAAAAATTGTTTCAATAGAAATTAGTACCACCCTAAAATACAGATCCACCCGGACAACGTCGGGTTCCCTGCTAGTATGTATATAAAAACGTAAGTTTGTGACTGACAGCAGATGTTTGTGGCTCTTTAACGTCTAAACCATGCCCCGATATTTACGAAATTATGCAGACAAATTCTTAAGAGTATGAAGTCTACAACAGGCATCATGAAATTTCGATATATTTATCGATAACATAATTATCGTTCAAAAGGTGGTTTGAAGTAAATTTTGGAATATTCGCACAAAATTGGTATCAAACGAATGGAGAAGACCACAGCTTTGATTTGGGCTTTTGCCCATTTCTATATATTTATCGATAACAAAATTATCGGTCCAAAGGTGGTTTGGAGTAAACTTTGGAATATTCGAACAAAATTGGTGTCAAACGAATGGGGAAGACCACAGTTTCATTTGGGCTTTGCTTCGTTTCGATATATTTATCGATAAAAGAATTATCGGTCAAAATGTGGTTTGGAGTAAACATTTGGACTTTGGTTCATTTCGATTTATTTATCCATAACAGAATTATCGGTCAAAAAGTGAATTTGGGTAAACTTTGGAGTATTCGCACACAATTGGTATCAAAGGAATGGGGAACACCACAGCTTTCATTTGGGTTTTGGTTCATTTCGATATATTTATCGAGGTAAACTTTGGAATATTCGCAAAAAATTGGTATCAAACGAATGGGGACGACCACAGCTTTCATTTGGACTTTGGTTCATTTCGATTTATTTAGCCATAACAGTGTTATCGATCAATAAGTGGTTTTGGGTAAACTCTGGAGTATTCGTACAAAATTGGTATCAAACGAATCTTACTAATATATAAAAACGTAAGTTTGTGACTGACAGCAGATGTTTGTGGCTCTTTAACGTCTAAACCAATGCCCCGATATTTACGAAATTATGCAGAAAAATTCTTAAGAGTATGAAGTCTGCAACAGGCATCATGAAATTTCGATATATTTATCGATAACATAATTATCGGTCAAAAGGTGGTTTGAAGTAAATTTTGGAATATTCGCACAAAATTGGTATCAATCGAATGGAGAAGACCACAGCTTTGATTTGGGCTTTTGCCCATTTCGATATATTTATCGATAACAGAATTATCGGTCCAAAGGTGGTTTGGAGTAAACTTTGGAATATTCGAACAAAATTGGTATCAAACGAATGGGGAAGACCACAGTTTCATTTGGGCTTTGTTTCGTTTCGATATATTTATCGATAAAAGAATTATCGGTCAAAATGTGGTTTGGAGAAAACATTTGGACTTTGGTTCATTTCGATTTATTTATCCATAACAGAATTATCGGTCAAAAAGTGATTTTGGGTAAACTTTGGAGTATTCGCACAAAATTGGTATCAAAGGAATGGGGAACACCACAGCTTTCATTTGGGCTTTGGTTCATTTCGATATATTTATCGGGGTAAACTTTGGAATATTCGCAAAAAATTGGTATCAAACGAATGGGGAAGACCACAGCTTTCATGTGGACTTTGGTTCATTTCGATTTATTTAGCCATAACAGAGTTATCGATCAAAAAGTGGTTTTGGGTAAACTCTGGAGTATTCGTACAAAATTGGTATCAAACGAATCTTACTAATCTATACTATAATAAAACTGTAGAAAAGTCGTGTCTGTACATTAAAAATTTCTTTGAAAAAATGACTGGGGATGACTTGGGGAATGTTATAGAGTCCATCTCAACCATTTTTAGAATTATTGTCTGTCTGTTTGTCCGTTTGAACGTAAGGATCTCGGAAACTAAGAAACGGATTTTAATGAGACTTTTTCTGGTGGACAGCTTGAAGCTTAGAAGGAGCCCTAAACTTTATTTTATCAAAATCGCCCAATAAACAAAAAAGATATAGTCATTTCAAGTGAGGTACCTATGAAATTTTTTTGTAAATAGATTTCTATGAAGAAAAATTCACTTTGTTTGTCAAAAAAATAACAAAGCGTGCCTCTCACAAATTTTTGTTTAGCATTTTTTTTCAATCTATACTATAATAAAACTGTAGAAAAGGCGTGTCTGTACATTGAAAATTTCTTTGAAAAAATGACTGGGGATGACTTGAGGAATGTTATAGAGTCCATCTCAACCATTTTTGGAATTATTGTCTGTCTGTTTGTTTGTATGTCCGTTTGAACGTAAGGATCTCGGAAACTAAGAAACGGATTTTAATGAGACTTTTTCTGGCGGACAGCTTGAAGCTTAGAAGGAGCCCTAAACTTTATTTTATCAAAATCGCCCAATAAACAAAAAAGATATAGTCATTTTAAGTGAGGTACCTATGAAATTTTTTTTTCTAAATAGATTTCTTTGAAGAAAAATTCACTTTGTTTGTCAAAAAAATAACAAAGCGTGCCTCTCACAAATTTTTGTTTAGCATTTTTTTCCAATTTCAGCTAAATCAGAAATCAAAAGCATAGGTACAGTGGCGTACCAAAAAATTTGGGAAATAAAATTTTTAAATCTATTCATCCATTCACTTATCTCTAATAAAACTCTGGAAAAGTTGTGTCTGCTCATTGAAATTTCCCTTGAAAAAATGACTGGGGGTGACTTAGGGAATGTTGCAGGGTCCATGTGAACCATTTCTAGAATTATGGCCTGTCTGTTAGTTTGTTTGTCCGTTTGAAAGTAAGGATCTCGGAAACTGAGAAACGGATTTTAATTAGACATTCCCTGGTGGACAGCTTGGAGCCCTAAACTTTATTTTATCTAATCGCCCAATAAACAAAAAAGATATAGTCATTTTAAGTGAGGTACCTATGCAATTTTTTTTTGTAAATAGATTTATATGAAGAAAAATTCACTTTGTTTTTCAAAAAAAAAAAAACAAAGCGCGCCTCTCACCTGGAATAAAACTCTAGAAAAGTTGTGTCTGCACATTGGAAATTCCTTGGCTAAAATTACTGAAAGTGACGAAGGGAATGTTATAGAGTTCATCTGAACTATTGTTATATTTTTTGTCTTCATTTTTATCAATGGGTATCAAAGTAGGAGCAGATGAGGTACTGAGGTTAAGGAGATGGAAGGAAGGAAGTATTTCGGAAAAACTCTACTGGAATTGCCAACAGAGATAGGGGCTTAACCCAAACATATGTGACAGAAAGGAATATGACATAGGAAAGAAAGCCAAGGAAAAGAGGTTGATGAAGAGGAATTGAACCCGAGAATAAGGTTGGCAAAAGCGAAAAAATTGTTTCAATAGAAATTAGTACCACCCTAAAATACAGATCCACCCGGACAACGTCGGGTTCCCTGCTAGTATGTATATAAAAACGTAAGTTTGTGACTGACAGCAGATGTTTGTGGCTCTTTAACGTCTAAACCAATGCCCCGATATTTACGAAATTATGCAGACAAATTCTTAAGAGTATGAAGTCTACAACAGGCATCATGAAATTTCGATATATTTATCGATAACATAATTATCGTTCAAAAGGTGGTTTGAAGTAAATTTTGGAATATTCGCACAAAATTGGTATCAAACGAATGGAGAAGACCACAGCTTTGATTTGGGCTTTTGCCCATTTCTATATATTTATCGATAACAAAATTATCGGTCCAAAGGTGGTTTGGAGTAAACTTTGGAATATTCGAACAAAATTGGTGTCAAACGAATGGGGAAGACCACAGTTTCATTTGGGCTTTGCTTCGTTTCGATATATTTATCGATAAAAGAATTATCGGTCAAAATGTGGTTTGGAGTAAACATTTGGACTTTGGTTCATTTCGATTTATTTATCCATAACAGAATTATCGGTCAAAAAGTGAATTTGGGTAAACTTTGGAGTATTCGCACACAATTGGTATCAAAGGAATGGGGAACACCACAGCTTTCATTTGGGTTTTGGTTCATTTCGATATATTTATCGAGGTAAACTTTGGAATATTCGCAAAAAATTGGTATCAAACGAATGGGGACGACCACAGCTTTCATTTGGACTTTGGTTCATTTCGATTTATTTAGCCATAACAGTGTTATCGATCAATAAGTGGTTTTGGGTAAACTCTGGAGTATTCGTACAAAATTGGTATCAAACGAATCTTACTAATATATAAAAACGTAAGTTTGTGACTGACAGCAGATGTTTGTGGCTCTTTAACGTCTAAACCAATGCCCCGATATTTACGAAATTATGCAGAAAAATTCTTAAGAGTATGAAGTCTGCAACAGGCATCATGAAATTTCGATATATTTATCGATAACATAATTATCGGTCAAAAGGTGGTTTGAAGTAAATTTTGGAATATTCGCACAAAATTGGTATCAATCGAATGGAGAAGACCACAGCTTTGATTTGGGCTTTTGCCCATTTCGATATATTTATCGATAACATAATTATAGGTCCAAAGGTGGTTTGGAGTAAACTTTGGAATATTCGAACAAAATTGGTATCAAACGAATGGAGAAGACCACAGTTTCATTTGGGCTTTGTTTCGTTTCGATATATTTATCGATAAAAGAATTATCGGTCAAAATGTGGTTTGGAGTAAACATTTGGACTTTGGTTCATTTCGATTTATTTATCCATAACAGAATTATCGGTCAAAAAGTGATTTTGGCTAAATTTTGGAGTATTCGCACAAAATTGGTGTCAAAGGAATGGGGAACACCACAGCTTTCATTTGGGCTTTGGTTCATTTCGATATATTTATCGGGGTAAACTTTGGAATATTCGCAAAAAATTGGTATCAAACGAATGGGGAAGACCACAGCTTTCATGTGGACTTTGGTTCATTTCGATTTATTTAGCCATAACAGAGTTATCGATTAAAAAGAGGTTTTGGGTAAACTCTGGAGTATTCGTACAAAATTGGTATCAAACGAATCTTACTAATATATAAAATCGTAAGATTGTGACTGACAGCAGGTTATTGTGCCCCGATATTTAGGAAATTATGCAGAGAAATTCTTAAGAGTATGAAGTCTCCAACAGGCATCATGAAATTTCGATATATTTATCGATAACATAATTATCGGTCAAAAGGTGGTTTGAAGTAAATTTTGGAATATTCGCACAAAATTGGTATCAAACGAATGGAGAAGACCACAGCTTTGATTTGGGCTTTTGCCCATTTCGATATATTTATCGATAACAGAATTATCGGTCCAAAGGTGGTTTGGAGTAAACTTTGGAATATTCGAACAAAATTGGTGTCAAACGAATGGGGAAGACCACAGTTTCATTTGGGCTTTGTTTCGTTTCGATATAGTTATCGATAAAAGAATTATCGGTCAAAATGTGGTTTGGAGTAAACATTTGGACTTTGGTTCATTTCGATTTATTTATCCATAACAGAATTATCGGTCAAAAAGTGATTTTGGGTAAGCTTTGGATTATTCGCACAAAATTGGTATCAAAGGAATGGGGAACACCACAGCTTTCATTTGGGCTTTGGTTCATTTCGATATATTTATCGGGGTAAACTTTGGAATATTCGCAAAAAATAGGTATCTAACGAATGGGGAAGACCACAGCTTTCATGTGGACTTTGGTTCATTTCGATTTATTTAGCCATAACAGAGTTATCGATCAAAAAGTGGTTTTGGGTAAACTCTGGAGTATTCGTACAAAATTGCTATCAAACGAATGGGGAAGACCACAGCTTTCATTTGGACTTTGGTTCATTTCGATTTATTTATCCATAACAGAGTTATTGGTCAAAAAGTGGTTTTTCGGTAAACTTTGGAGTATTCGCACAAAATTGGTATCAAACGAATAGGGAAGACCACAGCCTTCATTTGGGCTTTTGCTCATTTCGATATATTTATCGATAACAGAATTATTGGTCAAATTGTAGTTTGGAGTAAACTTTGGAATATTCGAACAAAATTGGTATCAAACGAATGGGGAAGACCACAGCTTTCATTTGGGCTTTGGTTCATTTCGATTTATTTAGCCATAACAGAGTTATCGATCAAAAAGTGGTTTTGGGTAAACTCTGGAGTATTCGTATAAAATTGGTATCAAACGAATCTTACTAATATATAAAAACGTAAGTTTGTGACTGACAGCAGATGTTTGTGGCTCTTTAACGTCTAAACCAATGCCCCGATATTTACGAAATTATGCAGACAAATTCTTAAGAGTATGAAGTCTGCAACAGGCATCATGAAATTTCGATATATTTATCGATAACATAATTATCGGTCCAAAGGTGGTTTGGAGTAAACTTTGGAATATTCGAACAAAATTGGTGTCAAACGAATGGGGAAGACCACAGTTTCATTTGAGCTTTGTTTCGTTTCGATATATTTATCGATAAAAGAATTATCGGTCAAAATGTGGTTTGGAGTAAACATTTGGACTTTGGTTCATTTCGACTTATTTATCCATAACAGAATTATCGGTCAAAAAGTGATTTTGGGTAAACTTTGGAGTATTCGCACAAAATTGGTATCAAAGGAATGGGGAACACCACAGTTTTCGTTTGGGCTTTGGTTCATTTCGATATATTTATCGGGGTAAACTTTGGAATATTCGCAAAAAATTGGTATCAAACGAACGGGGACGACCCCAGCTTTCATTTAGACTTTGGTTCATTTCGATTTATTTAGCCTTAACAGAGTTATCGATCAAAAAGTGGTTTTGGGTAAACTCTGGAGTATTCGTACAAATTTGGTATCAAACGAATCTTACTAATATATAAAAACGTAAGTTTGTGACTGACAGCAGATGTTTGTGGCTCGTTAACGTCTAAACCAATGCCCCGATATTTACGAAATTATGCAGACAAATTCTTAAGAGTATGAAGTCTGCAACAGGCATCATGATATTTCGATATATTTATCGATAACATAATTATCGGTCAAAAGGTGGTTTGAAGTAAATTTTGGAATATTCGCACAAAACTGGTATCAAACGAATGGAGAAGACCACAGCTTTGATTTGGGCTTTTACCCATTTCGATATATTTATCGATAACAGAATTATCGGTCAAAATGTGGTTTGGAGTAAACATTGGAATATTCGCACATTGGTATCAAGCGAATGGGGAAGACCACAGCTTTCATTTGGACTTTGGTTCATTTCGATTTATTTATCCATAACAGAGTTATTGGTCAAAAAGTGGTTTTAGGTAAATTTTCGAATATTCGCACAAAACTGGTATCAAAGGAATGGGGAACACCGCAGCTTTCATTTCGGCTTTGGTTCATTTCGATATATTTATCGGGGTAAACTTTAGAATATTCGCAAAAAATTGGTATCAAACGAATAGGGAAGACCACACCTTTCATTTGGGCTTCGGTGCATTTCGATATATTTATCGATAACAGAATTATCGGTCAAAATGTGGTTTGGAGTAAACTTTGGAATATTCGTACAAAATTGGTATCAAACGAATGGGGAACACCACAGCTTTCATTTGGACTTTTATTCATTTCGATTCGGGTAAACTTTGGTGTATTCGCACACAATTGGTATCAAACGAATGGAGAAGACCACAGCTTTCATTTGCGCTTTTGCTCATTTCGCTATATTTATCGATACCAGAATTATCGGCCAAAATGTGGTTTGGAGTAAACTTTGGAATATTCGAATTTATTTATCCATAGCAGAGTTATCGGTCAAAAAGTGGTTTTAGGTAAACTTTCGAATATTCGCACAAAATTGGTATCAAAGGAATGGGGAATACCACAGCTTTCATTTGGGCTTTTGCTCATTTCGATATATTTATCGATAACAGAATTATCGGTCAAAATGTAGTTTGGAGTAAGCTTTGGAATATTCGCACAAAATTGGTATCAATCGAATGGGGAAGACCACAGCCTTCATTTGGGCTTTTGCTCATTTCGATATATTTATCGATAACAGAATTTTCGGCCAAATTGTGGTTTGGAGTAAACTTTGGAATATTCAAAACAAAATTGGTATCAAACGAATGGGGAAGACCACAGCTTTCATTTGGGCTTTTGCTTATTTCGATGTATTTATCGATAACAGAATTATCGGTTAATATGTGGTTTGGAGTATACTTTGGAATATTCGCACAAAATTGGTGTCAAACGAATAGGGAAGACCACAGCTTTCATTTGGACTTTGGTTCATTTCGATTTATTTATCCATAACAGATTTATCGGTCAAAAAGTGGTTTTGGGTAAACTTTGGAGTATTCGCACAAAATTGGTGTCAAACGAATGGGGAAGACCACAGCCTTCATTTGTGCTTTGCTCATTCCGATATATTTATCGATAACAGAATTATCGGTCAAATTGTGGTTTGGAGTAAACTTTGGAATATTCGAACAAAATTGGTATCAAACGAATGGGGAAGACCACAGCTTTCATTTGGACTTTGGTTCATTTCGATTTATTTATCCATAACAGAGTTATCGGTCATAAAGTGGTTTTAGGTAAACTGTCGAATATTCGCACAAAATTGGTATCAAACGAATGAGGAAAACCACAGCTTTCATTTGGACTTTGTTTCATTTCTATTTATTCATCCATAACAGAATTATCGGTCAAAATGTGGTTTGGAGTAAACTTTGGAATATTCGCACAAAATTGGTATCAAACGAATGGAGAAGACCACAGCTTTGATTTGGGCTTTTGCCCATTTCGATATATTTATCGATAACAGAATTATCGGTCCAAAGGTGGTTTGGAGTAAACTTTGGAATATTCGAACAAAATTGGTGTCAAACGAATGGGGAAGACCACAGTTTCATTTGGGCTTTGTTTCGTTTCGATATAGTTATCGATAAAAGAATTATCGGTCAAAATGTGGTTTGGAGTAAACATTTGGACTTTGGTTCATTTCGATTTATTTATCCATAACAGAATTATCGGTCAAAAAGTGATTTTGGGTAAGCTTTGGATTATTCGCACAAAATTGGTATCAAAGGAATGGGGAACACCACAGCTTTCATTTGGGCTTTGGTTCATTTCGATATATTTATCGGGGTAAACTTTGGAATATTCGCAAAAAATAGGTATCTAACGAATGGGGAAGACCACAGCTTTCATGTGGACTTTGGTTCATTTCGATTTATTTAGCCATAACAGAGTTATCGATCAAAAAGTGGTTTTGGGTAAACTCTGGAGTATTCGTACAAAATTGCTATCAAACGAATGGGGAAGACCACAGCTTTCATTTGGACTTTGGTTCATTTCGATTTATTTATCCATAACAGAGTTATTGGTCAAAAAGTGGTTTTTCGGTAAACTTTGGAGTATTCGCACAAAATTGGTATCAAACGAATAGGGAAGACCACAGCCTCCATTTGGGCTTTTGCTCATTTCGATATATTTATCGATAACAGAATTATTGGTCAAATTGTAGTTTGGAGTAAACTTTGGAATATTCGAACAAAATTGGTATCAAACGAATGGGGAAGACCACAGCTTTCATTTGGGCTTTGGTTCATTTCGATTTATTTAGCCATAACAGAGTTATCGATCAAAAAGTGGTTTTGGGTAAACTCTGGAGTATTCGTATAAAATTGGTATCAAACGAATCTTACTAATATATAAAAACGTAAGTTTGTGACTGACAGCAGATGTTTGTGGCTCTTTAACGTCTAAACCAATGCCCCGATATTTACGAAATTATGCAGACAAATTCTTAAGAGTATGAAGTCTGCAACAGCCATCATGAAATTTCGATATATTTATCGATAACATAATTATCGGTCCAAAGGTGGTTTGGAGTAAACTTTGGAATATTCGAACAAAATTGGTGTCAAACGAATGGGGAAGACCACAGTTTCATTTGAGCTTTGTTTCGTTTCGATATATTTATCGATAAAAGAATTATCGGTCAAAATGTGGTTTGGAGTAAACATTTGGACTTTGGTTCATTTCGACTTATTTATCCATAACAGAATTATCGGTCAAAAAGTGATTTTGGGTAAACTTTGGAGTATTCGCACAAAATTGGTATCAAAGGAATGGGGAACACCACAGTTTTCGTTTGGGCTTTGGTTCATTTCGATATATTTATCGGGGTAAACTTTGGAATATTCGCAAAAAATTGGTATCAAACGAACGGGGACGACCCCAGCTTTCATTTAGACTTTGGTTCATTTCGATTTATTTAGCCTTAACAGAGTTATCGATCAAAAAGTGGTTTTGGGTAAACTCTGGAGTATTCGTACAAATTTGGTATCAAACGAATCTTACTAATATATAAAAACGTAAGTTTGTGACTGACAGCAGATGTTTGTGGCTCGTTAACGTCTAAACCAATGCCCCGATATTTACGAAATTATGCAGACAAATTCTTAAGAGTATGAAGTCTGCAACAGGCATCATGATATTTCGATATATTTATCGATAACATAATTATCGGTCAAAAGGTGGTTTGAAGTAAATTTTGGAATATTCGCACAAAACTGGTATCAAACGAATGGAGAAGACCACAGCTTTGATTTGGGCTTTTACCCATTTCGATATATTTATCGATAACAGAATTATCGGTCAAAATGTGGTTTGGAGTAAACATTGGAATATTCGCACATTGGTATCAAGCGAATGGGGAAGACCACAGCTTTCATTTGGACTTTGGTTCATTTCGATTTATTTATCCATAACAGAGTTATTGGTCAAAAAGTGGTTTAAGGTAAATTTTCGAATATTCGCACAAAACTGGTATCAAAGGAATGGGGAACACCGCAGCTTTCATTTCGGCTTTGGTTCATTTCGATATATTTATCGGGGTAAACTTTAGAATATTCGCAAAAAATTGGTATCAAACGAATAGGGAAGACCACACCTTTCATTTGGGCTTCGGTGCATTTCGATATATTTATCGATAACAGAATTATCGGTCAAAATGTGGTTTGGAGTAAACTTTGGAATATTCGTACAAAATTGGTATCAAACGAATGGGGAACACCACAGCTTTCATTTGGACTTTTATACATTTCGATTCGGGTAAACTTTGGTGTATTCGCACACAATTGGTATCAAACGAATGGAGAAGACCACAGCTTTCATTTGCGCTTTTGCTCATTTCGCTATATTTATCGATACCAGAATTATCGGCCAAAATGTGGTTTGGAGTAAACTTTGGAATATTCGAATTTATTTATCCATAACAGAGTTATCGGTCAAAAAGTGGTTTTAGGTAAACTTTCGAATATTCGCACAAAATTGGTATCAAAGGAATGGGGAATACCACAGCTTTCATTTGGGCTTTTGCTCATTTCGATATATTTATCGATAACAGAATTATCGGTCAAAATGTTGTTTGGAGTAAGCTTTGGAATATTCGCACAAAATTGGTATCAATCGAATGGGGAAGACCACAGCCTTCATTTGGGCTTTTGCTCATTTCGATATATTTATCGATAACAGAATTTTCGGCCAAATTGTGGTTTGGAGTAAACTTTGGAATATTCAAAACAAAATTGGTATCAAACGAATGGGGAAGACCACAGCTTTCATTTGGGCTTTTGCTTATTTCGATGTATTTATCGATAACAGAATTATCGGTTAATATGTGGTTTGGAGTATACTTTGGAATATTCGCACAAAATTGGTGTCAAACGAATAGGGAAGACCACAGCTTTCATTTGGACTTTGGTTCATTTCGATTTATTTATCCATAACAGATTTATCGGTCAAAAAGTGGTTTTGGGTAAACTTTGGAGTATTCGCACAAAATTGGTGTCAAACGAATGGGGAAGACCACAGCCTTCATTTGTGCTTTGCTCATTTCGATATATTTATCGATAACAGAATTATCGGTCAAATTGTGGTTTGGAGTAAACTTTGGAATATTCGAACAAAATTGGTATCAAACGAATGGGGAAGACCACAGCTTTCATTTGGACTTTGGTTCATTTCGATTTATTTATCCATAACAGAGTTATCGGTCATAAAGTGGTTTTAGGTAAACTGTCGAATATTCGCACAAAATTGGTATCAAACGAATAGGGAAGACCACAGCTTTCATTTGGACTTTGGTTCATTTCGATTTATTTATCCATAACAGATTTATCGGTCAAAAAGTGGTTTTGGGTAAACTTTGGAGTATTCGCACAAAATTGGTGTCAAACGAATGGGGAAGACCACAGCCTTCATTTGTGCTTTGCTCATTTCGATATATTTATCGATAACAGAATTATCGGTCAAATTGTGGTTTGGAGTAAACTTTGGAATATTCGAACAAAATTGGTATCAAACGAATGGGGAAGACCACAGCTTTCATTTGGACTTTGGTTCATTTCGATTTATTTATCCATAACAGAGTTATCGGTCATAAAGTGGTTTTAGGTAAACTGTCGAATATTCGCACAAAATTGGTATCAAACGAATGAGGAAAACCACAGCTTTCATTTGGACTTTGTTTCATTTCTATTTATTCATCCATAACAGAATTATCGGTCAAAATGTGGTTTGGAGTAAACTTTGGAATATTCGCACAAAATTGGTATCAAACGAATGGAGAAGACCACAGCTTTGATTTGGGCTTTTGCCCATTTCGATATATTTATCGATAACAGAATTATCGGTCCAAAGGTGGTTTGGAGTAAACTTTGGAATATTCGAACAAAATTGGTGTCAAACGAATGGGGAAGACCACAGTTTCATTTGGGCTTTGTTTCGTTTCGATATAGTTATCGATAAAAGAATTATCGGTCAAAATGTGGTTTGGAGTAAACATTTGGACTTTGGTTCATTTCGATTTATTTATCCATAACAGAATTATCGGTCAAAAAGTGATTTTGGGTAAGCTTTGGATTATTCGCACAAAATTGGTATCAAAGGAATGGGGAACACCACAGCTTTCATTTGGGCTTTGGTTCATTTCGATATATTTATCGGGGTAAACTTTGGAATATTCGCAAAAAATAGGTATCTAACGAATGGGGAAGACCACAGCTTTCATGTGGACTTTGGTTCATTTCGATTTATTTAGCCATAACAGAGTTATCGATCAAAAAGTGGTTTTGGGTAAACTCTGGAGTATTCGTACAAAATTGCTATCAAACGAATGGGGAAGACCACAGCTTTCATTTGGACTTTGGTTCATTTCGATTTATTTATCCATAACAGAGTTATTGGTCAAAAAGTGGTTTTTCGGTAAACTTTGGAGTATTCGCACAAAATTGGTATCAAACGAATAGGGAAGACCACAGCCTCCATTTGGGCTTTTGCTCATTTCGATATATTTATCGATAACAGAATTATTGGTCAAATTGTAGTTTGGAGTAAACTTTGGAATATTCGAACAAAATTGGTATCAAACGAATGGGGAAGACCACAGCTTTCATTTGGGCTTTGGTTCATTTCGATTTATTTAGCCATAACAGAGTTATCGATCAAAAAGTGGTTTTGGGTAAACTCTGGAGTATTCGTATAAATTGGTATCAAACGAATCTTACTAATATATAAAAACGTAAGTTTGTGACTGACAGCAGATGTTTGTGGCTCTTTAACGTCTAAACCAATGCCCCGATATTTACGAAATTATGCAGACAAATTCTTAAGAGTATGAAGTCTGCAACAGCCATCATGAAATTTCGATATATTTATCGATAACATAATTATCGGTCCAAAGGTGGTTTGGAGTAAACTTTGGAATATTCGAACAAAATTGGTGTCAAACGAATGGGGAAGACCACAGTTTCATTTGAGCTTTGTTTCGTTTCGATATATTTATCGATAAAAGAATTATCGGTCAAAATGTGGTTTGGAGTAAACATTTGGACTTTGGTTCATTTCGACTTATTTATCCATAACAGAATTATCGGTCAAAAAGTGATTTTGGGTAAACTTTGGAGTATTCGCACAAAATTGGTATCAAAGGAATGGGGAACACCACAGTTTTCGTTTGGGCTTTGGTTCATTTCGATATATTTATCGGGGTAAACTTTGGAATATTCGCAAAAAATTGGTATCAAACGAACGGGGACGACCCCAGCTTTCATTTAGACTTTGGTTCATTTCGATTTATTTAGCCTTAACAGAGTTATCGATCAAAAAGTGGTTTTGGGTAAACTCTGGAGTATTCGTACAAATTTGGTATCAAACGAATCTTACTAATATATAAAAACGTAAGTTTGTGACTGACAGCAGATGTTTGTGGCTCGTTAACGTCTAAACCAATGCCCCGATATTTACGAAATTATGCAGACAAATTCTTAAGAGTATGAAGTCTGCAACAGGCATCATGATATTTCGATATATTTATCGATAACATAATTATCGGTCAAAAGGTGGTTTGAAGTAAATTTTGGAATATTCGCACAAAACTGGTATCAAACGAATGGAGAAGACCACAGCTTTGATTTGGGCTTTTACCCATTTCGATATATTTATCGATAACAGAATTATCGGTCAAAATGTGGTTTGGAGTAAACATTGGAATATTCGCACATTGGTATCAAGCGAATGGGGAAGACCACAGCTTTCATTTGGACTTTGGTTCATTTCGATTTATTTATCCATAACAGAGTTATTGGTCAAAAAGTGGTTTAAGGTAAATTTTCGAATATTCGCACAAAACTGGTATCAAAGGAATGGGGAACACCGCAGCTTTCATTTCGGCTTTGGTTCATTTCGATATATTTATCGGGGTAAACTTTAGAATATTCGCAAAAAATTGGTATCAAACGAATAGGGAAGACCACACCTTTCATTTGGGCTTCGGTGCATTTCGATATATTTATCGATAACAGAATTATCGGTCAAAATGTGGTTTGGAGTAAACTTTGGAATATTCGTACAAAATTGGTATCAAACGAATGGGGAACACCACAGCTTTCATTTGGACTTTTATACATTTCGATTCGGGTAAACTTTGGTGTATTCGCACACAATTGGTATCAAACGAATGGAGAAGACCACAGCTTTCATTTGCGCTTTTGCTCATTTCGCTATATTTATCGATACCAGAATTATCGGCCAAAATGTGGTTTGGAGTAAACTTTGGAATATTCGAATTTATTTATCCATAACAGAGTTATCGGTCAAAAAGTGGTTTTAGGTAAACTTTCGAATATTCGCACAAAATTGGTATCAAAGGAATGGGGAATACCACAGCTTTCATTTGGGCTTTTGCTCATTTCGATATATTTATCGATAACAGAATTATCGGTCAAAATGTAGTTTGGAGTAAGCTTTGGAATATTCGCACAAAATTGGTATCAATCGAATGGGGAAGACCACAGCCTTCATTTGGGCTTTTGCTCATTTCGATATATTTATCGATAACAGAATTTTCGGCCAAATTGTGGTTTGGAGTAAACTTTGGAATATTCAAAACAAAATTGGTATCAAACGAATGGGGAAGACCACAGCTTTCATTTGGGCTTTTGCTTATTTCGATGTATTTATCGATAACAGAATTATCGGTTAATATGTGGTTTGGAGTATACTTTGGAATATTCGCACAAAATTGGTGTCAAATGAATAGGGAAGACCACAGCTTTCATTTGGACTTTGGTTCATTTCGATTTATTTATCCATAACAGATTTATCGGTCAAAAAGTGGTTTTGGGTAAACTTTGGAGTATTCGCACAAAATTGGTGTCAAACGAATGGGGAAGACCACAGCCTTCATTTGTGCTTTGCTCATTTCGATATATTTATCGATAACAGAATTATCGGTCAAATTGTGGTTTGGAGTAAACTTTGGAATATTCGAACAAAATTGGTATCAAACGAATGGGGAAGACCACAGCTTTCATTTGGACTTTGGTTCATTTCGATTTATTTATCCATAACAGAGTTATCGGTCATAAAGTGGTTTTAGGTAAACTGTCGAATATTCGCACAAAATTGGTATCAAACGAATGAGGAAAACCACAGCTTTCATTTGGACTTTGTTTCATTTCTATTTATTCATCCATAACAGAATTATCGGTCAAAATGTGGTTTGGAGTAAACTTGGGAATATTCGCACAAAATTGGTATCAAACGAATTGGGAACACCACAGCTTTCATTAGGACTTTTATTCATTTCGATTCGGGTAAAGTTTGGTGTATTCGCACAAAATTGGTATCAAACGAATGGAGAAGACCACAGCTTTCATTTGGGCTTTTGCTCATTTCGCTATATTTATCTATAACAGAATTATCGGCCAAAATGTGGTTTGGAGTAATCTTTGGAATATTCGCACAAAATTGGTATCAAACGAATGGGGAATACCACAGTTTTCATTTGGGGTTTTGCTCATTTCGATATATTTATCGATAACAGAATTATCGGTCAAACTGTAGTTTGGAGTAAACTTTGGAATATTCGCACAAAATTAGTATCAAACGAATGGGGAAGACCACAGCCTTCATTTGGACTATGGTTCTTTTCGATTTATTTATCCATAACAGAGTTATCGGTCAAAAAGTGGTTTTGGGTCAACTTTGGAGTATTCGCACAAAATTGGTATCAAACTAACGGGGAAGACCACAGCCTTCATTTGGGCTTTTGCTCATTTCGATATATTTATCGATAACATAATTATCGGCCAAATTGTGGTTTGGAGTAAACTTTGGAATATTCGACAAAATTGGTATCAAACGAATGGGGAAGACCACAGCTTTCATTTGGGCTTTGGCTTATTTCGATGTATGTATCGATAACAGAATTATCGGTCAAAATGTAGTTTGGAGTCAACTTTGGAATATTCGCACAAAATTGGTGTCAAACGAACAGGGAAGACCACAGCTTTCATTTGGAATTTGGTTCATTTCGATTTATTTATCCATAACAGAGTTATCGGTCAAAAAGTGGTTTTGGGTAAACTTTGGAGTATTCGCACAAAATTGGTATCAAACGAATGGGGAAGACCACAGCCTTCATTTGTGCTTTTGCTCATTTCCATATATTTATCGATAACAGAATTATCGGTCAAATTGTGGTTTGGAGTAAACTTTGGAATATTCGAACAAAATTGGTAACAAACGAATGGGGAAGACCACAGCTTTCATTTGGGCTTTTGCTTATTTCGATATATTTATCGATAACAGAGTTATCGGTCAAAAAGTGGTTTTAGGTAAATTTTCGAATATTCGCACAAAACTGGTATCAAAGGAATGGGGAACACCGCAGCTTTCATTTCGGCTTTGGTTCATTTCGATATATTTATCGGGGTAAACTTTGGAATATTCGCAAAAAATTGGTATCAAACGAATGGGGAAGACCACACCTTTCATTTGGGCTTCGGTGCATTTCGATATATTTATCGATAACAGAATTATCGGTCAAAATGTGGTTTGGAGTAAACTTTGGAATATTCGTACAAAATTGGTATCAAACGAATGGGGAACACCACAGCTTTCATTTGGACTTTTATTCATTTCGATTCGGGTAAACTTTGGTGTATTCGCACAAAATTGGTATCAAACGAATGGAGAAGACCACAGCTTTCATTTGCGCTTTTGCTCATTTCGCTATATTTATCGATACCAGAATTATCGGCCAAAATGTGGTTTGGAGTAAACTTTGGAATTTTCGAATTTATTTATCCATAACAGAGTTATCGGTCAAAAAGTGGTTTTAGGTAAACTTTCGAATATTCGCACAAAATTGGTATCAAAGGAATGGGGAACACCGCAGCTTTCAGTTCGGCTTTGGAATATTCACACAAAATTGGTATCAAACGAATGGGGAATACCACAGCTTTCATTTGGGCTTTTGCTCATTTCGATATATTTATCGATAACAGAATTATCGGTCAAAATGTAGTTTGGAGTAAACTTTGGAATATTCGCACAAAATTGGTATCAAACGAATGGGGAAGACCACAGTCTTCATTTGGGCTTTTGCTCATTTCGATATATTTATCGATAACAGAATTATCGGCCAAATTGTGGTTTGGAGTAAACTTTGGAATATTCAAAACAAAATTGGTATCAAACGAATGGGGAAGACCACAGCTTTCATTTGGGCTTTTGCTTATTTCGATGTATTTATCGATAACAGAATTATCGGTCAATATGTGGTTTGGAGTATACTTTGGAATATTCGCACAAAATTGGTGTCAAACGAATAGGGAAGACCACAGCTTTCATTTGGACTTTGGTTCATTTCGATTTATTTATCCATAACAGATTTATCGGTCAAAAAGTGGTTTTGGGTAAACTTTGGAGTATTCGCACAAAATTGGTGTCAAACGAATGGGGAAGACCACAGCCTTCATTTGTGCTTTTGCTCATTTCGATATATTTATCGATAACAGAATTATCGGTTAAAGTGTGGTTTGGAGTAAACTTTGGAATATTCGAACAAAATTGGTATCAAACGAATGGGGAAGACCACAGCTTGCATTTGGGCTTTTGGTTATTTCGATATATTTATCGATAACAGAGTTATCGGTCATAAAGTGGTTTTAGGTAAACTGTCGAATATTCGCACAAAATTGGTATCAAACGAATGAGGAAAAGCACAGCTTTCATTTGGACTTTGTTTCATTTCAATTTATTCATCATCATCATCATTTATTGGCGCTTAACCGCCTAAGCGATTTTGGCCGTTTCGTATCAAAGCACGCCAGTCATTCCTTTTTAGCGATAACCGACGCCAATTGGAAACCCCAAGGGAGTTCAAGTCATCCTCCACCTGTTGTTTCCATCTCAGTCGAGGCCTCCCCCTTCCTCTGCTGCCGAATTCAGGCGACGATAGGAAAACCTTCTGTGCTGGAGCTTCTTTGTCCATTCGCATAACATGGCCCAGCCAGCGGAGTCTTTGGGCTTTAATTCGCTGGACTATGGTCAGATCTGCGTAGAGCTCGTACAGCTCATCGTTAAATTTCCTTCGATACTCGCCGTTGGCATCACGGGAAGGACCATAAATCTTCCGGAGAACTTTTCTCTCAAATACTCCAAGGGCCATCTCATCTTCTCTTGACATTGTCCATGAGTCTGAGCCATACATCAGGACAGGTATGATGAGAGACTTATAGAGCGTGATCTTTGTTCTTTGAGAGAGGACTTTACTTCTCAATTGCCTACTCAGTCCAAAGTAGCACTTGTTGGCAAGAGTGATTCTCCGCTGGATTTCTAGACTGATATTATTTTCGGTGTTAATACTGGTTCCCAAATAGACGAAGTCTCTCACAGTTTCAAATTTGTAACTATCAACAGTGACATGGCTGCCAAGGCGCAGGTGCGCCGATTCTTTCTTTGATGACAGCAAATACTTCGTCTTGTCCTCGTTCACGGCAAGACCCACTTTTTTCGCTTCCTTATCCAGTCCAGAGAAGGCAGCGCTTACGGCGCGGTTGTTAAGGCCAATGATATCAATATCATCGGCATACGCCAGCAATTGCACGCTCTTGTAAAAGATTGTACCATTGCGGTTTAGCTCTGCTGCTCGAATTATCTTCTCCAGCATCAGATTGAAGAAATCGCACGAAAGGGAGTCGCCCTGTCTGAAGCCTCGTTTGGTTTCAAATGGCTCAGAGAGGTCCTTCCCGATTCTAACGGAGCTGTTGGTATTGCTCAACGTCATTTGGCAAAGCCGTATAAGCTTTGCAGGGAAGTCAAATTCAGACATGGCGGCATACAGGCAACTCCTTTTTACGCTGTCAAAAGCGGCTTTAAAATCGACAAAGAGATGGTGAGTGTCGATTCTCTTATCATGGGTCTTCTCCAGGATTTGGCGTATCGTGAAAATCTGGTCGATGGTAGACTTACCAGGTCTAAAGCCACACTGATAAGGTCCAATCAGTTTGTCTACGATGGGCTTCAGCCTTTCACACAACACGCTAGAAAGAACCTTATATGCGATATTAAGAAGACTAATTCCGCGGTAGTTGGTGCGGTTAGCGGGATCGCCTTTCTTGTGGATTGGGCAAAGCACACTTAAATTCCAATCCGGAGGCATGCATTCGTCTGACCATATTCTGCATAAGAGCTGATGCATGCTTTTTACCAGCTCTTCGCCTCCGTGTTTGAACAGCTCGGCGGGTAGTCCGTCTTTTCCAGGCGCTTTGTTGTTTTTGAGCCGGGATATAGCTATCCTCACTTCATCATAGTCAGGTGGTGGGACGACTTTTCCATCGTCAGGGATTGGGGTATCGGGTTCGACGTCTCCCTCGCAATTTAGCAGTGAGGAGAAGTGCTCCCTCCATAATTTAAGTACACTTTGTACGTCGGTTACCAGGTCGCCATTATTGTCCTTACAGGAGCTTGCCCCGGTCTTAAAACCTTCCGTCATCCGCCGGATCTTTTCATAGAATTTTCGGGCATCATTCCTGTCAGCCAGCATCTCAAGCTCCTCACACTCACGCCTTTCGGCCTCACTTTTCTTTTTTCTGAAAAGGCGTCTCTCTTCCTTCTTTGCCTCACGATATTGTTGCCATACACTGCGGGTTGCGCCCGTTCGCAACGTCTCCTTGTAGGCAGCGTCCTTTTTTTTCGAGGCAGTTTTGCATTCCTCATCGTACCAGTTGTTCTTGCGGGCTCGCTGGAACCCTATAGTGGCCTCAGCGGCGGTACGTAATGAGTGAGAGATATGCTTCCATTGCTCGGTTACATCGTTAGGTCGAGGATTGCCCTCTGCTAGCAGGTGTGAGAGTCGAGTTGTGAAATTATCAGCTGTCTGTGTCATGCGCAGCTTCTCGACAGAGGCGTGTGCGTATCTTGGCTGCGACAAGATAATGGTCAGAGTCAATATTGGGACCACGCAGTGTACGCACGTCCAGAACGGTGGAGCTATGTCTGCCGTCAATCAAGACATGATCAATCTGGTTTCTAGTTCTTTGATCAGGGGACAGCCATGTGGCTTGGTGTATTCGCTTATGCTGGAACCTGGTACTACTGATGACCATATTGCGAGCAGCGGCGAAGTCAATCAACCTAGTGCCGTTGGGGGATGTTATATCGTGGAGACTGAATTTTCCAACTGTGGGACCAAAGACTCCTTCCTTGCCCACCTTGGCATTAAAGTCGCCGAGCATGATTTTGATATCATGCTGGGGGCAGCGATCATAAGTCTGTTCAAGTTTATCGTAGAAGGAGTCCTTCTCTGCGTCGTCCGTCTCCTCTGTCGGCGCATAGGCGCAGATAAATGTTATGTTGAAAAACCTCGCCTTGATGCGGATCGCAGCGAGACGCTCGCTCCCAGGAGTGAACGCTAATACTTGGCGGCGAAGTCTCTTATTCATTCATAACAGAGTTATCGGTCAAATAGTGGTTTTGGGTAAACTTTGAAGTATTCGCACAAAATTGGTATCAAACGAATGAGGAAGACCACAGCTTTCGTTTGCGCTTTTGCTCATTTCGATATATCGATATATTTATTTGGAGTAAACTTTGGAATATTCGCTCAAAATTGGTATCAAACGAATGGGGCAGACCACAGCTTTCATTTGGACTTTGGTTCATTTCGATTTAGTTATCCATAACAGAGTTATCGGTCAAAAAGTGGTTTTGGGTAAACTTTGGAGTATTCGCACAAAATTGGTATCAAACGAAAGGGGAAGACCACAGCTTTCATTTGGACTTTGGTTCATTTCGATTTATTTATCCATAACAGAATTATCGGTCAAAATGTGGTTTGGAGTAAACTTTGGAATATTCGCACAAAATTGGTATCAAAAGAATTGGGAACACCACAGCTTGCATTAGGACTTTTATTCATTTCGATTCGGGTAAAGTTTGGTGTATTCGCACAAAATTGGTATCAAACGAATGGAGAAGACCACAGCTTTCATTTGGGCTTTTGCTCATTTCGCTATATTTATCGATAACAGAATTATCGGCCAAAATGTGGTTTGGAGTAAACTTTGGAACATTCGCACAAAATTGGTATCAAACGAATGGGGAATACCACAGTTTTCATTTGGGCTTTTGCTCATTTCGATATATTTATCGATAACAGAATTATCGTTCAAACTGTAGTTTGGAGTAAACTTTGGAATATTCGCACAAAATTAGTATCAAACGAATGGGGAAGACCACAGCCTTCATTTGGACTTTGGTTCATTTCGATTTATTTATCCATAACAGAGTTATCGGTCAAAAAGTGGTTTTGGGTCAACTTTGGAGTATTCGCACAAAATTGTTATCAAACGAACGGGGAAGACCACAGCCTTCATTTGGGCTTTTGCTCATTTCGATATATTTATCGATAACATAATTATCGGCCAAATTGTGGTTTGGAGTAAACTTTGGAATATTCGAACAAAATTGGTATCAAACGAATGGGGAAGACCACAGCTTTCATTTGGGCTTTGGCTTATTTCGATGTATTTATCGATAACAGAATTACCGGTCAAAATGTGGTTTGGAGTATACTTTGGAATATTCGAACAAAATTGGTGTCAAACGAACAGGGAAGACCACAGCTTTCATTTGGACTTTGGTTCATTTCGATTTATTTATCCATAACAGAGTTATCGGTCAAAAAGTGGTTTTGGGTAAACTTTGGAGTATTCGCACAAAATTTGTATCAAACGAATGGGGAAGACCACAGCCTTCATTTGTGCTTTTGCTCATTTCCATATATTTATCGATAACAGAATTATCGGTCAAATTGTGGTTTGGAGTAAACTTTGGAATATTCGAACAAAATTGGTATCAAACGAATGGGGAAGACCACAGCTTTCATTTGGACTTTGTTTCATTTCTATTTATTTATCCATAACAGAGTTATCGGTCAAAAAGTGGTTTTGGGTAAACTTTGAAGTATTCGCACAAAATTGGTATCAAACGAATGAGGAAGACCACAGCTTTCGTTTGCGCTTTTGCTCATTTCGATATATCGATATATTTATTTGGAGTAAATTTTGGAATATTCGCTCAAAATTGATATCAAACGAATGGGGAAGACCACAGCTTTCATTTGGGCTTTTGCTCATTTCGATATATTTATCGATAACAGAATTATTGGTCAAATTGTAGTTTGGAGTAAACTTTGGAATATTCGAACAAAATTGGTGTCAAACGAACAGGGAAGACCACAGCTTTCATTTGGACTTTGGTTCATTTCGATTTATTTATCCATAACAGAGTTATCGGTCAAAAAGTGGTTTTGGGTAAACTTTGGAGTATTCGCACAAAATTTGTATCAAACGAATGGGGAAGACCACAGCCTTCATTTGTGCTTTTGCTCATTTCCATATATTTATCGATAACAGAATTATCGGTCAAATTGTGGTTTGGAGTAAACTTTGGAATATTCGAACAAAATTGGTATCAAACGAATGGGGAAGACCACAGCTTTCATTTGGACTTTGTTTCATTTCTATTTATTTATCCATAACAGAGTTATCGGTCAAAAAGTGGTTTTGGGTAAACTTTGAAGTATTCGCACAAAATTGGTATCAAACGAATGAGGAAGACCACAGCTTTCGTTTGCGCTTTTGCTCATTTCGATATATCGATATATTTATTTGGAGTAAATTTTGGAATATTCGCTCAAAATTGATATCAAACGAATGGGGAAGACCACAGCTTTCATTTGGGCTTTTGCTCATTTCGATATATTTATCGATAACAGAATTATTGGTCAAATTGTAGTTTGGAGTAAACTTTGGAATATTCGAACAAAATTTTTATCAAACGAATGGGGAAGACCACAGCTTTCATTTGGACTTTGGTTCATTTCGATTTATTTATCCATAACAGAGTTATCGGTCAAAAAGTACTTTTGGGTAAAGTTTGGAGTATTCGCACAAAATTGGTATCAAACGATTGGGGAATACCACAGTTTTCATTTGGGCTTTTGCTCATTTCGATATATTTATCGATAACAGAATTATCGGTCACACTGTAGTTTGGAGTAAACTTTGGAATATTCGAACAAAATTGGTATCAAACGAATGGGGAAGACCACAGCTTTCGTTTGGGCTTTTTCGCATTTCGATATATCGATATATTTATTTGGAGTAAACTTTGGAATATTCCCTCAAAATTGGTATCAAACGAATGAGGAAGACCACAGCTTTTGTTTGCGCTTTTGCTCATTTCGATATATCGATATATTTATTTGGAGTAAACTTTGGAATATTCGCTCAAAATTGGTATCAAACGAATGGGGAAGACCACAGCTTTCATTTGGGCTTTGGCTTATTTCGATGTATTTATCTATAACAGAATTATCGGTCAAAATGCGGTTTGGAGTAAACTTTGGAATATTCGCACAAAATTGGTATCAAACGAATGGGGAAGACCACAGCAATCATTTGTGCTTTTGCTCATTTCGATATATTTATCGATAACAGAATTATCGGTCAAATTTTGGTTTGGAGTAAACTTTGGAATATTCGAACAACATTGGTATCAAACGAATGGGGAAGACCACAGCTTTCATTTGGGCTTTTGCTTATTTCGATATATTTATCGATAACAGAGTTATCGGTCAAAAAGTGGTTTTAGGTAAACTTTCGAATATTCGCACAAAATTGGTATCAAACGAATGGGGAAGACCACAGCTTTCATTTGGACTTTGTTTCATTTCTATTTATTTATCCATAACAGAGTTATCGGTCAAAAAGTGGTTTTGGGTAAACTTTGGAGTATTCGCACAAAATTGGTATCAAACGAATGGGGAAGACCACAGCCTTCATTTGGGCTTTTGCTCATTTCGATATATTTATCGATAACATAATTATTGGTCAAATTGTAGTTTGGAGTAAACTTTGGAATATTCGAACAAAATTGGTATCAAACGAATGGGGAAGACGACAGCTTTCATTTGGACTTTGGTTCATTTCGATTTATTTATTCATAACAGAGTTATCGGTCAAAAAGTGGTTTTGGGTAAACTTTGGAGTATTCGCACAAAATTGGTATCAAACGAATGGGGAATACCACAGTTTTCATTTGGGCTTTTGCTCATTTCGATATATTTATCGATAACAGAATTATCGGTCGAACTGTAGTTTGGAGTAAACTTTGGAATATTCGAACAAAATTGGTATCAAACGAATGGGGAAGACCACAGCTTTCATTTGGACTTTGGTTCATTTCGATTTATTTATCCATAACAGAGTTATCGGTCAAAAAGTGGTTTTGGGTAAACTTTGGAGTATTCGCACAAAATTGGTATCAAACGAATGAGGAAGACCACAGCTTTCGTTTGGGCTTTTGCTCATTTCGATATATCGATATATTTATTTGGAGTAAACTTTGGAATATTCCCTCAAAATTGGTATCAAACGAAAGGGGAAGACCACAGCTTTCATTTAGACTTTGGTTCATTTCGATTTGTTTATCCATAACAGAATTATCGGTCAAAATGTGGTTTGGAGTAAACTTTGGAATATTCGCACAAAATTGGTATCAAACGAATGGGGAACATCACAGCTTTCATTTGGACTTTTGTTCATTTCGATTCGGGTAAAGTTTGGTGTATTCGCACAAAATTGGTATCAAACGAATGGAGAAGGCCACAGCTTTCATTTGGGCTTTTGCTCATTTCGCTATATTTATCGATAACAGAATTATCGGCCAAAATGTGGTTTGGCGTAAACTTTGGAATATTCGCACAAAATTGGTATCAAACGAATGGGGAATACCACAGTTTTCATTTGGGCTTTTGCTCATTTCGATATATTTATCGATAACAGAATTATCGGTCAAACTGTAGTTTGGAGTAAACTTTGGAATATTCGCACAAAATTGGTATCAAACGAATGAGGAAGACCACAGCTTTCGTTTGGGCTTTTGCTCATTTCGATATATCGATATATTTATTTGGAGTAAACTTTGGAATATTCCCTCAAAATTGGTGTCAAACGAAAGGGGAAGACCACAGCTTTCATTTGGACTTTGGTTCATTTCGATTTATTTATCCATAACAGAATTATCGGTCAAAATGTGGTTTGGAGTAAACTTTGGAATATTCGCACAAAATTGGTATCTAACGAATTGGGAACACCACAGCTTTCATTAGGACTTTTATTCATTTCGATTCGGGTAAAGTTTGGTGTATTCGCACAAAATTGGTATCAAACGAATGGAGAAGACCACAGCTTTCATTTGGGCTTTTGGTCATTTCGCTATATTTATCGATAACAGAATTATCGGCCAAAATGTGGTTTGGAGTAAATTTTCGCACAAAATTGGTATCAAACGAATGGGGAAGACCACAGCCTTCATTTGGACTTTGGTTCATTTCGATTTATTTATCCATAACAGAGTTATCGGTCAAAAAGTGGTTTTGGGTCAACTTTGGAGTATTCGCACAAAATTGGTATCAAACGAACGGGGAAGACCACAGCCTTCATTTGGGCTTTTGCTCATTTCGATATATTTATCGATAACAGAATTATCGGCCAAATTGTGGTTTGGAGTAAACTTTGGAATATTCGAACAAAATTGGTATCAAACGAATGGGGAAGACCACAGCTTTCATTTGGGCTTTGGCTTATTTCGATGTATTGATCGATAACAGAATTATCGGTCAAAATGTGGTTTGGAGTATACTTTGGAATATTCGCACAAAATTGGTGTCAAACGAACAGGGAAGACCACAGCTTTCATTTGGACTTTGGTTCATTTCGATTTATTTATCCATAACAGAGTTATCGGTCAAAAAGTGGTTTTGGGTAAACTTTGGAGTATTCGCACAAAATTGGTATCAAACGAATGGGGAAGACCACAGCCTTCATTTGTGCTTTTGCTCATTTCCATATATTTATCGATAACAGAATTATCGGTCAAATTGTGGTTTGGAGTAAACTTTGGAATATTCGAACAAAATTGGTATCAAACGAATGGGGAAGACCACAGCTTTCATTTGGGCTTTTGCTTATTTCGATATATTTATCGATAACAGAGTTATCGGTCAAAAAGTGGTTTTAGGTAAACTTTCGAATATTCGCACAAAATTGGTATCAAACGAATGGGGAAGACCACAGCTTTCATTTGGACTTTGTTTCATTTCTATTTATTTATCCATAACAGAGTTATCGGTCAAAAAGTGGTTTTGGGTAAACTTTGAAGTATTCGCACAAAATTGGTATCAAACGAATGAGGAAGACCACAGCTTTCGTTTGCGCTTTTGCTCATTTCGATATATCGATATATTTATTTGGAGTAAACTTTGGAATATTCGCTCAAAATTGGTATCAAACGAATGGGGAAGACCACAGCTTTCATTTGGGCTTTTGCTCATTTCGATATATTTATCGATAACAGAATTATTAGTCAAATTGTAGTTTGGAGTAAACTTTGGAATATTCGAACAAAATTGGTATCAAACGAATGGGGAAGGCCACAGCTTTCATTTGGACTTTGGTTCATTTCGATTTATTTATCCATAACAGAGTTATCGGTCAAAAAGTACTTTTGGGTAAAGTTTGGAGTATTCGCACAAAATTGGTATCAAACGAATGGGGAATACCACAGTTTTCATTTGGGCTTTTGCTCATTTCGATATATTTATCGATAACAGAATTATCGGTCAAACTGTAGTTTGGAGTAAACTTTGGAAGATTCGAACAAAATTGGTATCAAACGAATGGGGAAGACCACAGCTTTCATTTGGGCTTTGGCTTATTTCGATGTATTTATCGATAACAGAATTATCGGTCAAAATGCGGTTTGGAGTAAACTTTGGAATATTCGCACAAAATTGGTATCAAACGAATGAGGAAGACCACAGCTTTCGTTTGGGCTTTTGCTCATTTCGATATATCGATATATTTATTTTGAGTAAACTTTGGAATATTCCCTCAAAATTGGTATCAAACGAATGAGGAAGACCACAGCTTTCGTTTGCGCTTTTGCTCATTTCGATATATCGATATATTTATTTGGAGTAAACTTTGGAATATTCGCTCAAAATTGGTATCAAACGAATGGGGAAGACCACAGCTTTCATTTGGGCTTTGGCTTATTTCGATATATTTATCGATAACAGAGTTATCGGTCAAAAAGTGGTTTTAGGTAAACTTTCTAATATTCGCACAAAATTGGTATCAAACGAATGGGGAAGACCACAGCTTTCATTTGGACTTTATTTCATTTCTATTTATTTATCCATAACAGAGTTATCGGTCAAAAAGTGGTTTTGGGTAAACTTTGGAGTATTCGCACAAAATTGGTATCAAACGAATGGGGAAGACCACAGCCTTCATTTGGGCTTTTGCTCATTTCGATATATTTATCGATAACAGAATTATTGGTCAAATTGTAGTTTGGAGTAAACTTTGGAATATTCGAACAAAATTGGTATCAAACGAATGGGGAAGACCACAGCTTTCATTTGGACTTTGGTTCATTTCGATTTATTTATCCATAACAGAGTTATCGGTCAAAAAGTGGTTTTGGGTAAACTTTGGAGTATTCGCACAAAATTGGTATCAAACGAATGGGGAATACCACAGTTTTCATTTCGGCTTTTGCTCATTTCGATATATTTATCGATAACAGAATTATCGGTCAAACTGTAGTTTGGAGTAAACTTTGGAATATTCGAACAAAATTGGTATCAAACGAATGGGGAAGACCACAGCTTTCATTTGGACTTTGGTTCATTTCGATTTATTTATCCATAACAGAGTTATCGGTCAAAAAGTGGTTTTGGGTAAACTTTGGAGTATTCGCACAAAATTGGTATCAAACGAATGAGGAAGACCACAGTTTTCTTTTGGGCTTTTGCTCATTTCGATATATCGATATATTTATTTGGAGTAAACTTTGGAATATTCCCTCATAATTGGTATCAAACGAAAGGGGAAGACCCCAGCTTTCAATTGGACTTTGGTTCATTTCGATTTGTTTATCCATAACAGAATTATCGGTCAAAATGTGGTTTGGAGTAAACTTTGGAATATTCGCACAAAATTGGTATCAAACGAATGGGGAACATCACAGCTTTCATTTGGACTTTTGTGCATTTCGATTCGGGTAAAGTTTGGTGTATTCGCACAAAATTGGTATCAAACGAATGGAGAAGACCACAGCTTTCATTTGGGCTTTTGCTCATTTCGCTATATTTATCGATAACAGAATTATCGGCCAAAATGTGGTTTGGAGTAAACTTTGGAGTATTCGCACAACTTTTGATTTGTGCTTCATATATTCCGCCTACTAGTGGCGACTTACTTTATAAAGAGCATGTAGATAATATTTTAGCTTTAGCGTCTGGTTTTGAAAATGTTTGCGTTATTGGCGACTTCAACCTCAGTAACGTAGAATGGTCAACTATAAATAATTGTCGGGGGCTTCATCCAAAGTCCATAAATACTTTTTCTGAAACATACCTGATTGACGGCTTTTTGAAATGTGATTCTTAGTCAAATAAACAGCTTTAATAATACTCTTAATAAAATATTAGATCTCATTTTTATAAGTGACAGCATGAACTTTTCTCTCCAGGAATGTCTGGACCCTTTGTCTACCCCGGGCCCGCATCATATTCCGCTTGTTTTACGTTTAGAATTCTATCAGTTTTCTACTTATGTGGAAGATAATCTTTCTAGTTTTTGCTTTAAAAACTATGATACTGCGGCCGTTAATACAGCAATTGAGTCTATTGACTGGGACACGCTTTTTATTGCGGTTGAAGTCGACAGTTGTTTTAATATATTTAAGAGTTATTTAAACGTCATTTGTAGTGAGCACATTCCCAGAGTTAAAAAACAAATCTATAAAATTCCTTGGTTCACTAAGGAGCTGAAAAAACTGAAGAATTTGAGAAATAGGTTTTTCAAAAAATTTAAAAAATCAAACTCTCTTTTTCACAAAGAGAAGTATCTGCACTACTTGAAAGAGTTTAAATCTTTGAGCAAAGTATTAAAAAGGAATTATGTTCGTAAGTTTGAGGACGATATTAAACTAAATCCTAAAGCTTTTTGGCGTTATGTAAAATCTAAAAAGTCCTGTTCTAGTATTCCCTCTGCCATGTTTTATAATGATACACAAGCAGATTCCTCTATTGATGCTGCGAATCTCTTTGCGGATTTTTTTAGTTCGAATTTTGAGTCTGACTCTGACATTAGTTGTGATGGCTTTTTACCTGCCGACTCCTCGCTTAACTTTGGAGCCCTTGAGATTTCCTTGGACGATGTTGAAATGGGTATTCGTCAAATCAAATTGTCATCACAGACTGATGTTGATGGTTTGTCGTCTCATCTTTTAAAAAATTGTTGTTCTATTTCCTACCCTTTATGGCTTCTCTTCAACAAATCCCTTCAGAAAGGCGAATCTTCGCAATTTCTTTTGTATGCTGATGATATGAAGATTTTTATTAAAATTATGAGTCCGTTGGACTCGCTTAATCTTCAAAATGATTTAGAGAGGGTTGAAACCTGGTGTAGGAAAAATATGCTTCCATTGAATATTAAGAAATGTTTCCATGTCTCTTATTCCAAATCCCGTTTTCTTATCCCTACTTCCTATCGTATTGGCGGCTCCCAACTAAGCACTGTCTCCGAAATCACTGATCTAGGGGTGGTCTTTGATTCCAAATTCTTATTTCAAAACCATTTAAATTATGCCATTGCCAAGTCTTACTCTATGCTGGCTTTTGTTAGACGCTTCAGTTCGGACTTCACAGATCCGTATTCTCTGAAAACGCTCTATATTTCATTTGTTCGATCAAAATTAGAATATGCAGCTATAATTTGGCGTCCTTATTATGCCTGCCATATAACTCGCCTTGAAAGAGTTCAAAAAGTGTTTATTAAATTTGCTCTACGCCCACTTCATTTTGACATCCCAATCCCCAGTTATGAATCTAGATGTATGCTTATTGATCTTAAGCCATTAAATTTCAGGAGAACCTTTCTTTCTCTTACTTTCATTTTTAAATTAATAAGTGGGTTGGTTGACTGTCCCTTAGAGTGGCCGCGGTTGAAAAATGTCTTTATATCAATGAGCGCCGGGCTTAAAAAGTTTCTATTTAACCTTAAAAATACCCCTGGAAAATTTTACGCCTATCTGACAGTTTTTAATGGACCCAAAATTGATTAAAGTTAAACTAAGGCATTTCTATGGATATTTAAAACAATTTTTTATTTTTTCAAGCAAGAGCACTACATGCATTGCACGTACATAGATATTATTGTCTGTATATGATATTTTAATTCAATTTAAGAAAACTTTACAACGCCTGAGGTTGATCAGTCAACGCAGATTTTGTATGGGACCGAAACTTTTTTCGATATGAGTCAACTACTTGCAATATAAACTGGGCTTCTTCTTCGTCGTGTGTTAAAATTCGATTGTAATCCTTCATAAACTTGACGCCACGCTCGGCGGTGTCATTTACAACGAATAATTTTTCAAAAAATTCCAAAGCTGTCTGATATTCCTCATTGTCTTTCCATACGGCGGGATCCAGCTCAAGAAAATCACATTGAAGCTCGAAATTGGTAAACAAAGATTTTGTCTTATAACATACAAAATCAGATAAATCATATTTCAACAAATGTTGCGCATTTGGAAACGTGCGGTATTTAACTAAAGCTAGACCAGGATCCTTTTCTTTTAAACGATTCGTCATTTTTCGTTTAATTTCGAGTGAGACGTTGGGATCAAAAAAAGACAGCCCAACCGTCTCTGGAGTTAGATACCACAAATGATTCTTCATCTTATCAATTACCGCTTCAGAAACAGTCTTATCGATGTCTGAATACTTGAAAGCATCGCGCAAATCTTGATTGGGGCATTCAATAGAATTAGTGCACCTATACCACACTTTGATGTAAAGTTTAAGAATAAATATTGACATATCTCGAATACAATTTAATTCTCTTGAAGTCATATTAAACTGATCGCGAAACAGGAAAATTTTTAGACAATATATTGCTTTCGACATAAATCTTGCATGAGGTGTCGCGCCACATGTACGAAAGACAACGCCGTCGTCACCAAGGAATGTCATAGAGAGCTCTAAAAGTTCCTTATAATCACCGCGTATTTGAGTATGTTTGAGCTGATTTCGACAAAACTGTTTTATTTGCTCTATTTCTTCGAGGCTAATTTTGGAACCAACAATCTGGTCATTTATACCAAAACTGAATTGGTTGTGTTTTATATTCTGCCATATGTCAGCGAATCTTTTAAAAATTAGAGTTTCCGGCGCACTACTTTTACCGCACTTCTTTTCAAAAACGTTTTTTATGACAATCTCATAAATATGATGACGGCACGCAAGATTGATAAGTTTCTTACCGAGAAGTTCATCCAAAAGCATACAAGCACCACGTGTAAGGCCAGTGTTAGAAGATGTAGTATCGAAGCTTGAAGCTACCACTTTTTCAGAAATCCCCCACTCGACTAGAAGTTTGTGAACAGCTTGGGCGATGTTTTTTCCGTTACCCGGCTCAATTTTAGGAGCTCCTAAAAATTTTGCCGTTCCATTGTAGCTTACCAGAACTGCTATTCGTTCTACATTTGATCTGCCAAAAATTTTCCGTCCCAGTGAACCACCAAGCGATCAGTGGTACTTAACTATTTTATAATAAATATACAAACTTAAACATAAAAAATATATTTATCTATGCATAATACCCACGTTTTTTATGAACTCAGACTTGGTTTCATTGAATTGAGAGTGTCGATTGTTTTCACGCAACTGTTGTAGTGAAGTACGATTCAGGATCAGATGATCTGCAGAAATCTCTAAAGCCTCTACAGTTGCCATCAATATATGCATAGCTTGACGATCTGATACCTAAAGTCAATATAAATATTAATTTAGAGAGTCTAATTTTTTAAATTCTTTTTTTTTGCAACCTTTGCTCTATCAAGTGCAGCGCATAACCGTGGCGTAATCCAATTTCTTTTTATATCAGAACTCGTTTTTTGTTGTATGGGTTCATTATCATCGTCGACAAAACTATCTGTAGATACTTCCATACACTCAGATTTAATTTCGGATTCACTTTCGGAGTAAACTTTAGTAAGAAAACGATTTTATTTCAATTGGAACTAATACACATTTAATTATATAAGTAACTATTAAATTATTTACCAACTGGCTGCAACTTTGACATTTGCATATGTTTTGATATCCGTGCTTCTTCATTTTCTTTTCTCAATTCCGATCTTTTTTCTTTGGACGCCAATTTCTTGTCAATCCCCAGCATTGATCCTGGCCGTCCTTTTTGACGCTGCTTTTCCAAAAACGCTTTGTCCTGTTCGTTCCTCATTATAGTTAATGCATCGCAAGCCACAATATCAAAAAGATCATTTAAAACGCTTGTGAAAAGATCAAATTTTTTCTTCATTCCCTTTGCCATCTTTTCCACCTTCACTTTGTTTAAAGTTTTCCAATCTTCATACATTTTTATAAGCTTGCCAGAGCATTTATGTGGTTCTCGTATTGGAATACGCGCTTGTTGCCAAAATATCGACACAGCATCAATAGCTAGCTTTGCACTTTCTTTTGCATTTAGTTTCACAAAACGCAGAAAAATACTTCTAACACTTGTCTGTTTGAAGGCAATTTGGCTCCTAAAATTTGGTGTGAAACACGTCCAATCAATGCAATTTTTCGTTGTTGCTCATCACTTTTACGTGTTTTAACTGATGAAAGTCTCGAATCCACTGATTTTGCCATTTTTGTCTTAAATATTAGACGATTATTTGTAACACTCGGAAAAAACACTTGAAATTAGCACGTAAACAAATAAGTTTGACAAAAACTCATTAGCTTCGTTCGTTTGCTGCTAGCTATTCATAATTAAATAATTATTCCTGGGAAGGCGTTTCTTTCATACATATAACGGCGAATTCAGCTTCTTCTTGACATTTAATCGAGAGGGAGCTACATTTCGGTGCAAGTTATTGCTGGGAATTTTTTCCAGCAAAACTTGCAACTGTTAATAGCTGATTGTGTCACAATAAGGCAAAACAGCAACAAAAAATGCAAATTCAAATAATTAGCCAATCAGAAGTTTAACAGCTGTTTTTCTGCAAGTTTTTACCAAGTGCTGTTCGACGAAAACTCAGCAAATTTGAGAGTTTTATAAAACTCTTTTGCTGACAGTTCTTTGCTGGTTTTTCAACGAAACACACCTAGCAACTCATACCATAACGGTTTCAATGCAAGCGCAGGGTCGTTATTTATTTTTCATGCATACAACGTATTGTGGATAGTTTTCGGACTTTGATTAGTATTAGATTTGGCAAAAAATTGTGGTGGATTTGAGAAAAATGTGGTATGTTTCGGTTGTCTTAAATATCTTTTAGCAATGAATATTAACCACTTCTTTTCTCATAGAAATGTATGTATGTAGTTATAAGTGGAAATCAAGTACTAAAAGACCCAAAGACAAAACTTTAACCAACTTTTGGGTCCATTAATTTTTTTCCGAGAGGTTTCAAATTTTTCATGTGCTTTATTTACGTAGAGAAGAAACTTTTTCAGCCCGGCGCTCATCGATTCTACCATCTTTAAAAATTTCCTTGTATATCGCGGCCACTCTACTGTCCCTACTTACTTGAACGTATTTTCTTTGCTGTTCCTCATTTCCGCTTGAGTAATCTGCCTATTTTTTCTGTGGGGCTAGCTAGATCAATTTATGCTGCCAATGCTCCTATTACCAGAGCTCTTAAAGAGTTCAACTTGGTCCCGAATTCTTCAGTTTTGGACTTCTCCTACAGTGAGAGTAGATTTAAGATTTTACTTAACGACTTGTTAAAATAGTTTGTAGGTTTTCCTACTTTTGTCATTAGTCTGTAAGAAATGTGTTACGGAAAGCTATCGTTACGTAAAACTATATACGGGCTTTAGTAGGGTTAGTACGTCGAGCAATGCAACCTTGCACAACTGCGCTGTCAAAATTATGCGAACGCAGCTGTTTGACAGGTGTCAAGGTTGCAACTCGGTATGAGATGGCGGTTTCCGGCCTTTTTGTAATAACAGCCGACCGAGCAGCACGAAAAATAAAGTTGAGGTACCAGCCAAAACACCACTACGACAACGCAAACCAGAAAAAGTGTGGGAGCAGAGCGGATGCAGGCATAATTCACTTGATAAACGGCGATGGAAGTCGAGCAGCAGGCAGAGCACTCGCAATTACATTGACGCATGCCAACAGCAAACAGCAACAGCACGCAGCAGCAGATTCGCGAGCAGCCGCCATAGAGGTCTACATCATCATTGTCAACAGCAAGCTCCAGCACCCCAGCATGACAACAACGACACCGTGCTTTGCCGAGATGCAGCTAAAATTCGAAGGGGAAATGTAAAGATAAGTGCAGACACAAAGCAACAAAAAGAAAAAAGAAAAATCCGGGTGAGTGAGTAGGCATAAGAGTAGAAGCCAGGGCGAACAATTGCTCGCCGGATAACGTCTCATGCAAAATTCATTCATTCGCTGCCAAAGTGTGCGTGCAGCCTGGTCGTGCATTCTAAAGCACAACCGCGGTCAATACAGTGCTCTGCGTGCGTCCGCAGTTGCATATTTGGCACCTCAAGCGGTCGGACTGTTTTCAAATCACGCAGCATAAATCGCATCATTAAGTCAAAGGCCGACGGTGTCGGATTCTCCGTTTGGATTTAAGGAAACGACTATTCAATTACTGGCATAGTAATTTATTCGCGGCAGCGCATCCAGGAGCAGCGTTGCAGCTAGAAGCACCAACATACATACATAACTATATATACGTATATTTTAACATTCGCGCAAGAGAGTGTGCCAGTGAGCAGCACGGGTTGCTAACGCGGGCGCCAGAGTGAGTTCTTTGCCTGGATTGAGGCAGCGCTCACTCAAGCTACTTTGCACTCCATCTTGCTTCCATATGTAGGCAACGATTGCGAGTGCAAAATACTGTGTAATAACCAACCCCTGCGCTCACCGGCGCGCGATCGATCCATGTACACAAACAACAGAGACATTCCTTCCTTTTGTTTACATTATATTTGCTTATTTACTTTTGAATTGAACACACAAACGTACATATGTATACGCAAGTAAAGTGACGCACATAGCGGGGTCAGACGCTCGAGGTATAAGGGGAGTGGTAGAGGAACTCATTGGAGTGTGGTTTCTGTGAGCGCGATCGTTCGCTCACCCTGTTAGCTAGCACCAAGGCGCCTTAGGGAACAGCTGATAGGTAGTACATGTATATCATTCGGGGAAAAACGTTAATTTGCATTTAGCACTATAGCACCCCTCATACACTGAGTACTGATGCACTTTGTGGTAGATGTTTGGTTTTGTTTTGATGGTTTGGTTTTTTTATGCTTGATTTGCTTCGGCATTGTATTCGTTTACTACAAAAACCACAACGAAGCACATACATATGTATGTATTCAAAGGAATTGAATTTTAGGTATAAGAAGAGCGTAGTATTTGAAATTAAACATACTGCCTTGTTGGCAAAATACACATATAAGAATCTGTGTTAGTTTAGGATCTGTTAAAATGGTAAATGGGTGACAACTCAGATGGCTGGGAATGCAGTCATAAGGAAATCTCAGTTTGATCTCAATCATTGCCAAGATAAACACGCAAGCATTGCTCGTTAGCCATATGACGCAAGTGGCAAATTGTAAATTCTGAATCTTGATTAAAAAAAAAATAAATAAAAAAAAATAAAAGTAAAAACGCTTGTTGGATAGCGCAAGTGCGCTGGACTATAAGCTCATATGATCATAAGGAGCAGTGTTCGCTGATTTGTTGGTTGGCAATGTGAGACAAGTGAAGAGTTGGAGTTTCTGAGTTTTCACCTAAAAGTAAATTTACAAGCGCGCAAGTGCGCTATGATTAAACGCATATATCTACTCTAGATTTTCATTTTAAGTACATTAATATCTTTGGCAATATGGCATAAGTGAATAAGAGTAAGTTCTGAAAATTGAATTGTTTGTCTCATTGTAGTGCCAGAATGCTGGACTTTATACACACATATGCGCGATAGCATGCGCACACTTTCTCATACCTACATACATATATATATTAAAGCGTTAGTATAAGCGCGTGATGATACTCTTATTTTTATTTGAATTATTAAATAAATAGACAATGAATTGTTAACTTTGAAAGTAAATGTGTGGTGAGCAAATTTCTTCGTGGGGTCATGACGGACGGACGGGACGAGAAGGAAAGAGGGGACATGAGTGAGGGTAATGGCTCATGAGTGAAGGAATTTCTTTTTGCATTTTAGGGGTCAGCCACAAGGCCTAGGTTGACAAGGTTGGTGAGGGACGGATTGGCCGGTCTCAAACAAAGGAGACGAACCGAGACAAGGACAAAGGGGGAACAAAAAGGGGACGGACAAGAACGGTTAGGGAATATTAGGGAGGGTCGATTGTATGCATGCCAGTGGCTGGCCAGATGATATGAGGGTGGAGTGATTACTCCGATGTCACTAAGGGTACGATATTTTCTTTCTTATTGCGGTTGTTGCGGGGACTGTGAACCAACGAACCCACCCAATTCCGACGAGCTAGTTCGTGCTGAAAAGCAAGCGTACCCGGTCTCACGATAAGTCCACCGCGACCTGGTGAAGGTTGTGAGGGCTGATGCCCTCAGTCCATCCCAGTCTGGCCACATGCGAGGTTCGAAACCCATACTTGCACGCATGGCAACGTGACCGCACACGTCGTAACAACAATATTAAATAAGAAAAATGGCGCCCAACGTGGGGCCCACGAGTTATTATTATCATAAGGCCTCATTACACCAGGCCAACGAATTAGTGGTGCTCCAAAATTTCAACAAAATTTGTTTTCATCTGGCTAAAATTTTTCTGGCATACATATAGTGATATTCATTTTAGATTTGGGCGGGATCCTAACGCAACTCCGTTTGGCGAACTGAGGTCCATTGGAGTGTGCGAAGGGATGGGGAAAGTGCAAAGGCAGGGATCAGTGGCAGACTACCTAATCAAGGGGCGGCTACGGTGCTGTAGTTCGAATGTTGAACAAGCACTTGAGGTAGTTCCATTTATGATTAGTGGTGTCATCAGATCTTGGCTGAAGCAAATTAACATTAATGGGGGGGAAGTTCAGGTCAGGTTGGGGCGGCTACGGTTTTGGGTGTTGGTTCAATGCACACTGAACTTGAGGTAGTCTCACACTCAGCCTGGACGAGCAGGTTGTATCGTGTCGGGACGGCTACAGTGTTGTGGACAGAGATTGAATCACGGCACTTGAGGTAGTTTCGCACGCGATGCGTACCGGAGCAATCACCGTGGCCATCACATGTGAATGAGGGTCAAGTTCACATGGCTGTGGTGCGGTATTCCTGAAGGGAGTTCTGGGGAGAGATGTTCACAGGAGTGGCTACTATACCGCGGCAGTTTTATCCCGCTGTACATGAGGTAGCTCCAAAAGAATGTCCCTCGGAACGGCTGGTAGGGGAGACAAACTGGGGGCTTCGGAGGAAGGAGCTCATCACACACACTTTGAAACAATTCATTCATATTTTAAAACTTTTGAAACTTATAAAGAAGTGCACGGGCACTTGGAAATTACACAAAATTCAAATCGTATTCAAAATTTCCAAGCGCTAAGTTTGGCGGCACAACATCGGAACATTTTTTTTTTGAGGTGGCACTATAAGCAAGTGCGATACTTTATGTTTTACAATAAAACCTTTTATACGTATATTTCTTTTATACATACAATTTACATTTACCTGACTTTCACAACACACGGTTTTGCTATTTGGGGGTTTGGTTCTATCGACCAGACATACGATGCCAAGGCATTCTCGAAAAAGTGGGCTGCGTAATAGTAAGAAGGCTCAAATGGAGAAGTGAGGCAGAACTCCAGTAGCGGGCGGCGATGAAGACGAGATCGTCGAAATTGTACAGGACGAGTCCGCGGGGGGACAAGAAGCAGGAGGCGAGAGTGTTAATCAAACCCAGGGAGTGTCGCATACGGGTCAGCGGAATGTACCCTTGGGCGATATATCGTCACCAGAGGTCACCCTGATAGATAGAGTGAGCGGCGAGCTGCTACAGAAATTCGAGGCGATGTTCTTCCAGTACCAGTTGGATGTGAATAGGACCACATCGGAAGCCATCCATGAAGCGATGCAGAAGGTACGGAAGGATGTGCGTAGCTTGGGAGATAGGATTTCGGCCGTGGAGGAGGCCAAGGTTGAGGACGAGGGAAATAAGGTCTCGGGAGTAGGGGTACAGACGCTGGTGGATCATGCTTGCGAGGATCAACAGGAGGATGGCTCAGAGACGGAGCAAAGATCACACCCCCGTCGCCAGTTATTTTCCACGTCACCCAGGACAAATAGCGATGTCGTGAAAACCGACAAATTAAAATTTAAAATTATCAAGGATTGGGGTTTGAGGTACGCTGGCAACTCGAAGTCGATACCCATCGAAAGATTTTTATTTAGGGTAGAGACGTTGCAAAAACGTCACAGCATTTCTGCACAGGATCTTTATGCCAATTTCCATCTATTATTAGAAGGGGCAGCTCAGGACTGGTTCTGGCTGTTCATGGAGGAGCATGCTGATGGACAGAATGTTGGTTTTCCGGAACTTAAAAGTGCGCTTTTGAGCCAGTTTAGGAAAGCCGATTGTGACGAGGAGATCCGGCAGGCCTTAAACGAGCGTAGGCAGGAGTTCGCCGAGACCTTCGACGAATTTTATGCTAGCATCAAGGGTATGGCGTTCACAATGAAAACCAAAATGCCCGAATCCAGTTTAGTCAACCTGATGAGACGCAATTTGAAGTACAAAATCAAGAACCTGATCTTTGGGTGTAAGATAGAGACACTGCAGCAACTAAAGGAAGAGTGCAGACGCGCAGAGAAGCATCTCAAGGAGCAGGAGCAGAAGTTTCCGAGGAAGAAGTTGGTTGATGAGGTGGAAGCACGATTCGAGGACCCAGAGGATTTTAAGGAAGAGGTTTCTGTGGAAGCATTTGAGGGTCGAGGCCACAAAACGTTTCACCGCAACGAGCCGAAGCAGGGATCCAAGGATCAAAGGACCGTTCAAACGGCCGCAAAGCCGAGTACTGATGGGGAGGGAAGGTGCAATTCACGATTTCATGACCTTACTTGCTTCAAGTGTAACGAGGTGCGGGCGAGCTTTGTGCTGTGCGATAGGTGTAGACAGGGAAACCAGACGGGTGGCGGCGACACCGGGAAGAGCCGTCAAAACCAGACATCCCCGGATCACAAACCAGGACTTTAACAATATTGAAAAACAAGACAATTCCACAACAAGAACCGAGGTCGGCGGCGAGAAGGACGTTGGAAGAAAGGAAAGCGCATTACTTGGAGGTGAGAAGGAGAATCTTCGGACACAAGATAGGACAGGAAGGAAACGGCAAGCCTAGCGGGAGGAGCAAACGAAAAATTGACAAGCTGCGTGACAAGACCAAAGAGAGGAGACGGACAAAACGAGCCGTAGAGGCGACCATTATTCGGAGCGAGGTGGACCAGAGGCCTTACACGGAGGTCATCGTTAATGGGGTCAAGATGATGGGTCTCTTGGACAGCGGAGCGTCGGTTAGCTGCGTAGGCGGGGACGCGGTCAAGCTGGTCTGCTCGGATGATGTGGAATCGATGGATGAAGGACTAAGAACGGCAGATGGGTAGACGCAAGCTATCATCGGAAGGATGAAGGCTAAAGTTCAGTGGAGAGGGACCATGGTTGACTTGATCTTGTACATAGTTCCCAGCCTGAAGCAAAAACTCTATTTAGGAATCGATTTTTGGGATAAGTTTGAGCTAATGCCAGCATCTATATCGGAAGTAAGCATCCCAGACTTCAACGTGGTGGATCTATCTCCGGAACAGAAAAGTAGGCTGGATCACGTCAAAGGTTTGTTTCCGTGTTCGGCTAAACTGGGGCTGGGGAAGACACACCTGACGGAGCACGTCATCGAGGTGTATGATGAAACGGTGCCCGTAAAGCAGCGGTACTATCCCTTATCGCCAGTAAAACAGAAATGTGCGTACGAGGAGATAGACAGAATGCTAAAGCTTGGGGTCATCGAAGAGAGTGATAGCGCGTGGAGCTCACCCATAGTGTTGGTACAGAAACCGGGGAAGAACAGACTCTGTGTGGACATGAGGAAGCTGAATGAGCGGACGAAGAAGGACGCGTACCCCACTCAACATGTTGAAGGGATACTCAGCCGACTCAAGGACACCTTTTTTATCACGGGGCTGGACCTAAAGGACGCGTTCTGGCAGATTCCGCTGGAAGTGGGTTCGCGCGAGAAGACGGCGTTCACCGTGCCGGGTCGCCCGCTCTATCACTTTCGGGTCATGCCTTTCGGGTTGTGTAATGCGAGCCAAAGGTTATGCCGCCTCATGGATAAGGTTATTCCATCCAGACTTAGGGATAATGTTTTCATCTACATTGATGATCTTTTGGTTTGCTCGCCGGACTTCGAAACTCATCTGCAGCATCTGTCGGAGATAGCTGAGTGTCTCGCGAAAGCCGGATTGACCATCAACGTACAGAAATCAAAGTTTTGTCAAAAGGAGATCGCTTATCTGGGATTCATCATCGGTCAGGGAGAGCTGCGTACGGATCCGGCCAAGCTCGAAGCGATGGTACAGTTTCCGGTACCGACCACCATAAAGCAGCTTAGAAGGTTCTTGGGATTAACAGGGTGGTACCGGAGGTTCGTACCAAATTTCGCGACAATCACCTCACCGTTAACAGATTGCTTGAAGAAGAGAAAAGACTTTTGCATGACAAAGGAAGCGGTCGCTGCTTTTGAGGCTTTGAAGAGCGTGCTGGTGTCGCCGAAAGTGCTGGTTAACCCGGATTTCCAGAGGCATTTCTATGTGCAGTGCGATGCGTCTACTACAGGGATCGGAGGCGTCTTGTTCCAGCTCGATGATGAAGGCAATGAGCGACCAATATCATATATTTCTCAGAAGTTAAATGGGGCCCAACGAAATTATACGATAACGGAACTGGAGTGTCTAGCAGCGATGATCAGCGTGCAAAAGTTTCGGCCGTATGTTGATGGAACGCGATTTACCATAATAACGGACCACATGAGTCTTAAGTGGCTCATGAATCAGCGTGATCTCTCGGGACGTCTTGCGCGCTGGAGTATCAAGCTCCAAGGATTCGACTTCGAGATTGTACATAGGAAAGGTGCGAAGAACGTAGTCCCAGACTCGTTGAGTCGCGTACACATGGACGCGCTGAGCAGCTTGCAGACGGAGATATCGTTGGATAGCCCAGAGTTTGGGTCGGAGAGCTACAGTCAGTTGAAAAATGCGGTCGAAGATGCGATAGATAGACTTCCAGACGTCAAAATTCAAGAGGGAGTGATTTTCAAACGCGTGAGGTTTCGAGGACAGGATGAGCCTGAGGAGTCCGTGTGGAAAGTGTGGGTACCCGAGGGGTTAAGAGAGGACTTGCTTCGGAGGATGCATGGTGGTGTAGCGGCAGGACACGGCGGAGTACATAAAACCGTCGAACGGCTCCGAGCCAGGTACTACTGGCCAGGGATGGTTACGGCCGTCAGGGAGTTTGTCCGAAGGTGTGAGGTGTGCAAATGCGCTAAGGCTACCAATACTATAACACGGCCGCCGATGGGACGGCGTACCGAAACGGAGAGGGTCTTTCAGAGGCTGTTTATTGATTTCTGCGGTCCCTATCCTAGGTCTCGTGACGGAAATGCATACATTTTCGTAGTTCTCGACCACTATTCCAAGTTCGTCCTTGTCAAACCCATGAGGAATGCCACTGCGAGGGAAGTGATCCGCTATCTGGAGCGCGACGTGTTCCACATCTTCGGTGTGCCGGAAACAATCCATTCGGACAACGGCCGGCAATTCACGTCAGATGCCTTTGGCAACTTCCTAAATGATTATGGAGTCCAGCACATTCGCACGGCGGTCTATTCCCCACAGGCGAATGCGTCCGAGAGGATAAACCGATCCTTGCTGGCTATCATCAGGTCCTATATTGAGGAAGCTGATCAAAAGTCGTGGGACACCCATCTCTCAAAAGCAGCATTTGCTCTTCGTAGCGCAATACAAGTGGAGCCGTACAGGGCAGTCTTCGGTCAATCCATGGTGCAGCATGCTGACACATACGGGATATTGCGTAAGCTAGAAGGAGTGGGGGAAATGGATCTGCAGGTGGCGCCGCGAGACGTACGTCTGAAGCTATTGAGAGACAAGATTGCGAACAGTTTGAAACTTGCATATGAAAAGGGGAAAAAGGCGTATAATACGCGTGCCCGGCCTATATCGTATGCAGTGGGACAAGTGGTATATCGGAGAAGCTTCCGCCAGAGTGACGCCACTCGAGGGTTTAATGCTAAATTGGCTTCGAAGTTTACCAAAGCGGTAGTTACGCGGCGTGTTGGTCAGTGTCTTTATGAACTAGCAGATATGAGAGGCAAGTCTATGGGAGTCTTTCATGCTAAGGACATTAGGGTCTAAAGCAGAAACAAGGGGTTCAGTACCTGTTGTTGGGAAACTAGGGATGTCGTCTTTCCGTCTTTCGAGTTCATCAACTCACAATAGTTCGTCGCTTAACTCGCCCTGTTACGGAAAGCTATCGTTACGTAAAACTATATACGGGCTTTAGTAGGGTTAGTACGTCGAGCTATGCAACCTTGCACAACTGCGCTGTCAAAATTATGCGAACGCAGCTGTTTGACAGGTGTCAAGGTTGCAACTCGGTATGAGATGGCGGTTTCCGGCCTTTTTGTAATAACAGCCGACCGAGCAGCACGAAAAATAAAGTTGAGGTACCAGCCAAAACACCACCACGACAACGCAAACCAGAAAAAGTGTGGGAGCAGAGCGGATACAGGCATAATTCACTTGATAAACGGCGATGGAAGTCGAGCAGCAGGCAGAGCACTCGCAATTACATTGACGCATGCCAACAGCAAACAGCAACAGCACGCAGCAGCAGATTCGCGAGCAGCCGCCATAGAGGTCTACATCATCATTGTCAACAGCAAGCTCCAGCACCCCAGCATGACAACAACGACACCGTGCTTTGCCGAGATGCAGCTAAAATTCGAAGGGGAAATGTAAAGATAAGTGCAGACACAAAGCAACAAAAAGAAAAAAGAAAAATCCGGGTGAGTGAGTAGGCATAAGAGTAGAAGCCAGGGCGAACAATTGCTCGCCGGATAACGTCTCATGCAAAATTCATTCATTCGCTGCCAAAGTGTGCGTGCAGCCTGGTCGTGCATTCTAAAGCACAACCGCGGTCAATACAGTGCTCTGCGTGCGTCCGCAGTTGCATATTTGGCACCTCAAGCGGTCGGACTGTTTTCAAATCACGCAGCATAAATCGCATCATTAAGTCAAAGGCCGACGGTGTCGGATTCTCCGTTTGGATTTAAGGAAACGACTATTCAATTACTGGCATAGTAATTTATTCGCGGCAGCGCATCCAGGAGCAGCGTTGCAGCTAGAAGCACCAACATACATACATAACTATATATACGTATATTTTAACATTCGCGCAAGAGAGTGTGCCAGTGAGCAGCACGGGTTGCTAACGCGGGCGCCAGAGTGAGTTCTTTGCCTGGATTGAGGCAGCGCTCACTCAAGCTACTTTGCACTCCATCTTGCTTCCATATGTAGGCAACGATTGCGAGTGCAAAATACTGTGTAATAACCAACCCCTGCGCTCACCGGCGCGCGATCGATCCATGTACACAAACAACAGAGACATTCCTTCCTTTTGTTTACATTATATTTGCTTATTTACTTTTGAATTGAACACACAAACGTACATATGTATACGCAAGTAAAGTGACGCACATAGCGGGGTCAGACGCTCGAGGTATAAGGGGAGTGGTAGAGGAACTCATTGGAGTGTGGTTTCTGTGAGCGCGATCGTTCGCTCACCCTGTTAGCTAGCACCAAGGCGCCTTAGGGAACAGCTGATAGGTAGTACATGTATATCATTCGGGGAAAAACGTTAATTTGCATTTAGCACTATAGCACCCCTCATACACTGAGTACTGATGCACTTTGTGGTAGATGTTTGGTTTTGTTTTGATGGTTTGGTTTTTTTTATGCTTGATTTGCTTCGGCATTGTATTCGTTTACTACAAAAACCACAACGAAGCACATACATATGTATGTATTCAAAGGAATTGAATTTTAGGTATAAGAAGAGCGTAGTATTTGAAATTAAACATACTGCCTTGTTGGCAAAATACACATATAAGAATCTGTGTTAGTTTAGGATCTGTTAAAATGGTAAATGGGTGACAACTCAGATGGCTGGGAATGCAGTCATAAGGAAATCTCAGTTTGATCTCAATCATTGCCAAGATAAACACGCAAGCATTGCTCGTTAGCCATATCACGCAAGTGGCAAATTGTAAATTCTGAATCTTGATTAAAAAAAAAATAAATAAAAAAAAATAAAAGTAAAAACGCTTGTTGGATAGCGCAAGTGCGCTGGACTATAAGCTCATATGATCATAAGGAGCAGTGTTCGCTGATTTGTTGGTTGGCAATGTGAGACAAGTGAAGAGTTGGAGTTTCTGAGTTTTCACCTAAAAGTAAATTTACAAGCGCGCAAGTGCGGTATGATTAAACGCATATATCTACTCTAGATTTTCATTTTAAGTACATTAATATCTTTGGCAATATGGCATAAGTGAATAAGAGTAAGTTCTGAAAATTGAATTGTTTGTCTCATTGTAGTGCCAGAATGCTGGACTTTATACACACATATGCGCGATAGCATGCGCACACTTTCTCATACCTACATACATATATATATTAAAGCGTTAGTATAAGCGCGTGATGATACTCTTATTTTTATTTGAATTATTAAATAAATAGACAATGAATTGTTAACTTTGAAAGTAAATGTGTGGTGAGCAAATTTCTTCGTGGGGTCATGACGGACGGACGGGACGAGAAGGAAAGAGGGGACATGAGTGAGGGTAATGGCTCATGAGTGAAGGAATTTCTTTTTGCATTTTAGGGGTCAGCCACAAGGCCTAGGTTGACAAGGTTGGTGAGGGACGGATTGGCCGGTCTCAAACAAAGGAGACGAACCGAGACAAGGACAAAGGGGGAACAAAAAGGGGACGGACAAGAACGGTTAGGGAATATTAGGGAGGGTCGATTGTATGCATGCCAGTGGCTGGCCAGATGATATGAGGGTGGAGTGATTACTCCGATGTCACTAAGGGTACGATATTTTCTTTCTTATTGCGGTTGTTGCGGGGACTGTGAACCAACGAACCCACCCAATTCCGACGAGCTAGTTCGTGCTGAAAAGCAAGCGTACCCGGTCTCACGATAAGTCCACCGCGACCTGGTGAAGGTTGTGAGGGCTGATGCCCTCAGTCCATCCCAGTCTGGCCACATGCGAGGTTCGAAACCCATACTTGCACGCATGGCAACGTGACCGCACACGTCGTAACAACAATATTAAATAAGAAAAATGGCGCCCAACGTGGGGCCCACGAGTTATTATTATCATAAGGCCTCATTACACCAGGCCAACGAATTAGTGGTGCTCCAAAATTTCAACAAAATTTGTTTTCATCTGGCTAAAATTTTTCTGGCATACATATAGTGATATTCATTTTAGATTTGGGCGGGATCCTAACGCAACTCCGTTTGGCGAACTGAGGTCCATTGGAGTGTGCGAAGGGATGGGGAAAGTGCAAAGGCAGGGATCAGTGGCAGACTACCTAATCAAGGGGCGGCTACGGTGCTGTAGTTCGAATGTTGAACAAGCACTTGAGGTAGTTCCATTTATGATTAGTGGTGTCATCAGATCTTGGCTGAAGCAAATTAACATTAATGGGGGGGAAGTTCAGGTCAGGTTGGGGCGGCTACGGTTTTGGGTGTTGGTTCAATGCACACTGAACTTGAGGTAGTCTCACACTCAGCCTGGACGAGCAGGTTGTATCGTGTCGGGACGGCTACAGTGTTGTGGACAGAGATTGAATCACGGCACTTGAGGTAGTTTCGCACGCGATGCGTACCGGAGCAATCACCGTGGCCATCACATGTGAGTGAGGGTCAAGTTCACATGGCTGTGGTGCGGTATTCCTGAAGGGAGTTCTGGGGAGAGATGTTCACAGGAGTGGCTACTATACCGCGGCAGTTTTATCCCGCTGTATATGAGGTAGCTCCAAAAGAATGTCCCTCGGAACGGCTGGTAGGGGAGACAAACTGGGGGCTTCGGAGGAAGGAGCTCATCACACACACTTTGAAACAATTCATTCATATTTTAAAACTTTTGAAACTTATAAAGAAGTGCACGGGCACTTGGAAATTACACAAAATTCAAATCGTATTCAAAATTTCCAAGCGCTAAGTTTGGCGGCACAACATCGGAACATTTTTTTTTTGAGGTGGCACTATAAGCAAGTGCGATACTTTATGTTTTACAATAAAACCTTTTATACGTATATTTCTTTTATACATACAATTTACATTTACCTGACTTTCACAACACACGGTTTTGCTATTTGGGGGTTTGGTTCTATCGACCAGACATACGATGCCAAGGCATTCTCGAAAAAGTGGGCTGCGTAATAGTAAGAAGGCTCAAATGGAGAAGTGAGGCAGAACTCCAGTAGCGGGCGGCGATGAAGACGAGATCGTCGAAATTGTACAGGACGAGTCCGCGGGGGGACAAGAAGCAGGAGGCGAGAGTGTTAATCAAACCCAGGGAGTGTCGCATACGGGTCAGCGGAATGTACCCTTGGGCGATATATCGTCACCAGAGGTCACCCTGATAGATAGAGTGAGCGGCGAGCTGCTACAGAAATTCGAGGCGATGTTCTTCCAGTACCAGTTGGATGTGAATAGGACCACATCGGAAGCCATCCATGAAGCGATGCAGAAGGTACGGAAGGATGTGCGTAGCTTGGGAGATAGGATTTCGGCCGTGGAGGAGGCCAAGGTTGAGGACGAGGGACATAAGGTCTCGGGAGTAGGGGTACAGACGCTGGTGGATCATGCTTGCGAGGAGCAACAGGAGGATGGCTCAGAGACGGAGCAAAGATCACACCCCCGTCGCCAGTTATTTTCCACGTCACCCAGGACAAATAGCGATGTCGTGAAAACCGACAAATTAAAATTTAAAATTATCAAGGATTGGGGTTTGAGGTACGCTGGCAACTCGAAGTCGATACCCATCGAAAGATTTTTATTTAGGGTAGAGACGTTGCAAAAACGTCACAGCATTTCTGCACAGGATCTTTATGCCAATTTCCATCTATTATTAGAAGGGGCAGCTCAGGACTGGTTCTGGCTGTTCATGGAGGAGCATGCTGATGGACAGAATGTTGGTTTTCCGGAACTTAAAAGTGCGCTTTTGAGCCAGTTTAGGAAAGCCGATTGTGACGAGGAGATCCGGCAGGCCTTAAACGAGCGTAGGCAGGAGTTCGCCGAGACCTTCGACGAATTTTATGCTAGCATCAAGGGTATGGCGTTCACAATGAAAACCAAAATGCCCGAATCCAGTTTAGTCAACCTGATGAGACGCAATTTGAAGTACAAAATCAAGAACCTGATCTTTGGGTGTAAGATAGAGACACTGCAGCAACTAAAGGAAGAGTGCAGACGCGCAGAGAAGCATCTCAAGGAGCAGGAGCAGAAGTTTCCGAGGAAGAAGTTGGTTGATGAGGTGGAAGCACGATTCGAGGACCCAGAGGATTTTAAGGAAGAGGTTTCTGTGGAAGCATTTGAGGGTCGAGGCCACAAAACGTTTCACCGCAACGAGCCGAAGCAGGGATCCAAGGATCAAAGGACCGTTCAAACGGCCGCAAAGCCGAGTACTGATGGGGAGGGAAGGTGCAATTCACGATTTCATGACCTTACTTGCTTCAAGTGTAACGAGGTGCGGGCGAGCTTTGTGCTGTGCGATAGGTGTAGACAGGGAAACCAGACGGGTGGCGGCGACACCGGGAAGAGCCGTCAAAACCAGACATCCCCGGATCACAAACCAGGACTTTAACAATATTGAAAAACAAGACAATTCCACAACAAGAACCGAGGTCGGCGGCGAGAAGGACGTTGGAAGAAAGGAAAGCGCATTACTTGGAGGTGAGAAGGAGAATCTTCGGACACAAGATAGGACAGGAAGGAAACGGCAAGCCTAGCGGGAGGAGCAAACGAAAAATTGACAAGCTGCGTGACAAGACCAAAGAGAGGAGACGGACAAAACGAGCCGTAGAGGCGACCATTATTCGGAGCGAGGTGGACCAGAGGCCTTACACGGAGGTCATCGTTAATGGGGTCAAGATGATGGGTCTCTTGGACAGCGGAGCGTCGGTTAGCTGCGTAGGCGGGGACGCGGTCAAGCTGGTCTGCTCGGATGATGTGGAATCGATGGATGAAGGACTAAGAACGGCAGATGGGAAGACGCAAGCTATCATCGGAAGGATGAAGGCTAAAGTTCAGTGGAGAGGGACCATGGTTGACTTGATCTTGTACATAGTTCCCAGCCTGAAGCAAAAACTCTATTTAGGAATCGATTTTTGGGATAAGTTTGAGCTAATGCCAGCATCTATATCGGAAGTAAGCATCCCAGACTTCAACGTGGTGGATCTATCTCCGGAACAGAAAAGTAGGCTGGATCACGTCAAAGGTTTGTTTCCGTGTTCGGCTAAACTGGGGCTGGGGAAGACACACCTGATTTTGATTGTATAATTAAGAACATTCAGGACCTTCTTTTCTATCGAAATTTAACACGCTTTTATTATTAATAAAATTTAGGAATGTGATATATACTGGAAGATTTAATAATTTAGGTGTAAAGTTTTAATGTTAGAAATATATAATTATGTACAATATGGAATTATTTTGTGGCAGACGAAGAAGCCAAATTATCTTTAAAGGTTACAATGAACTTATAAAGTGTTATATTCCTTTACAGTCAATATATTTTTACTTTTTAGTTAATTTTATAAACCAATAATAAAAGCTTATTTTTAAAAAAGTTTTTTTTTTCTTTAATTTTATTTTTTACTCTTTAGTTCGGTTTATCAACAAGAGGCAATAATGTCGCAGCGATATCAATCGGCTGCTAGCAGCTACAGAAACCATAGAATCTTTTACAATAAAGCCGCGTGGTTAATAAAGTTTCTTTCGGTTTATCAACAAGAGGCAATAATGTCCCATCGACATCAATCGGCTGCTAGCAGCAACAGAAACCATAGACTCTTTTACAATAAAGCCGCGTGGTTAATAAAGTTACTTTTGGGATATTGGAATAAAGACTAAACTAAACGATAAATGCGATTTTTGAAATTAAGCAAATTTTTTTATTTACTGTTAGCGAAGCCTGAACGATGATGAAAATTTGCAAAATCCCATCTTAACTGCAAGTTAGTACAATATCAAAAGCAAAATTTCCTGGAATGAAAACTTTCGAATATCTCTACTCGTGCGCCACCTATCGGAATTTTTTTTTTGTTATTTTGCGTGGAGGCAGAAAACTAAACGATGATGAAAATTTCAAGATCCTACCTCAACGGGAAGTTCGTTGAAAAACGAATTAATCGACACTGAAAACAGACCTTCGTAATTCTCAAATAAAGCGACTCACGCGCCACCTAGCGGGTCCAATTTTTTTTTAACATTTAGAAATTAATTAAGTAACACACACGTAAAATATCAGCCAAATCGGTCCATAATTACGATTTTGAGTTTTTATTACCACTTTCTCAGCCCCACCTAGCGGATTTTTTTACAAAAATATTTCTTTTCATGGTAGTAATACATGTTACGAATTTCAGCTAAATCGGACCATAAATGCGAATTTTGAAAATATAGCGACCCACGCGCCACCTATCGAAATTTTTTTTTATAATATTGCATTGTCATCGGGGTTATACATGGGTGCAGAATTTCAGATCAATCGGACACCGGGAAGTGTATCAAATTTAGCTTGCAAGATTTGATTACAGGCAGCCGTCAGGTGAAACTAAATAAAAGCTTATAATTATAATTATAATAATTAATGACTGCTTTTAATGACATTGAGAGTTAGAAGTTCGGATATTCCCCGAGCTATTGATTCGGTCGTTCGTTCACCTGTTACTAGAGATGGAATAAATAAGTACTTTTGGTACCGTTTCGGTAACGTTTATAAACGTATGCGATACGTTTCATACCATAAAGAGTTACTCATTTCTAAGCACAGTGTTTTATGTAGTCTATTTGCACATTTGTGCTAATTATACGAAGAATAAAGTCTATAATGTTGGTAAAGGTGCCTTACCAAAAATAGTGGCAGTTCTTCCAACAGAGTTCCAAAATTCACTATTTTCTAGAGCATCCATGTTAAAATTTCGTTGTGTTTTAATCGGTGTAAACCCAGTTTGAAGTTTTGTAATTTTTCGTTAATGATATTAATAAAATATTTTTTTATTATACTCTTAGAACAATGCTATGATATCATTTTGTATCGAGATATTCTGTTGGATGTTTTTTTTTATTAAATCGCACTTAATCGGTTCTGTTATTGCAAAAACAAAAAAAGATACCCCTATCTTATTAACTTAAACTGCTATTAACAAATTTTTGCCCCAAAAGCACAATCCCCTTTCAAGAAAAATGTTTCACGTTTCGAGTATCGAAATTGAGAGTTTTAGTACGAAAACATGCAATCACTATCTGCCAAAAGATTAGCAAATGTGCGAATTTAATACTTTCGGTTTATGTATTTTCCTGTAGTGCTTATTAAAAAGTGAGTTAAACTTCATTTTAAGTGTCAATAGTATTCCAAATACATGTTTTATATAGATCTGTTTTTATATTGTTCAGTTTGTTAAATTCAACTCTGCCGCGATATATGCGAGAAGAGGTTGCCGCTCACCTCCTGGGTCTAGGTAGCGGCAGAATTGAAAAAAATACTTAACAAATGTGAAAGCGGACTAGGGGAATTTCTGGTATTATTATAATGTAAGTTTTCCATTTTGCTGTGCCAAACGAAAAGGTAAGTTTTGACAGTAGCAAATTTTGACGTATGGAAACGAAAGATCTTCAATAGTTTAGTATAACTGCATCATTAACTCCATTCGGCCCAATTTTCACATACGACAATCATTTATCCGGGCGACGAAATATTAAATACTCGCCATTTTTATAACGCAAAGGTACGAAAAGAGGTAGATTCCAAAGTGGCCAAAGTTACACCGTAACTATTTGGGTTAGCATATTTCCCGGTATTGATAATTTTTTGGCCTGAGAAAATGCTATCTAATTTTTCAGTAAAAGAATTGTATGGGACATAAAAACTGTGCTTGGGTGGCAAAGGGTTAATACGCTTGTTTACACTTTTTTGAAGGAAAAACTCCAACAAAAACAAAATATTTCAGTTGTCAATTCTACCTTGTTGAATTTGCCATGATAAAAATTTATTTTTTCGTCACTCGTCACTCAAAATAAAATATTCACCGTCCCTGTATTCAACGTATGGACTTTTCAGGATTTTTCTCCAAACATTTTCTTTTACTTTCTTTGTCTCTAAGTTCCCCATCGACAATGAAAATAGTTATTTTTGTGAAGCCTATACTTAACGAGCTAGAGCCACCTTTTCTCCATGCATTATATCATAGTCCGGTAAGTGTAGTTTATTTTGCATAACGAAAATTCCCACACAGCCAGGAGCTTAGGTTCACCCCGAGGAATAAAACTGGAAAAGCCCTATAGCCCATTTGTGCTAAAAAGTTATTCGGGGTCAAATGTCGAGAGAAATAGAAAACCCTAAAATTTAAAAACTTACCGTTTTTGAGAAAATACAAAAAATCTAAAATTTTGACTTTTGACCCCGAATAGCTTTTTAGTTAAAGACTTTTGCAGGGACCGATGGGGACTGCATGTTGAAATATGTGCGCGCAATCCGCAACCAAACTGTCCAACGAAGATTTTTTTTTGTGTTGGGGCATTTTGTGGCAGCAGCGTTGCTGAAAGCTTTTTATTGCACGCTTCTTTTCGAAGCGCACTCGAAGCAACCATTCATTTGCCTATGAGGTTGCCTGTTGGTCGTTGAGGAAGAAGGTGAAGGTTGTTGAGGAGTTGGACCCTGTTTAACTATGGCCTGAAATGCTGGAAAAGAAATCTTCAATAAAAAAGACAATAAAAATCGGGGCCTATTACGGTTTGCGAACAAAAATATGAGCGACTCGCCGACATTTGTATTACCGACTGTGAGTCGCCCGGTAACATTCGCCTCAAACTTCAAAATTAAGCGAATGTAAAAAATTAAGCCCCTCGTGAAGGGTGGACACCTTGCCGCGGTACGACGGCTTAAGTCGATAGCCACAGGGCTACGCTGCCCTTGTGATCATAGCGCCGCCCGAGAGAAGCCTAGCCTCTCTGGTGCGACGACAAAGATCTTCCCCCTCCCACTCCAGGGTGTTATGCGACCACGTGCCCATTGGACGTTTGCTAGACATAATCAAATTAAATTTGGAAGCTATATTTTGTATCAGCTCGAGATGGTTATACGATAAAAAAAATAAATGCATTTGAAAAGGTTTTGGGGATATCGCCCAAAATGTGGACCAGGGTAACGTTATTAGTCTTCGTTCAATATGGGCATCAAATTAAAGGTATTCATAATTGTTTTGAAATGGTTTAGTTTTCAGTTCAATATTCAATTCAATTTATTCAGCTTAGAGATCAATACTAACACAGCAAGTGTAAAACCTTATAATTAATAGTGCTAGTCACATCAGTTAACATTTTCAGTACAAACATTGTGCAAGAAGGAAACTTACTTACTTACTTAAAATAGCCTTTAACCGCTTAGGCGATTTTGGCCGACAACATGTTACACCAGTCGGTTCTTTGTTGAGCCAACTGGCGCGAATTAGTTACACCTCGTGCTCGCAGGTCTGCCTCTACTTGGTCCTGCCATCGAAGTGGTGGTCTCCCTCTTCCTCTATTTCCACCGGCGGGTGCCGATAAAAATACTTTCTGGGCCGGAGCGTCTTCGTTCATTCGGACCACGTGCCCTAGCCAGCGGAGCCGCTGGATTTTAATTCGCTGCACTATGCCCACGTCTGCGTAAAGGTCATACAGCTCATCATTATATCTTCTTCGGTACTCGCCGTCGCCAACTTTTAGGGGTCCATAAATCTTTCGAAGAATTTTTCTCTCGAATACTCACATCAGATGCTGTCAATGTCCATGCTTCTGCACCATATATCAGGACGGGTACGATAAGTGACTTATAATAGAGTGTTGTTTTTGTTCGTCGAGAGAGGACTTTACTTCTAAATTGCCTACTCAGCCCAAAGTAGTATTTGTTTGCAAGAGTTATCCTTCTATGGATTTCCAGGCTTACATTGGTTGTTGGTAGTAATGGTGCTTCCCAGGTATACAAAGTCCCTTACTATCTCGAAATTATGGCTGCCAACAGTGGCGTGGTTGCCAAGGCGCGAATGCGCTGACTCTTTGCTTGATGCCAGCAGGTACTTCGTTTTACCTTCGTTCACCACCAAACCCATTTTTTCCGCTGCCTTTTCTAATTTGGAGTACGCAGAAGTTACGGCGCGGTTGTTGAGGCCAATGATGTCGATGTCGTCGGCATACGGAAAAAGTTGTACGCTCTTGTAATATATTGTTCCAGCGCGGTTAAGTTCTGTAGCTTGTATTATTTTCTCCAGCATCAAATTAAAGAAATCGCACGATAGGGGGTCGCCCTGCATGAAACCTCGTTTAGTTTTGAACGGCTCGGAGAGGTCCTTCCCGATTCTGACCGAGCTGGTGGTGTTGTTCAGCGTCATTTTGCACAGCCGTATAAGTTTTGCTGGGAAACCAAACTCAGACATAGCGGCATGTAGGCAACTCCTTTTCGTGCTGTCGAAGGTGGCATTAAAATCAACAAAGAGATGGTGTCTGTCGATCCTTTTCTTACTGGGGTTTTCCAAGATTTGGCGTATTGTAAAAATCTGGTCGATGGTAGATTTACCAGGTCTGAAGCCACACTGATATGGTCCAATCAGTCGGTTTACGCCAGGCTTCAGTCTTTCGCACAATACGCTTGATAGGACCTTATATGCGATACTCAAACGGCTGATTCCACGATCGTTGGCGCAGTTTGCGGGATCACCCTTCTTATGGATTGGGCAGAGAACACTTAGATTCCAATCTTCAGGCATGCATTCATCCGACCATATTCTGCACAAGAGCTGGTGCATGCGCCTTACCAGCTCCTCGCCGCCGCATTTGAATAGCTCAGCGGACAGGCCATCAGCACCTGCCGCTTTATTGTTTTTTAGCCGTGATATAGCTATTCGCACCTCGTTATAGTCGGGTTGTGGAACTTCGTTTCCATCGTCTTCGATATATCGTCACCAGAGGTCACCCTGATAGATAGAGTGAGCGGCGAGCTGCTACAGAAATTCGAGGCGATGTTCTTCCAGTACCAGTTGGATGTGAATAGGACCACATCGGAAGCCATCCATGAAGCGATGCAGAAGGTACGGAAGGATGTGCGTAGCTTGGGAGATAGGATTTCGGCCGTGGAGGAGGCCAAGGTTGAGGACGAGGGACATAAGGTCTCGGGAGTAGGGGTACAGACGCTGGTGGATCATGCTTGCGAGGAGCAACAGGAGGATGGCTCAGAGACGGAGCAAAGATCACACCCCCGTCGCCAGTTATTTTCCACGTCACCCAGGACAAATAGCGATGTCGTGAAAACCGACAAATTAAAATTTAAAATTATCAAGGATTGGGGTTTGAGGTACGCTGGCAACTCGAAGTCGATACCCATCGAAAGATTTTTATTTAGGGTAGAGACGTTGCAAAAACGTCACAGCATTTCTGCACAGGATCTTTATGCCAATTTCCATCTATTATTAGAAGGGGCAGCTCAGGACTGGTTCTGGCTGTTCATGGAGGAGCATGCTGATGGACAGAATGTTGGTTTTCCGGAACTTAAAAGTGCGCTTTTGAGCCAGTTTAGGAAAGCCGATTGTGACGAGGAGATCCGGCAGGCCTTAAACGAGCGTAGGCAGGAGTTCGCCGAGACCTTCGACGAATTTTATGCTAGCATCAAGGGTATGGCGTTCACAATGAAAACCAAAATGCCCGAATCCAGTTTAGTCAACCTGATGAGACGCAATTTGAAGTACAAAATCAAGAACCTGATCTTTGGGTGTAAGATAGAGACACTGCAGCAACTAAAGGAAGAGTGCAGACGCGCAGAGAAGCATCTCAAGGAGCAGGAGCAGAAGTTTCCGAGGAAGAAGTTGGTTGATGAGGTGGAAGCACGATTCGAGGACCCAGAGGATTTTAAGGAAGAGGTTTCTGTGGAAGCATTTGAGGGTCGAGGCCAAAAAACGTTTCACCGCAACGAGCCGAAGCAGGGATCCAAGGATCAAAGGACCGTTCAAACGGCCGCAAAGCCGAGTACTGATGGGGAGGGAAGGTGCAATTCACGATTTCATGACCTTACTTGCTTCAAGTGTAACGAGGTGCGGGCGAGCTTTGTGCTGTGCGATAGGTGTAGACAGGGAAACCAGACGGGTGGCGGCGACACCGGGAAGAGCCGTCAAAACCAGACATCCCCGGATCACAAACCAGGACTTTAACAATATTGAAAAACAAGACAATTCCACAACAAGAACCGAGGTCGGCGGCGAGAAGGACGTTGGAAGAAAGGAAAGCGCATTACTTGGAGGTGAGAAGGAGAATCTTCGGACACAAGATAGGACAGGAAGGAAACGGCAAGCCTAGCGGGAGGAGCAAACGAAAAATTGACAAGCTGCGTGACAAGACCAAAGAGAGGAGACGGACAAAACGAGCCGTAGAGGCGACCATTATTCGGAGCGAGGTGGACCAGAGGCCTTACACGGAGGTCATCGTTAATGGGGTCAAGATGATGGGTCTCTTGGACAGCGGAGCGTCGGTTAGCTGCGTAGGCGGGGACGCGGTCAAGCTGGTCTGCTCGGATGATGTGGAATCGATGGATGAAGGACTAAGAACGGCAGATGGGAAGACGCAAGCTATCATCGGAAGGATGAAGGCTAAAGTTCAGTGGAGAGGGACCATGGTTGACTTGATCTTGTACATAGTTCCCAGCCTGAAGCAAAAACTCTATTTAGGAATCGATTTTTGGGATAAGTTTGAGCTAATGCCAGCATCTATATCGGAAGTAAGCATCCCAGACTTCAACGTGGTGGATCTATCTCCGGAACAGAAAAGTAGGCTGGATCACGTCAAAGGTTTGTTTCCGTGTTCGGCTAAACTGGGGCTGGGGAAGACACACCTGATTTTGATTGTATAATTAAGAACATTCAGGACCTTCTTTTCTATCGAAATTTAACACGCTTTAATTATTAATAAAATTTAGGAATGTGATATATACTGGAAGATTTAATAATTTAGGTGTAAAGTTTTAATGTTAGAAATATATAATTATGTACAATATGGAATTATTTTGTGGCAGACGAAGAAGCCAAATTATCTTTAAAGGTTACAATGAACTTATAAAGTGTTATATTCCTTTACAGTCAATATATTTTTACTTTTTAGTTAATTTTATAAACCAATAATAAAAGCTTATTTTTAAAAAAGTTTTTTTTTTCTTTAATTTTATTTTTTACTCTTTAGTTCGGTTTATCAACAAGAGGCAATAATGTCGCAGCGATATCAATCGGCTGCTAGCAGCTACAGAAACCATAGAATCTTTTACAATAAAGCCGCGTGGTTAATAAAGTTTCTTTCGGTTTATCAACAAGAGGCAATAATGTCCCATCGACATCAATCGGCTGCTAGCAGCAACAGAAACCATAGACTCTTTTACAATAAAGCCGCGTGGTTAATAAAGTTACTTTTGGGATATTGGAATAAAGACTAAACTAAACGATAAATGCGATTTTTGAAATTAAGCAAATTTTTTTATTTACTGTTAGCGAAGCCTGAACGATGATGAAAATTTGCAAAATCCCATCTTAACTGCAAGTTAGTACAATATCAAAAGCAAAATTTCCTGGAATGAAAACTTTCGAATATCTCTACTCGTGCGCCACCTATCGGAATTTTTTTTTTGTTATTTTGCGTGGAGGCAGAAAACTAAACGATGATGAAAATTTCAAGATCCTACCTCAACGGGAAGTTCGTTGAAAAACGAATTAATCGACACTGAAAACAGACCTTCGTAATTCTCAAATAAAGCGACTCACGCGCCACCTAGCGGGTCCAATTTTTTTTTAACATTTAGAAATTAATTAAGTAACACACACGTAAAATATCAGCCAAATCGGTCCATAATTACGATTTTGAGTTTTTATTACCACTTTCTCAGCCCCACCTAGCGGATTTTTTTACAAAAATATTTCTTTTCATGGTAGTAATACATGTTACGAATTTCAGCTAAATCGGACCATAAATGCGAATTTTGAAAATATAGCGACCCACGCGCCACCTATCGAAATTTTTTTTTATAATATTGCATTGTCATCGGGGTTATACATGGGTGCAGAATTTCAGATCAATCGGACACCGGGAAGTGTATCAAATTTAGCTTGCAAGATTTGATTACAGGCAGCCGTCAGGTGAAACTAAATAAAAGCTTATAATTATAATTATAATAATTAATGACTGCTTTTAATGACATTGAGAGTTAGAAGTTCGGATATTCCCCGAGCTATTGATTCGGTCGTTCGTTCACCTGTTACTAGAGATGGAATAAATAAGTACTTTTGGTACCGTTTCGGTAACGTTTATAAACGTATGCGATACGTTTCATACCATAAAGAGTTACTCATTTCTAAGCACAGTGTTTTATGTAGTCTATTTGCACATTTGTGCTAATTATACGAAGAATAAAGTCTATAATGTTGGTAAAGGTGCCTTACCAAAAATAGTGGCAGTTCTTCCAACAGAGTTCCAAAATTCACTATTTTCTAGAGCATCCATGTTAAAATTTCGTTGTGTTTTAATCGGTGTAAACCCAGTTTGAAGTTTTGTAATTTTTCGTTAATGATATTAATAAAATATTTTTTTATTATACTCTTAGAACAATGCTATGATATCATTTTGTATCGAGATATTCTGTTGGATGTTTTTTTTATTAAATCGCACTTAATCGGTTCTGTTATTGCAAAAACAAAAAAAGATACCCCTATCTTATTAACTTAAACTGCTATTAACAAATTTTTGCCCCAAAAGCACAATCCCCTTTCAAGAAAAATGTTTCACGTTTCGAGTATCGAAATTGAGAGTTTTAGTACGAAAACATGCAATCACTATCTGCCAAAAGATTAGCAAATGTGCGAATTTAATACTTTCGGTTTATGTATTTTCCTGTAGTGCTTATTAAAAAGTGAGTTAAACTTCATTTTAAGTGTCAATAGTATTCCAAATACATGTTTTATATAGATCTGTTTTTATATTGTTCAGTTTGTTAAATTCAACTCTGCCGCGATATATGCGAGAAGAGGTTGCCGCTCACCTCCTGGGTCTAGGTAGCGGCAGAATTGAAAAAAATACTTAACAAATGTGAAAGCGGACTAGGGGAATTTCTGGTATTATTATAATGTAAGTTTTCCATTTTGCTGTGCCAAACGAAAAGGTAAGTTTTGACAGTAGCAAATTTTGACGTATGGAAACGAAAGATCTTCAATAGTTTAGTATAACTGCATCATTAACTCCATTCGGCCCAATTTTCACATACGACAATCATTTATCCGGGCGACGAAATATTAAATACTCGCCATTTTTATAACGCAAAGGTACGAAAAGAGGTAGATTCCAAAGTGGCCAAAGTTACACCGTAACTATTTGGGTTAGCATATTTCCCGGTATTGATAATTTTTTGGCCTGAGAAAATGCTATCTAATTTTTCAGTAAAAGAATTGTATGGGACATAAAAACTGTGCTTGGGTGGCAAAGGGTTAATACGCTTGTTTACACTTTTTTGAAGGAAAAACTCCAACAAAAACAAAATATTTCAGTTGTCAATTCTACCTTGTTGAATTTGCCATGATAAAAATTTATTTTTTCGTCACTCGTCACTCAAAATAAAATATTCACCGTCCCTGTATTCAACGTATGGACTTTTCAGGATTTTTCTCCAAACATTTTCTTTTACTTTCTTTGTCTCTAAGTTCCCCATCGACAATGAAAATAGTTATTTTTGTGAAGCCTATACTTAACGAGCTAGAGCCACCTTTTCTCCATGCATTATATCATAGTCCGGTAAGTGTAGTTTATTTTGCATAACGAAAATTCCCACACAGCCAGGAGCTTAGGTTCACCCCGAGGAATAAAACTGGAAAAGCCCTATAGCCCATTTGTGCTAAAAAGTTATTCGGGGTCAAATGTCGAGAGAAATAGAAAACCCTAAAATTTAAAAACTTACCGTTTTTGAGAAAATACAAAAAATCTAAAATTTTGACTTTTGACCCCGAATAGCTTTTTAGTTAAAGACTTTTGCAGGGACCGATGGGGACTGCATGTTGAAATATGTGCGCGCAATCCGCAACCAAACTGTCCAACGAAGATTTTTTTTTGTGTTGGGGCATTTTGTGGCAGCAGCGTTGCTGAAAGCTTTTTATTGCACGCTTCTTTTCGAAGCGCACTCGAAGCAACCATTCATTTGCCTATGAGGTTGCCTGTTGGTCGTTGAGGAAGAAGGTGAAGGTTGTTGAGGAGTTGGACCCTGTTTAACTATGGCCTGAAATGCTGGAAAAGAAATCTTCAATAAAAAAGACAATAAAAATCGGGGCCTATTACGGTTTGCGAACAAAAATATGAGCGACTCGCCGACATTTGTATTACCGACTGTGAGTCGCCCGGTAACATTCGCCTCAAACTTCAAAATTAAGCGAATGTAAAAAATTAAGCCCCTCGTGAAGGGTGGACACCTTGCCGCGGTACGACGGCTTAAGTCGATAGCCACAGGGCTACGCTGCCCTTGTGATCATAGCGCCGCCCGAGAGAAGCCTAGCCTCTCTGGTGCGACGACAAAGATCTTCCCCCTCCCACTCCAGGGTGTTATGCGACCACGTGCCCATTGGACGTTTGCTAGACATAATCAAATTAAATTTGGAAGCTATATTTTGTATCAGCTCGGGATGGTTATACGATAAAAAAAATAAATGCATTTGAAAAGGTTTTGGGGATATCGCCCAAAATGTGGACCAGGGTAACGTTATTAGTCTTCGTTCAATATGGGCATCAAATTAAAGGTATTCATAATTGTTTTGAAATGGTTTAGTTTTCAGTTCAATATTCAATTCAATTTATTCAGCTTAGAGATCAACACTAACACAGCAAGTGTAAAACCTTATAATTAATAGTGCTAGTCACATCAGTTAACATTTTCAGTACAAACATTGTGCAAGAAGGAAACTTACTTACTTACTTAAAATAGCCTTTAACCGCTTAGGCGATTTTGGCCGACAACATGTTACACCAGTCGGTTCTTTGTTGAGCCAACTGGCGCGAATTAGTTACACCTCGTGCTCGCAGGTCTGCCTCTACTTGGTCCTGCCATCGAAGTGGTGGTCTCCCTCTTCCTCTATTTCCACCGGCGGGTGCCGATAAAAATACTTTCTGGGCCGGAGCGTCTTCGTTCATTCGGACCACGTGCCCTAGCCAGCGGAGCCGCTGGATTTTAATTCGCTGCACTATGCCCACGTCTGCGTAAAGGTCATACAGCTCATCATTATATCTTCTTCGGTACTCGCCGTCGCCAACTTTTAGGGGTCCATAAATCTTTCGAAGAATTTTTCTCTCGAATACTCACATCAGATGCTGTCAATGTCCATGCTTCTGCACCATATATCAGGACGGGTACGATAAGTGACTTATAATAGAGTGTTGTTTTTGTTCGTCGAGAGAGGACTTTACTTCTAAATTGCCTACTCAGCCCAAAGTAGTATTTGTTTGCAAGAGTTATCCTTCTATGGATTTCCAGGCTTACATTGGTTGTTGGTAGTAATGGTGCTTCCCAGGTATACAAAGTCCCTTACTATCTCGAAATTATGGCTGCCAACAGTGGCGTGGTTGCCAAGGCGCGAATGCGCTGACTCTTTGCTTGATGCCAGCAGGTACTTCGTTTTACCTTCGTTCACCACCAAACCCATTTTTTCCGCTGCCTTTTCTAATTTGGAGTACGCAGAAGTTACGGCGCGGTTGTTGAGGCCAATGATGTCGATGTCGTCGGCATACGGAAAAAGTTGTACGCTCTTGTAATATATTGTTCCAGCGCGGTTAAGTTCTGTAGCTTGTATTATTTTCTCCAGCATCAAATTAAAGAAATCGCACGATAGGGGGTCGCCCTGCATGAAACCTCGTTTAGTTTTGAACGGCTCGGAGAGGTCCTTCCCGATTCTGACCGAGCTGGTGGTGTTGTTCAGCGTCATTTTGCACAGCCGTATAAGTTTTGCTGGGAAACCAAACTCAGACATAGCGGCATGTAGGCAACTCCTTTTCGTGCTGTCGAAGGTGGCTTTAAAATCAACAAAGAGATGGTGTCTGTCGATCCTTTTCTTACTGGGGTTTTCCAAGATTTGGCGTATTGTAAAAATCTGGTCGATGGTAGATTTACCAGGTCTGAAGCCACACTGATATGGTCCAATCAGTCGGTTTACGCCAGGCTTCAGTCTTTCGCACAATACGCTTGATAGGACCTTATATGCGATACTCAAACGGCTGATTCCACGATCGTTGGCGCAGTTTGCGGGATCACCCTTCTTATGGATTGGGCAGAGAACACTTAGATTCCAATCTTCAGGCATGCATTCATCCGACCATATTCTGCACAAGAGCTGGTGCATGCGCCTTACCAGCTCCTCGCCGCCGCATTTGAATAGCTCAGCGGACAGGCCATCAGCACCTGCCGCTTTATTGTTTTTTAGCCGTGATATAGCTATTCGCACCTCGTTATAGTCGGGTTGTGGAACTTCGTTTCCATCGTCTTCGATTGTGGGGTCGGGTTCGTCCTGTTCTCTGGATTGTTGCTCTATTCCTCCGTTTAGAAGGGCAGATAAGTGACCCCTTCATAATCCTTGTAATCTCTGAACATCTGTCACCAGGTCACCGTTGTCATTTTTACAGGAGTTTGCCCCGGGGTTAAAAACTTCCGTCATTCGTCGAATTCTTTGATAAAATTTTCGGGCGTTGTTTCTGCTGGCTAGCATATCAAGCTCTTCGATTTCACGCTTTTCCGCTTCCCCTTTCTTCGCCCGGAAAAGCCGTCTCGCTTCCCTCTTCATCTCGCGGTAGTGTTCACACACGCTCCTCGTTGCATTCACTTTTAACGTTGGCTTATAGGTGTCGTCCTTTCTTTTCATTGCGTCTTTGCACTCTCGATTACTTCTTTCTTTTCATTGCGTCTTTGCACTCTCGATTACTTCTTCGGCTGCGGTACGAAGTGATCCGGAGATATGCTCCCACTGCTCGTGCACTCCGTTGGGTTGAATTGTGCTCTCCGAGCGCGGGTGCGCGAGTAGTTCTGCGAAATCATTGGCTGTCCGTTCGCAGCTTTTCGACGTCCAGCTTTCCTTGCGTTTTTTGTGGTGCCTATTTCGTTGTACTTAGGCGAGTACGAATCTTGGCTGCTACCAAGTAGTGATCGGAGTCGATGTTTGGACCGCGCATCGTACGTACGTCCATAACACTGGAAGCATGCCGTCCGTCTATCACAAAGTGATCGATCTGATGCATGTTTTCCGATCTGGCGATAGCCATGTTGCTTGATGGATCTTTTTATGCTTGAACCTGGTGCTGGCTACGACCATATTTCGTGCTCCGGCGAAGTCGATCAGCCTGTATCCATTCGGCGAAGTCTCTTCATGGAGGCTGAACTTTCCGACAGTGGGGCCAAATACACCCTCTTTGCCCACCCTGGCGTTAAAGTCGCCAAGCACGACTTTGATATCTTGACGGGAGCAGCGCTCATAAGTTTTTTCTAATTTCGCGTAAAATGCATCTTTATCCACGTCGTCCTTGTCCTCAGTCGGTGCGTGCGCACAGATAAACGACATGGTGAAAAGTCGTAGTTTTATTCGGATTATGGCGAGACGCTCGTTCATGGCTGTGAAATACACTACATGTTTCACAAGCCTCTTTCAAACCACAAAACATACGCCGAATCTGCTCTCATTAGTGTGGCCGTTCCAGCAGACATTGCAGGTTTGCCCCGTCCATCGCATTTCTCGTAGAAGAAAACAGTAATAATAAATTTAGCAATAGTAAAAATTTATATTATATTATTACACGGTACTTGGAACAAAAAAAAAAAATAAAAAAAATATATTCAGGTAACAAATCAAGTTTACGAACTTAAATGTCTCTGGAACTCACGCTTAAATATGATCATGTTACCAATCGATACTATATGTTGTGGAAGAGAGTTCCAAAGTCGGCTCGCTTGCACCAAAAATTGCGACCCCGTTTTCGAGATATTCATTAAAATGTCAACCAGGAGGGGCCTTTGATGGTATTAGTGCGATATGAGTTTTAAAATAAAGGTGGTGACAAGTGATTTAAGATGTTTTATTATTTTTCCCATATAAGACCAAGATAACTAGATGTTGATCAACACGTGGACGAGGAGTGAAGCTAGAAGTTTTTTGTAAAAAATTCATCTAAATTAAAGGTGTTGATGAGAGTTTTAAAGGGGAGTCATTTTATGTCATTATGGGAGTGGGATTGAGACAGGAATAGGGACATCGATGACAATTGGAAAAACAATATGAAAAGAGAAAATCATATGAAAACGATGAAGGTGGGGTGGACGGGAAGAAGGTTGTGGTGCTAAAAGGAGGCCAGTCAAATTTTGTAAATGAAAACAAGTTACTGTTTGGGCAGGACAACGTCTGCCGGGTCTGCTAGTTAATATATATATTCCCTCCATCACCTGTTGCCCCAGAAGTTATCGCCTTGACCTTAGGTCGTTTTTTTGTGGCGATAATCGTATCATCATGGGCGATTTTAATGCCCACCATGATATGTGACATTCACGCCTTTCTGTGGACAGCAGAGGACGGGAATTAGGCGAGCAAATTGACGCTACCCCTTTCTGCACTGTAAACGGAGACGTCCCTACAAGAATGACAGTTAATTGGAGTAGCTGCCCGGACCTAACTATTGTTAGACCGGGCTTAATTAACAGCATTAACTGGCATCCGATGGTGATCTTGTGATCTGACCACCTGCCCATCATCCTGTCCGTCGACCGTGCCTCGGATTTAATTACCTCGGAGAAAAGATCATACGTGAATTTCAAAAAGGCTAACTGGGTCAGCTTTTTGGAATTCACGGAGAGCTCCTTTGGTGAATAAAAAATATAAGGCCAAACTTCCCATTTGAGGCCGCAGTCTTGGCCAACAAAAGTGACCTCATACGCAACATCGATCCCTCAGACCCACAGATTGGCGATCTTAACGTGGAAATCAGGCGGCTGGTTAACGTACACAAACAAACCAAATGGGAGGAGCACCTTAGGTCTTGTAACCTCTCTACCGGTGTTGGGAAATTATGGTCCACAGTCAAATCCTTGTCCAATCCTACGGGTCTGCCAAAGAATGTCGACATCACCTTTGGTGACAAGACATTCAATGACCATAAGAAATGTGCACAGGCTTTCTGTAGACAGTATGTCCCCCATCCTGCACAGGACAGGACAAGACGTGGAATCTTCAGGCGTGCGCATAAACACAAAAACTATGCCCCCGTTCCTATCACCGCTACAGAGGTTCAAGAGGCCATCAGGAAGGCCAAATACTCCAAAGCCATTGGTCCAGTTGGCATAGCCATGGTGCACCTTAAACACATCGGCGCAGCAGGAGTTAAACCCCACTGCCGTCTTCAATCTGTCCTTGATCACAGCTGTCATACCCGATAAATGGAAGCAGGCAACTGTGATCCCACTTCAGTTCAAATTTTGAGTCTGCTGCGATTACGAGTGAAGATGTATTTAAAACAAATGAGCTTTCCCTTTGCATTGACGCTATCATTCGGGGCATATCAGTAATCAAGTCAACAATGAAATCGGACGTAGACGGGTTTTGCTCCTTTTTATTTAAAAATATCGTGGCATTAGCCTACCCTATCTTACTACTTTTCAACAGATCGCTTAAGTGCGGTGACTTTATAAACGCATGGAAAGTCACTTCAATTACCCCGATATTCAAGAGTGGAAATAAAAGTAGCGTTGCTAACTATCGTCCTATTTCCAAACTATCCACTATGTCAAAATTATTTGAAATTGTGGTTAAGGATAAGATATTTTTCGCAGTCAAGTTAATTACCCCTAACCAACATGGTTTTATGCCTGGTAAGTAGGGGTGGAAAACTATCGCCGATACTATCGATATATCGATAGTCTGTTCCACTCGATAGCATTTTCGATAGTTTTCGACTATCGATGATACTATCGCCACTGAACGAAGTACTAAATTTGCAGTGTTTGATGTTTATTTCGTGTACACCGACTATTAGTATCTAATAAAATCAGGTGTTGGTAACCCTGAAATGTAGTTGTGCGGTTGGTAGGGGTGGAAAACTATCGCCGATACTATCGATATATCGATAGTCTGTTCCACTCGATAGCATTTTCGATAGTTTTCGACTATCGATGATACTATCGTCACTGAACGAAGTACTAAATTTGCAGTGTTTGATGTTTATTTCGCGTACACCGACTATTAGTATTTAATAAAATCTGGTGTTGGTAACCCTGAAATGTAGTTGTGCGGTTGGTAGCACTTTTTTCCGAAAAAGAAGCGCGAAGTGTTGACATGCAAAAGTGTTCATCTGCAATACAAAAGTTACGTTTAATCGTTGTTTTTTAATAGTCGTCATTTAACAGTTTTTTTCTAAAATGGATGATGGTCCTCCCGCAAAAAAGTGCAAACTCTCCGCTGTGTGGAATCACTTCACGAAAAGCGCACAAAGCAAGCCAAAGGCGGTGTGTTGTTACTGCAAAAAATGCTTCAAGTCCAGTGGCAATACGAGCAACCTGTGGGACCACTTAACTAGTTGCGGATTTTACCAAGCTTCAAAACAAAAACGCTCACTTCCAAGTGATGAGAACCCATCCACATCAACATCAACATCTGGACTGTTACAACCATCGACACAAAGGTAACTTTTGGGTGGAAAAGGTGTAGTTGTTTCAAAAAAATTAATATGTGTCTTTCAGAACGCTTGAAAAGTGCATTTTAAATGCCCAAAAATAGGAATCTGCGAGTCGCCGCAAAAAAGAAATCGATGAAGCTTTAGCTTTGATGGTGGTCAAGGACTTTCAACCATTTTCTATTGTGACTGATAAGGGTTTCGTCCATTTGGTGTATGTTCTTGATCCAAGATATCGTCTACCATCGAAAACCACCCTTAGAAACGTTTTGATTGAAGATAAATATAAATCGGTAAAATTGGAATTAAAAAACGAGTTGACAGCAGAGGAATACGTTGCCATAACATGCGACTTGTAGAGCTCTAAAGCGATGGAGTCGTACCTAACCGCCACCTGTCATTACATAAATGCAGATTTTGAACTTTTTAGTTCACTTCCAAGTGAACAACAAAGCCTCTGATTTCAGAAACAAACCACTCGGCAGATAACATTTCTTCGTCCCTATTGGACATTTTTCAAGATTGGGAAGTGAGTGACAAAGTTGTGTGTATTGTAACTGACAACGCTTCGGCGATGATTAAGGCTTGTGAGCTCCTGCGAAAGCCACATTTACCATGCGTTTGCCACACCGTAAACTTAGTTGTGCAGGACTGCTTAAAAATGGACGATGTTGCCCTGATTTTGAAAAAATGTAAAGAAATCGTTAAATATTTTAAATCCAGCACAATAGCTATGTCGAAATTGCTATCAGAGCAGGCTGAAAATCCTTTAAAAGTGATACAAGAAGTTCCAACACGCTGGAATAGCAGTTATGAGATGATTGCTAGGATAGTTCGCATTAAAGACGCTATTAATATCTCTATCCAGCGCAACCCAGGTAACATCGTCGCTAATAATACCCTTGCTTTGCGGCTTAGCTATAGAACTTAAAAATCTTACCAACAACGTGAACACTTGCGAAGGCAAAAAATTTCTTGGTATGATTCAGTGTGCTGTAAAAACACGTCTTTTTTCCTATGAAGAGAAAGCAATACCGCAGCTTGGCACAATACTGGACCCACGCTTTAAAAAAGAAGGCTTTAGAAGTTCGGAAAACGCTTGGAACGCGTCTAGGGCCTTGGATGCTGAAATGCTTTCCATATCATCGGCGAAAGGACCAAATGACGAAGAAATGGGCGATTCGGCTGATACACCAAACCCATCAGCACCAAAAGTAACCAACACTTCGTTCAATTTTTTGCAATACCGAGTCAACAATAAAACCAACAAAACACCGACAGTGGCTGCATTGCAAACAAAGCAGCGGTACTTGGAACAGCTCAACTGTGAGCAAAACACGGATCCCTTATGTTTTGGAAAGTATGTTTGTTTGATTGTTTGATGTACATATGTATATAATTGAATATATTTTGTATTCATTTTTCAGGTCAATAATAATATGCAGTTTGATTCACTCCCATCATTTGCAAAGAAATATTTATGTATACCAGCATCGTCTGTGGAGTCAGAAAGAATCTTCAGCAAGGCCGGTTTAGTTGTTAGTGAGCGCCGAACAAGGCTAAAGACGAAAACTGTAGACGTGCTGATCTTCCTAAACAAAAATATTGAAATGCCTTAGAGCGACCATGACTAAATCACACAATTTCATTTCATATAGGTATTCAGTATTCTTTGTTTAACATACCAAATTATTACAATAAAACACAACTTAGTTCAACAAATGTTATTATTATGCATTAAAATGTCTCGATAGTATCGATATATCGATAGTGCCAGCCGATACTATCGACACCTATCGATAGTCCGGACTATCGATAGTTTTCCACCCCTACTGGTAAGTCGACGGTAACCAACCTTGCAGTTTTCTCAGATCTCTGCATTTCCGCTTTTAATACGAAAGCACAAATGGATACCATCTACACTGACTTTTCGAAGGCCTTTGACAAAGTCAACCACTCGCTATTAATTTCTAAACTAGCTAGTCTTGGCTTTCATTCCAGCATGCTGTCTTGGATGAAGTCATATTTGGCCGAACGAAGATGTGTAGTTGTTGTGGATGGGACCTGCTCACGGTCGTTTACTGCAACTTCTGGAGTTCCTCAGGGGAGTGTGCTGGGGCCTCTTTTATTTGTAATTTTTATTAATGATATAAGTCACTGCTTCAAGTACTCTAATTTTCTACTATATGCGGATGACTTAAAAATTTTTAAAACAGTCATGAATCACTCAGACACTGTTAGGCTCCAGTCGGATCTTAACAATGTTATTGACTGGTGTAATACAAATCATTTGCATCTAAATATTAGCAAATGTTATAGTGTATCTTTTTCTAAGTCCCGAAATCTTTTTCCTGCCGCATATCATATTGGTGACTCTATACTGAGAGTTGTTGGTGAAATTTCTGATCTTGGGGTAGTGTTTGATACCAAGTTTCTTTTTAACAACCATCTTAATTACGTCATTGCAAAGTCTTATTCAATACTTGCGTTTATTCGCCGCTTCAGTTCGGATTTCACTGATCCGTATACACACAAATTACTTTTTACTTCACTAGTACGATCCAAGCTGGAATATGGTGCCTTCATTTGGAGGCCCTACCATGCCTGCCATATACAACGACTTGAGAGCGTACAAAAAAAGTTTCTTCGATTTGCTCTGCGGTCTTTGCGTTTTCAGGACCCTATACCATCGTACAGTGCTAGATGTCTCTCAATTAGCTTGAAATCCCTAAACAGTAGAAGATCTATGTTGGCTCTGACATTTGTTTATGACATTATAAGGGTTATTGATTCCCCATTTCTTCTAGAACGTATACGCTTTAATGTTCCATCTCGGATACTTCGAAATTACGATTTCCTCTCTTTGGATAGGGTCAGAACGACTTATGCAGCCAATTCCCCAATTACTAGGGCTATGATGGAATTTAACTTGTTACCTAGCTCCGATTATATTGATTTTTCATTAAATAAAATAAAGTTTAAACAGCTGTTAATTGAACTAGTGTAGTAGTGGTAAATGCAATTTTCCAGATATTATTTGGAAATAGTCTGTAAGGAAATTTTAATTGTCCTAGATTATCATTGAATAAATAAATAAATAAATAAATAAAGCCTGGCAAACCAGCCAACGCTGGGGAGTCATATCGTCCAATATCACTCCTCTCGCCAGTAGTAAAGACACTTGAGGCGGTCCTACTCCCGCTCTACACATCAAACTTGATGTTAGCCGAGCACACCGCCTTTCACCATGCTGGCAACATATCCCAATGTTAGCTAAGTATCTAACATAGAAAAATAGATGTACTGCAGAAAGGCTTCATCAACACTGCTTGTGTTACAGCTGATTGCTGTTAGCAACTGAACACTGTAACAGAGGCAATGTTGCTGAACGCCTAGCAACATTATATCTATGTTAGAAACAAAGGACCATAGTAGCCTGTTGTGTGAAAGTATGAGTGTGTATTTGAGAATGCGAGAAAAACGAATGCTTAGTTATATGCCTGTATGGATACTTTCCCAAGAAGGTAGCTTTTCTTACCACGGCGGAAGGTATAAAAGGGTGCTCAAGTAGTCAACGGGCCAAAGTAGTCAACGGGCCAAAGTTGCGTTGAAACTGTGCATTTAAGTGTGTCAAATTGTGTTTTGTTGTGAAGTGCGCGAATTTTCAAGCCGAACTGAAAACTCAGATCGCCGAAAAAGTAAATCGGTTCGCGGCAAACACCTTTAAACCAAATTTCAACACACCCAAACACCTGGAAAATCCCGGTAATTCGTCCATATCCCATCCTCACCATACATGTTCTACGGCGAGATTGTATATACGTAGGTGCATCCGTACACAGATAGTTGTGTGTATGTGCATCTACGGCCAAGCAAACAAAAGCATATATACGTATATATATATATATATATATCTGTGTGTGTATATTGAAATATGCCTACCCCTGTGTCTCGCAGTAAATCCCCACCTAGAACCTCACATTTTTACTTAAATTTTTGTGTTTTCTGTCTGGATCCAGGTCGCATTGCCACCGAGAGTACGCCCAAGGTACAGGATTTTGGCGGCGCAACGTTCAAGAAAGGCGGCTAACGTTTAAGGATACCACAAAACAACGAGCCACACGTTACAAAAACCACATACTTACATAGAGACATTGGAAAGCGTCACTGAACAACACAACACCAAACACAATCTAAAAGTGGGTAAAGATCGCGGATGCCAGCAACAACTAAGTCAACCACATCGAGGCACTGAAATATTTCACGACACCTGATAGCACAACAATAAACGCAAGTCAAAAGCTAATGTTACACCAGCCAGATTGGGCGGCTTAGATGCCAGCAACAAATACAACAACAACGACACCAGCAGAAATAATATCACCAACATAAACAACACAACATCACCAGATGCATGCACACACCAAGAGTCGGAATACACCATCCTATTATATTTTGGTTATGAATTTATCTTTGAATTTTCCGCATTAATTTTTGGTATTTATTTTGAAATTGTATTCAACAGCTGTAGTCATAAACCAAAGATAGGGGTGTAAAAGTTTTAGGAGGATAGTGGCATTAACCTATTAAGGTGAGGGCACTTCGGACTGGTGGTAATTTTAAAAGTTAGGTTTTTATTGAAATTTTCGCTAGTTTTATTACCCCCTTTCTGTTCCGTAATTTTTCACATCAATTTTGGTTTTTTTTTGCATCACTTCTTTATCTATTTCATTTTTAATTAACATAGTTTTTTGGTTTTGCGTTTCTCTTTACTTTTCCTAATTTCGTTGGGGATTGCGATGTTCCATCTCCATTTTTGCTTTGCATAATTTAGCACACCGCAACGCACACATACACAAGACCACCCACGTTTTGCTTATTACTTCCTAATTTGTTTACTTATTCTCTTTGTAATTTTAATCAAATTTATTTACCTACGCAATTTTAACCATTTTTTTGTCTGCTGTCTCCACCCTATCCGGATCCGAAATTTAACAACCGCATATACGAAAGGACCCCGCACAAAATGCATGAAAAATTTCACCCGGTGGATTTTTCTGAAACTTTGGGAATAAGTTTTTTGCATCATGTAGAAAAAAAGTCTCAATGGCACCAGAGTTCGAAAATGGACAGTTTTCGAGATATTAGCTGTTAAAAAGTGGAAAACAGGGTTAGTGGAAAAACGCCATAATCGTGGAAAATGCCATGTTTATCAGTATACATCGGCGTACAAAATGCAAATCCACTCGCACACATAAATATATAAACACACACACACATATGTATATATATATATATATATATATTTCAATTTCATGGCGAATAGCATGGAAGCAATTGTTGCATATTCGGGTTTCAGGTGTAAGAACTGCTGGAAGTAAACCTGCATCATTACGGCGATTTATAGCAATGCCATCAAAAACATCGGCATTCTCCACTCTTTGTAAGCGTACCATATTCTCTGGGACAGAAACCCGATTGCAACTATAACATGGTATTTGAACCCTGAAAGCCATTCTACTATCAGTTGCAGAGTACCTCCAAAAAAAAATACATAGAATTAAGAGGAACACATTTTCCTTATAATATATATATATATATATATATGTAGTGTTTCGGGCGCAATTAAAACGCGTGTTTACAACTGTATGATCAGATGAGAAGTATTTTATGCCGCTATTCGAATATGTTACTGAAGCTATAACTTGCATTATATGCAAAGCGAACAGCTCACTGCAAAACACTATCGTCGTCGTTAATTCATGTAACGGTGACTAAAAGAAAAAACAAGCTAAGAGTTTATTCTTACAATGGCCAAAGAAGAATTGAAACTAAGAGAAATCTAAGAATATACATACATAGAATTACGAAAGCAGAATGTTATATTACTCAGGTGATGCGAAAGCACCACATATATACACATATATGTATATATATATAAAACAAAAAAAAAAAAAAAAGAATTTGGCGCGAAATAACCCAACGGGTTATATATATACATATGTGTGTGTGTATGTTTATATATTAATGTGTGCGGGTGGATTTGCATTTTGTACGCCGATGTATACTTATAAACATGGCATTTTCCACGATTATGGCGTTTTTCCACTAACCCTGTTTTCCACTTTTTAACAGCTAATATCTCGAAAACTGTCCATTTTCGAACTCTGGTGCCATTGAGACTTTTTTTCTACATGATGCAAAGAACTTATTCCCAAAGTTTCAGAAAAATCCACCGGGTGAAATTTTTCATACATTTTGTGCGGGGTCCTTTCTGTACGTTTGGTTCCATAGGGGGTTGAAAATTTGTGTGTTTCACATGACGTGCGCATCCAAGGCGACATTATAACACTCTAAAATACTAGCTTGAAAGCCAAGATCACAAGCGAGTGATTTGGCTGAGTGGGCGAGTGTGGTCATTGTGCGCATGTCCGTGATCTAGGAGTATATATGTGGCAACCCTTCCACATACTCAAAGACGAGTACTCGTAGACAGCAGAGAGCCCCGCTCAACAAAATAAAATTCCAGTTTATAGCATGGAAAATAGAAACGCTCTGCCTGAGCGCTTTGATAAAATTCTTCCCTTTTCGTTTGGCTCGTCTACCTGCACGGATGCTCGCTCTTCAACTTAAATTTGATTTTCACACTAAAAAAAAAAAAAAAATAAGCACGCGACGTAGTTGTTTTTTATTTCAAGAACGCACGTGTCGCTACATTGGTGACCCCGATTCGTTGAGTTTTTTTGTAACTGGCGAGCATCTGTACCAAGAAAAGAATTACGTAGAAGCAGCACCCGATCCTGGTAAATTTTCATCGCACTAAAATATAACGTAATATCGTGCAAAACACGCAATAGCAATGCCTACCGGTAGAGAATCTGTCGAAATAACATCACAGGGAGGCGCGCCAGCATCGCCAACAAACATTCCAGGTAATGTTACAGTACGTGCACCTCCTTTTTCCGCAGAGCGGCCAGCTCTGTGGTTCGCCCAATTAGAGGCGCAATTTAGAATCCGCTTCATTACCAACGAAAGTGACCAATTTCACCATGCGGTCTCACTTATTGACCCCCAGTCCGCTGCGGAGGTTGAGGACGTAATTTTACGCCCCACCACAACTACGCCATATACGACGCTTAAGCAATGTCTTATCGAACGACTTACTAAGTCGAAAGACGCTAAGTTGCTTCAACTTTTAGACGGTGAACAAATTGGGGACCGTACCCCATCACAATTTTTTCGCCATTTACGAAGCCTATGTCCGGATGTACCAGACAATACTTCCAGCACAAACACGCGCATGTCTGGCAGCACAGCCAAATGCACCTTTAGATGACCTTAGCAGGTTACCAGACAAAATACACGAAGTAATGCCAACTGTTTCACGCTCTGTAGCAATGGTTTCTGAAGATCAGTCCTTACGCGCAGAAGTAGCTGAACTTCGAAAACGATTGAATTCATAAAATTTTAAGACTGGGCGAAATCGAGGTAGGGAAAACACGTCTTACCGTAGTAGGCGTAATTCTTCACACAGCCGCGCACGTCTGTCAGCAGATGGTATTTGAAGGTACCACAAAAAGTTCGGTAAAGAAGCCCAACGTTGCATCCCCGGTTGTAAGGAAACTCGAAAGGGGGACAGTAGAGGCGGTCACTGACTCTCCTCCATTAACATCACGCCGCCTTTTCATATCAGATCGTACCACGGGGACACAGTTTCTTGTTGACACTGGTGCGGATCTATCGGTATTTCCGCGCTGGCGAATTAAACAAATCTTGTGCCAGTAGGCTACCAGCTATATTCAGCAATTGATGTACCAATTGAAACCTACGGGTATCACACGCTTATGCTCGACTTCGGGTTACTACTCGATTTCACATGGCTTTTCATCACAGCCGATGTTACGAAACCGATAATAGGGGCAGATTTTTTAAGCCACTTGGGGTTATTAGTCGACCTTAAGCACCGCCGCCTTAGCGACGAGAAGTCCGGAATAAGCATGCATGGACTCGTTCGTAATACACCCCAGGTTTCTTCAATCAGCTCCATTCGCGGGCAGTCGTCCTACATTTCTTTACTACAAGAATTTGCTTCTATTACTAGACCAGACGGGGCATTTAAACAAGCAAAACACGCTACAGTTCACGACATAAGAACAACGGAAGGTCCTCCAGTATCAAGCAGGGCACGTCGTCTTGCCCCTCATAAACTAAAAATCGCGAAAGAGGAGTTTCAAATGTTAAATATGGGAATTGCTCGACCGTCAGACAGCCCCTGGTCGTCACCTCCGCATCTTGCGCGCAAAAAGTCTGGTGAACACAGGCCGTGTGGAGATTATCGGCGTCTCAATGACCGAACAGTGCCTGATCGATACCCCGTCTGCTATTTGGAAGACTTCGGCACAAATTTGTATGGAAAATCCGTATTTTCGACAATAGACCTAGTCAGAGCCTTTAATCAAATTCCGGTAGCGGAAAGCGATATCCAAAAAACCGCGATAATTACTCCTTTCGGGTTGTTTGAATTCCCGTTTATGACTTTTGGTCTCAGGAATGCTGCGCAGTCGTTCCAACGTTTTATGGACGAAGTTACACGTGTTTCCATACATTGATGACCTTTTAGTCGCCTCAGATAATGCGCAACAGCACCTTGAACACCTTAAAACAGTTTTTCAGCGTTTAAGGGACTACGGCCTTGTTATCAATTTTGCCAAATCGAGCTTTGGTAAAAGTGAGGTAAAATTTCTCGGCCACCACATTACATGCAGTGAAATTAAACCACTACCATAGAAAGTCTGTGCCATTCGAAACCTCTCGCCGCCGTCTACTGTAAAGAAACAACGCGCCTATATGGGCATGATTAACTTTTATCGCAAGTTCATAAGAAACGATGCAGAACTGCTCGAGCCTCTAAACAAAGTTCTTACAGGACCAAAAGTTAAAGGCTCTCACCCTGTGGCATGGACACAAACGCTCCAAAATGCATTTGAACGTTCAAAAGAAGCATTAGCAACATGCGATGAGCTCGCTCACCCGAACATGAACGCCGACTTGGCCGTCTTTACTGACGCATCTAACTCTGCTGTCGGTGCTGTGTTACAACAGTTTGTGGGTGGCGCCTGGCAGCCACTCGCGTTTTTTAGCCGAACGCTACCAGAATCGATTCGCAAGCTTTCAACGTACGACCGGGAACTTCATGCAATTTACGAAGCAGTGAGGTATTTCAGACGCATGTTTGAGGGGGGTCATATAGTTATTTATACAGACCATAAGCCGTTGCAACACGTCTTCAAACAGAAAACTGAGCGTGATTCTCCGTGGCAGTTCCGACGAATCAACCTAATAAGCCAGTTTACCACATGTAAGTGGACAAGACAACATTGTCGCCGATATGCTCTCACGCGTCGAAGCAATCTCTACTACCGTCTCACCTCAACAACTAGCTGCTGCTCAAGAAACCGACACGGAGCTTCACCAACTCGTTGCTAATCCCAACGCTACTATAAAATTACAAAAACTAAAATTTCCAGAGCACAATGTTACTTTATACTGCGATATATCTGCAGGTACTGTTCGTCCGTTTGTGTCTCCTCCACTGAGAAGAGCAGTGTTTGATTCGCTGCATGCTCTCGCTCATCCTGGAGTACGCTGCTCTCATAAACTACTAACAAGTCGGTACGTATGGCCTGCTATAAACAAAGACTGTCGCGCTTGGGCAAAAGCGTGCATCGACTGCCAGCGAAACAAAATTCAGCGCCATGTCATTACAACTCCTGGCAAATTCCAATTGCCGACTCAACGCTTTGAGCACATATACATCGATTTGTTCACACTTCCATCGTCAAAAGGGTTTCGTCAGTGTTTGACTATAATTGACCGCTGTACACGTTTTCCTGAAGCAGTACCTCTCGAAAATGGCAATACGGAAACTATAGCACGTTCAATATTTTATCACTGGATCGCAAGGTATGGGGTTCCCATGAGAATAACTTCGGACCGCGGAGGTCAATTTGAATCTACCTTGTTTCGACAACTATCGCAGCTTTTCGGAATCAGCCACTTAAAAACCACGCCCTACCATCCCCAAGCCAACGGTCTCGTTGAACGTCTACACCGGCAATTGAAGTCAGCGCTGCTTTGCCATGACGAGACTTGGTTTGACGCACTACCAATTGTGCTAATGGGGCTACGCGCGGCATGGAAGAACGACATTTCAACAACTCCTGCTGAACTGGTCTACGGCGAACCAATTCGACTTCCTGGTGAGTTTATTAGCCCAGCTCAGAAAGCGTTACCTCTTCAAGGATTGTTAGTAAGTCTGCGAAATCACTTTCACAAGCTAACGCCTGGCGAAATGTCAAGGCACGGAAAACCTTCTATTTTTCGTTTCAGGGAACTTGATACATGCACACATGTTCTAGTCCGACAAGGTCAAATCGGCCCGTCGTTTTCAGCACCATATCAAGGTCCGTATCGAGTAATATCGCGCAATGACAAATACTTTTATGTCAACATCCAAGGGCAACACAGCGCAGTCTCCATTGATCGACTTAAGCCCGTCTATGAGCTGCGTGAAGAAACGTCAGCCGATGATCAGCAGATAGCAACAAGGCCCACGCAATCCGCAAGACATGTTCGCTTTGCAGACACAGCCTAATCAAATCATCGTAAAATATTTCAAAATGTTTTCATTTTTGTTCATTTACATATATTTTTTTAACAAAATCATGTTAAAATATTTCAATTCTCTGTAATCTTTAGTAATTTTTTCATGTAAAATTTTTTATAACAAAGGGAGGCATGTGGCAACCCTTCCACATACTCAAAGACGAGTACTCGTAGACAGCAGAGAGCCCCGCTCAACAAAATAAAATTCCAGTTTATAGTAGAGATATACGCCGCCGGCAAACGCCGCCGCCGCCGCCGACAAAAGTCATTTTCGACGCGCCGCCGCCGAATAGCCTTTTTAGCGGCGCGGCGGCGGCGCGTTTAAAATTTTTTTTGTGATAATTTTCTAAAGTTACAAATTTTTTTTTTTAATTTACAACTCACTAATGGCCGTGCCCTAAATGTGTTAAAAGTGCAGGTATTTGTTTCCTTTAGGGGTCAACTGTTAATAAATTAGCTAAAATTGTGCGGGAGGGCTTAAAAGACGGGATTTGGTCTCAGGATCACGAATCCGGAAGCGCCCTTTTTTTTTATTTTGAGTTACATATTTGCGATCAAAGTTGTAAGTTTTCATGTGATTGTAATTTATTTAGGCCGTCCCTAAAAAGCGCTTCCGGATTCGTGATCCTGAGGCCAAACCCCGTCTTTAGAGTCCTCCCCCATAATTTTAGCTAATTTATTAGCAGTTGACCCCTGAAAGAAACAAATACCAAAGTGCAAAAGATGATGGATCTAGCAGCTGTATTTCACACAGCAAGAACGTCTCAACAGGGAATTTAACACGTCATTTAAAAAACGAGCACAATATACGTCACTTTGATGCAGAAAATACTTCTTCATCTACACTGACAAATTTTTTTCAAAAATGTCCAAAAAAAAGTTCAACTGATTCTAAATGGATGTTGGGAAGGGACTTAGCCTTATGGATGGCACGTGATTTATTACCGTTCCATACAATTGCACACAATGGAATAAAATACTTTTTAAAAAAATACCATGTAGTAGTAAACGATAATGATATACCACATTATAAAACAATTGCAACAACAGCATTAGATGATGTTTATGAAAGCGTTTTAAAAGTCGTTAAAGGAAAAATATCTGGGATGGAACATTTTGCTTTAACTTTCGATCTATGGACGGATAACTACTGTAGGCGTAATTATATAACTTTTACTTTTCATTACCTTTCAACAAACTTCGCTGTGTCGAGTCTCACACTAGAAACAAAATATGTCTCAAAGTCCCATACAGGAAACAACATATTGCAGGAGAGTGAGGAAGTAACTGAATACTTTAACGTAAAGCTTGGTTCGAATTTCGTTGTCACTGACCAAGGCAGTAATATGAAGAAAGCCATCGATTTGGGCAGCCTTAACAACCACTTCTGTATTGGGCATGGGCTTCACAATTTGCTTACGGTAGATGGGTATGATTCCGTTCCAGAAATAAATCGTCTAATTTTAAAGTGTAAAAAAATCGCGTGAGCCCTACGTTTCAAAACACATACTCTGAAGTTACAGGCCGATGCCATACAAAAAGAGATTTTGTCAAAAATTGATAACTTGGAAGAACTCCTGGCTTCAGAAGACGCTTCATGGGTCGACTACGACGAAGGGTTCGGTCCCCTTGATGATGTGTCCTTGGAAGTATATAGAAACATAAATAATACCAATGACTTGCATGGCAGTTTGGTGGATAAGAGAAACATCACCCTTAAAAATTCGATATCTACAAGATGGCACAGTGTCTTATCATTACTTGATAGTCTTGGATCTCAAAGGGCTGCCATTAATAAACTTCTTTTAAACTGTAATAAAAGTGACTTAATTTTACTCGAAACGGAAGTACTACTATTGTATAAATTAAGAGACTTTTTGCAAAAATTCAAAGATGCTGTCAATATTCTTTCTGGGGACTCATACCCATCGATTTCTCTTGCGTTAATCATTCGAACTGAGATATTATCAATATTATCTGAAAACGATGACACTGATTTAAATCAGAATAATTTCAGCTTTTGTCACGATCATTTATTGCAACAAATAAAAAAAAATATAAAGAGTAAACTTGACTATAGATTTCCAATAACTGATATTTTAGTATGCGCAACGCTGCTGGATCCGCGTTTTAACACATTAGATTGTGTTACAGAATACTGCAAAAGCAAATGTAAGACAGAAGTACAGTTTTTGATAGAGATGTATAAAAGACTTGGTGGTGATTCATCAAAAAACGGAAATAGTGTAAACGATTCTGAAGAAACTTGACCTTCTTCTAAAATATTGAAACTTGCCAAGCGGTATTCTTCGAGTTTGAAAAACTCTAATTTAGAAGCAGAATGTCATTTGCTGGTAACTCTGTCCTCCAATCAGAATGTTTTAGAGTTTTGGAGGGAAAAGGCGGCTGCAATGCCCTTGCTATCCAAGCTAGCAAAAAAAGTTGTATGCATACCTGCAACAAGTACGCCGAGTGAGCGAGTTTTTTCTATAGCTGGTCTGACAGTCACAAATAAGCGGTCACAGCTAAGCCCTCACAACATTAACAAAACAATTTTTATCCATGACAACTACGAGTCTTGTGTAGAATATTTAAAATGATTATTTTTCGCTATGAAAAGAGACACATACAACTTTATAAACATAAGATATACACAACAACAACTGTACAAAGAAGTGAAATGGTACACATTTTTTTTTTTTAAACTAAATAAGTAAATTTCTATCAATGTAAGCATTACAATAGCTTTACTTTTATGTTAACAATGTATACAAAGACTGAATTGATATAATATTACACTATAAACATATATTTTAAATCACACATGCATATTGTAGTGATCATAACAAAGCCTTCGGTTAATGTACATAATTTTAGTCCTAGACTCAATATGTAACATAGTTATTTCAGTGTAAGAATTTAGTATTCTTCTATATTATATTATAAAATGTGAAACATTTGAAGTTAGGTTCATTTACATTACATAAAAAATGTACCCAAAATTTTTTGTCAGTTCAATAAAAATCCCAACAATTGAAATTATGGAGTTTTTAAATTCAACATGCGATTTTTTTATACCACCACGCCGGCGCACGCCGGCGGCGCGCCGCGCCGGCGTATCCGCCGCCGCCGGTATAAAATGGGCCTTACGCCGCCGCCGCCGACAAATTTGACGGCGTATACCTCTAGTTTATAGCATGGAAAATAGAAACGCTTTGCCTGAGCGCTTTGATAAAATTCTTCCCTTTTTTGTTTGGCTCGTCTACCTGCACGGATGCTCGCTCTTCAACTTAAATTTGATTTTCACACTAAGTAAGAATAAATTTATAAGTACGCGACGTAGTTGTTTTTTATTTCAAGAACGCACGTGTCGCTGCATATGTATGTATGCAATCGAGTTTTCCTCTTTTTCAGCACAGGTACTCTGCAGTGGCGCCATTGGAGCAGTGATCGGGTGAGTTATAATTTATGCAACGTATATATCGTTGCTCGCATGACCAACTAACGGAACTGACATTTTTTCCGAAATTGAGTTAGGACCACTATGGGACTTCTTTAGGCATGTCGCATCTTGTGTGTAAATTATGTGATTGTATATAGTACCGTTATCTCAGAAAGCGCCATAACATTATCAACGTATCTGCAGATGGACCAAAAAAATTTTTCACTAACTAACGTAACTGCAATTTAATACCTACTGCTATACTTTATAAAGACGTCAGCGTACATAATTAGAAAAGCAGACCGAAAATATCATGCATACCTTTCGACAGGGACAATGGAATAAAGGGTCAAAAATATTAAAACTGCTCTCCTGTAAAATTTTGTAAATGTCAGTTCCGTTAGTTGGTCATGCGAGCGACGATATGATATATGTATGTACGTATATTCACTAGCACTCCCTACTCCCCAGGAGATTTAGAGTAGGAATTGACAAAAAAATATATATATATAAAACAAAGGAATATACGTACAAACATATCGGCTCCTGGAAACACACTATCACACGCACATTTTTACAAAAATCTAAATTTTTTTCCTACACCTTTTATATACATAACTACAACCTTGAGCTTGAAATTTATGTGTTTATGGCGTCTGTGAGCTTGGGGTTTGTGTGATCGAGTTATTTAGACTTAATATGTGTAAGCTTGAAATTTGTAGACTTATCGTAAGAGGTATGTGTTCTACTGCATCATACCTACGTTAATTCAGTGGTTTTTCAGCTATAGGAAAATTAGCAAATTTATAAACTTTAAATTGCTCTATCCTAGCGAAAAAAAGATATTTGAACAAACTCAACGCCATTCGTAAGAGGAAGACTTCTTCTTTAAGATGCAATGTTTGCTTTAAAAAAAAAAAAAAAAATGTCGTTTATATATAATATCAAAAATAGGCAAAAACGGTGTTTTTTGCACTTTTAGGTTAGGATATCTCAAAATCCTAACATGATAGAGGAATTCTGCGTCCAGATTTGAATTCAGCACATCGAAAACCTTCAGGAAAGTATGGTTTATGGTCAAAAATTTTGGTCTCATTTTGTCGGCCTGTGTTATTATATCAAATAAATTATAGTGAATGGTTGAAATAAGGTTTCTTGTTTGCAAAGAAGCAGGGCTAAGAGACTTGATTTTGGTGTGGGTGCTGCGCTTGCGGATATGTGAAGGTGGGTATTAGGGAAAATAACTAAGTGACCGACAGATAGACGGGAGTCAGGTTTGGGGGCACTGTAAGTTAATAGGAGTCAGCACAGTGCCCATAGTTTCGCGCAAGTTGCGTGGAAGCGGGTGGGAAGACTCCACCTGGCAGGACAGGCCTCTCCTTTATCTCAATATTTTTTTGTCCATCTTTATAGACTTCCTTTTTTTAGATCCCTTTTGCCACTTCAACTTTTCATCGCTTTCTCAATCATATGCAGGTATGAACCATCTTTTGTTCTTGTAGCTGTAGGTGAGGGTGGTGGAAACTACCCTGCCTGCAAGCATACCTGCTCGCCACCACTCCTCACCAAACAAACCACCAGCTACGTAACAATGGCGCCCAAGGGTAATTGCCCAGTTAGTTTGATATTCATTTTTTTCCACCATTTCTATATTTTTCTTTCGGTAATTAAATCATTAACTTCTTTCCTTGTCTTGTTTTGTTTGCCCTTCTATTAACTTGCTAACCTATCTATAGTTGCTTTAATTTCCTTCTTTGAATTGTACAGGGACTGTCATGGTGGCATCGCTACTGGGATTTATCCTGACAGCTTGGGGCATCATGACAATAGAGTAGGAGTAAGTTGCGTGACCATACCATGGTTCCCTGCTTGGGTTTTAATCCGAGTAGGTGGTACTTGGTATGACACACAGCTAGAGACAGACGCTAGGTAGGAGATCGTGACGACCTGTTCAAGCTACCTTACCGATGATCCAGCATTATCGGTAAGTGAGGCTTGCAACGAGTCGCCACGATGAGAGTAGGGAGGTGTGGCATCCACACTTAGTGATTCATCACCGGGCGTGTAGTGCCACGCCTAAATGACAGTACAAGGACTGAAAATTAGACACGACGATTAATATAGACGGACTTATCGCCTTCACATAATCTTCGCCAAGGCGACACCACACCCATCAATACATATATTCACATTATAAAGTACTGTTTCTTTTTTGAAATATTGCCATTTTATTTTTTTAAAACAAAACTAATTTTTCAAATGATAACAGATCAGCTGTCTACCGGATAGTGGATTTATTTATATACATAGAATCGGAATAACATTTTTTTTTACAAAAGTTTGATTTTTCATTCCTAGCGAATTTTATTTATTTAAACAAAACAAAACATTTTTCGAAGTTTTTTTATAACACTTATAAGTTGAATTATCTTACATTTTTTTATAAATTAAATTTAAATTTTAATATCATTTTTAATATATTTAAGTACTTTTTCATTTGGTTGCGATTAGGAGTAATTATCATAGTTTTTGTTGGGTTTTAGAATGGTTAGTTCGCCTCAAAACTCAGTAGTTAGTTCATATATCTAAATCTACACCACACACATACATAAACACACATATCTACGTGCTTACTATATTATAATTTTTAAGATAATAAACATCTGAATTTATATACATAACTACATCCTGCGAATTTGATTATTAAGTTTCAGTTGATTAAACCCGGTATTCGGGCATTATTGAATTTTTGGGTTGCTTCGAGAAAAAAAAAGAATTTTTTTGATATACTTTTGTACCTCAGTTCTGAATTCTGTTGCACATACTCACCTTTTTAATAAATTTTTTTATATAATATTTTTTTGGAACGTTAAATTTTGAATTTTGTCCTAACACAAGTCGGGTTTTGGATCGTCACTCCCTTCCATATTACATTTGGTTTTACTCCAAGTATAGTTGAATCCATTAGGGTACGCTGTTCAAAATATATATAATTTTTTCTCCCACTTTTTCTAATAAATGTTTCAAGTAGAATTTGTGCTAGGGGGTTAGTGAATATCTGACAAAGATAAAGAGGCAGATAAGGATTTGGAGGATAGGGTTTCTTGTGGTCTAGGGGTTTTGAGTACAAACAGGCGTACGCGTTACCTAGCCAATCAAAAGGGATTGAAAGAAGGGCGCTCGAGAACCCAATAGTTGGGTCGGTGTTGAACCAAATTGATACGGGGATTCCGCGGGCAGTCGACTTTGTCCCGACTGACTACTTTAATAGGTGCGCTTCCTGGATTTTTGCGTCCATTGGCCCTGAACGTATCCAGAGGGTAACGTTCGCAAACGGACTGTCATTTAACGAGTCAGATAATAGTTTGAATTTTTCCCAAAAGATCGATCTCTAGTGTCAAATGTCCGAAACTGAGGAGGTGGGTGGTGTGGGAGGCGGAATTGCTCACGGAGGAGCACAACAAACCATTTCGGGTCCCAGCGTTGGAAATCTACCTGTTAGTGAAACTGCCAATCCAATGTCGAACTTGGAGCAACTGAGCCAAATGATGGCAATGATGGCGCAACAGCAAGACATGATCTCGCAAATAGCGACCGAAGTGAGGTCTATAAAAACCAACGTTGGGAACCTTAGCGACCGTGTGGCAGAAATGGAAACCACCGTGCATCCCCTGGGCAATCAACCAACCGGGGCATCCACTCCAGAACGCCAAGCTGGCGGAACTGCTGGTCGTACCAGTGAACAACCGAATAACAGGACCTCGGTGGGAACACAGGACACAAGAGATTCGAATGAGCCTCCAAGGTGGAAAAAATTAGATTTAGAGAAATGGCACATAAAATTTGATGGGACTAACGAAGGGATGAGCGTCGAAAGTTTAATTTTTCGGGTTGAGAGAATGCGGGAACAATACCATGTCTCTCACTTCCAGCTTTTCACAGACTTTCTTTGTCTGGTTTCCGGCGGTGCCTTGAAGTGGTATTGGCAGATTCTCGAGGATCATTCCGACGATCCCAATTTCGTGTACTTCGGATTAAAATGAGCCACTTCAAAACCGCCGAGTCCGACTCTGAAATAATCCGTGAAATAATGGAACGGAAGCAGCAACCCGGTGAAACTTTCGACGACTTCTATGGGGAGATACATGACATGACATTCCGGTTGCGGACGCTAATCCCTGAGAAGGAGCTGGTTGGCATAATCAGGGGAAATCTCAAACCGTACCTGGCCAACTTGACTTTCGCCCTAAAAATGGATTCTCTGGCGGATCTCAAAGCTGAGTAGGGGTAGGGCAGTTAACGAATTAGATTTTGAGCAGGTCGAACAGCAGGAAAGGTTCAGTGAAAAGAAGATAGAGGCCTTTAATAGGAAACTCCAACCCTAATCCCAAGTCCAGCACCAAACCCCCGTAAATTCGAGTGTCCCAAATCCATCTGTTAGTCCTAATGTGTTGTTTTTCGTGTGGCATGCCGGTGGATTTCTGAGAAAAACCCGGCAGAAGCACAAAAACCAAATAAATGTTCGTCCCCGTTTCATGGTATGTTTGGTTTTGCTTGTGGAAGTAATGTGTCCTTTTGTGTGTTTAAACCCAATAAGGGAAACCAGAAGCTGGCGGAGATAACCGGGGGCTCCAGCCAGGAGATAAGCAACCAGGCCACACCGAACTAAAAATTTTGAAGAGGGTTGATAATGAGGCTAGGATTGTAATGCCAGTGATTAGAAAGGAAAAGCGGGAAGTAAAAAGCTTACACCAAAGAAAATTAGAATATGAGGAGGCAAGACGGTGAATATTTTGTGAAACAATGGTAATGGAAAATAAGAATAGTAAGAATTTTGAAAAAATTTAGAAAATGAGAGAAAAACGGAAATATTTTAAGAGGTTAAAGAATTAGAGTTTTTAATAGTACCCCACCTACAACAAGAGATGTATCTCGCGGTTGACTTTTGGCAGGCCTTTGGTATGAACGTTGTGAGTAAGGGTGTGAATGTTTGCAATAACGTTGCAGGGTGTCGGAACTCGTTCCTGCCGAGGGTGGTCTGTCTTTGGACGCCGTTCAACATGTTTCAATGACGGAAGAGAGTAACACGTTGGAGCGTGTGAAAGCCCAATTCCCCTCCTTCGCGGTACTAGGGTTAGGCCGAACGGAAGAGCACGTCATCGAGGTTGTCGACGAGAATCTGCCAGCTAAGCAGCGTCATTATCCAATTTCACCAGCCATCCAAAAATTAATTTACGCTGTGTTGGATCGTATGCTGAGTATGGGAGTCATAGAGGAATCGAATAGTAGTTGGAACTCACCATTTTCACTGGTGATCAAGGGCACCAAAAATCGACTATGCTTAGACGCGCGAAAAGTGAACGAACGGACAATCAAGGATGTATACCCCTTACCCCACATCGATGGAATTTTAAGTAGACTGCAGAATACGAGGTTTATATCAGCAATCAATTTGAAAGACGCTTTCTGGCAGATTCCCCTCGAACCAAAATCCCGCGAAAAGACTGCATTCACTGTCCCGGCCGACCCCTATACCAATTCACTGTCATGCATTTTGGGTTGTGCAATGCAGCACAACGAATGTGACGTCTTATGGACAAGGTCATGCCGGCCGCTTTACGTGAATGTGTCTTTGATTTGATTTTGAGTCTCATATGTGTTTGTTAGAAAAGGTCGCTCGGTGTCTTAGAGAGGCTAGGTTAACAATCATTGTTTAAAAACGCAAGTTTTGTTACAAAGAAGTGCGATATCTTGGGTACGTAGTCGGGGATGGTTGCATTAGGACAGATGCCAATAAGGTGGCAGCCGTGAGGGACTTTCCTACACCTAAAACCCCGAAGCAACTACGACGGTTCCTGGGAATGTCGGGCTGGTACCGACGTTTCATACAGGACTATGCGACTATTGCAGCTCCGCTGTACGACTGCCTCAAGAAAGACACAATAAAAAAGTTTGCCATGAGCTTGATATCAGCAAGCATACGACTTTGATATTAAACACACCTCCGATATTTACTATTTAAATAATATTTAACTTTTTTGAATTTTTTGTTTTTTGAAAAAATGGTTGAATTGTGATTTGATTTTTTTTTGCATTTTATCTTAACCACAAAAAAACAATAAAGGAAAAATAAAAGTAGATAATTAAAAATGGCGTTTTTTCAACACACCTTGAAAAAAAGTTCATTAAATTCAAATAATAATTTAATTTTTTTTTTTGTATTTTTTGTTTTTTGAATAAAGATAGCCAGCGTGGCGCCTTAGAATGAAGCAAAAGACGCACATAACGACAACCATTTAAATATCGGCCGTTACAGCGCATGACAAAAAAATGGTTCTTATATGTTTTTCCATGAGTTTAAGACGCAAATTAAATAAATTACGCAAAGTAGCATTTATGTACGTTTTCTTTTGCGCTCTCTGTTTTTCTTACTTTGCATCATGAGTGAAAAAACGACGAACAACCGAAAGCACAACTTCGTGCCTGCACATCGTTAGCGTTGGTGTTTGAGTATAAACTGAAAGTGCAGCTTTTGGCAGCCGCTGCCGTAAAACGTCGACTATGCACTCACTGCTAAAGTGACAAATCCGGAAGTCATGCAAATGTAAATTTTTTCCTATTAATGGCTCAATTACGATTATGAGATAGTCGAATGTATTATATTTACCTTGTTTATCCATACTATAGTTTGGCAACTTATTTTTTTCTTCTTACGAATTTGAGTGAAAGACACAAAAATAGGTTGAGTGACTCCAAATGAAGGAATAGTATGAAGCCCAATAAGCCATTTTTTTTATATCAACCTGAGACGAATTTGAGATGAAACCTTCGACGTCAATTCTCACTTTAAAACTTAATATCAATTAATCAATCAATTAATTTTCGATTTAGTGATAAACTACCAGTAGCAGATCAACTTTTTTTGCTAAATGAGTATTAGGTTAGGTTAGGTTCAAGTGGCTGCCGCAGAGGCACACTTAGGCCAGTTTTGAAAGGCCCGTTGTGATACCACCAACACAAGCAAAGTCAGTCCCGGGACCCAGCCATATGGAAAATCCCTGAGTTTTTGGGATTTTCCTCATAGCAGAATCCCGGGACTGACACTCCCAAACCGACACCGTTACTCCTCCTCGAACCACTTAGATGACTTTATGAAGGCCACCAAGTCCTTATGTCCAGTTCCGCGATCTGGCTTATGCTATCCAGGAACGGAACTCCCAAAAAGCGCGTTCTCGCGCCGCTTAAACCCGGACAGTTGCAGATGAGGTGCTCCACTGTTTCCTCCTCCTCATCATCTTTGCAACTCCTGCAGTATCCTGAGTATTAACTTGAGGTATAATTAAATATAAAAATTATACTATAAATGTCCGGCAGTTTCTACCTTCACAGTTTTTATACATACGACCCCCTCTACCATTCCCCAAAATAAATTTTGTCCAAATCGTGATACATTATTGACCCTCATTATTTACTAAACGTTGGATAAAATATTTTTCTCAGCTTATGGGGAATATGCAGTGCGTGTGTATTAGTGTGTTTTTTGCGAGTTGCGCTCATTGTATACCTGATATAGTAGCGCAACTCACAGTTGATCGCAAAAAACATACTAATACACATGCACAGTATATTCCCCATAAGCACAGAAAAATATGTTCTGAAACGTTTGGTAAATAATTAGGGTCAAACTTTAGAATAATGTACCATGATTTGGACAAAATTTATTTTAGGGATTGGTAGAGGGGGTCATATCTATAAAAACTGTGAAGGTAGAAACTTTCGGACATTTATATTATAATTTTTATATTTAATTATACCTCAAGTGAATACTCATTTAGCAAAAAAGTTTATCTGCTACTGGTAGTTTATCATTAAATCGAAAATTAATTGATTGATTAATTGATAATTGATGTTGAAGGTTTCATCTCAAATGCGTCTCAGGTTGATATCAAACAAAATGGCTTATTGGGCTTCATATTATTCCTTCATTCCATTTCGTTTGGAGTCACTCAGCCAGTGCCTTCCACTCAAATTAGTAAGAAGAAGAAAATAAGTTGCCAAACTATAGTAATGCCTCTGTTCTCCAGATTTTCGTTAATTTTATTTAACGGACACGAGAACCTTAAATATCTTCACTTAAGGGCCTATTATGAAACCTTTAACTTTAAGGCTATTACAGAGAAATAATTATGTATGAATACTTGCATTTTTTGATTTTTTTTGATTATTATAATAAATTTGTGTTTCATTTCACTAACGTTTGAATAAAAATTAGTTTGGAAGTAATAAGATATATTTTTTCCAAATTTTTTTACGGTTTCCGATATTTCTTGAAAATTTACCATATTTGCCCCTTGTACAAATTTCAATAACTTTCGTTATGTTAATCTTTCAAAATGAGGCATTTGATTTTATACTACTGTAGTGTAGGACAACAAATTACAAAAGAGTAACAGGTAATAAAAGTAACACTGTAGCTGTGGCTACCAAAAAACATGCTACCGTAAAAAAGTTACGCACCAAAGTAGCTCGACATTTCTGCCTATACCTTGAAAACGAAAGCGAGCACATAAAATTCAAAACCACAGAAAGTTTTGCTGTATAATAGGCTATCATTACGTACAACCAAAATTTATACTATATTGCCTCAAAAACTTATAAGCACAAATTCACAAATATTGAAAATGACCAAAAATAGAGAATCGCTACTTTCATTGATGATAACAATTAATATTGAAGAAGCACATCAACCCCGCTTACATTTTTAGAATCTCCGTCTCAAAAACTACACCCTGGTAAAATTTCAAAAAGCGGTAAATTCGACTTTTTTCTCCTTTCAAAGTTCTGTAAAAACTTATTGTCTACATATTTTCGTCCAAATATTCAGAGAAGATAGTCAATAAGAAAAACTAAATATTCATATTTTAATTCATCAACCCACTTCATCTTGTACCAAAACAAGAGTTAAATGATTGGCGTCCTTGTGGTGACTTTCGAAGATTAAATGTGTTTACAGTACCCGATCGTTATCCTTTGCCTCTTGTTCATGACTTCAACATGAATCTCAGAAAGGAGACAGTATTTTCAAAATTAGATCTAGTAAGAGCTTATCACCAAATACCAATGGCTGAAGAGGATATAATATATATATAATATATATATTATATAAAACTGCTATTACTACACCTTTTGGTATGTTTGATTTGTATAGGGTAAACTCTAGTCAACGTTGTCTGTGGTTTAAGCCTGCACTGAAAACCGGGCCTTACACTTTGTTTTTGCATTTTTTTTTACTTTTTCATACAAATCGCGAAACTTGGGTTTCATTGAGCATCCTTATCTCATCCATCAAAAAAACTGAAAAAGTTACAGAGGTATGTATAAAGAGCCCCATGAATTTTTGAAGTTAGTTTTTTTGAGCCACCCTACTCAACATGTTTTCAAAAAAATTTTAATTGGGTTTCAATACATTTGAGCCCCTATCAATGAAATCCGCTACTTTATTGCTTTGATAATTTTTTAAATTTTTTCTTTTATGAATATACACGTACACAATACATTGACAAAAACGGTACTAGCTTGCCTTGAATTGATTTCGTAATTATTACACATTGAGAATATACGTTGCTGCCAATATAGAAGTATTACATATATGGCTGTAACACCTTTTGTTAGTATGTCGGCTGGCATTTCATTTGATAAAATGAAAAAAATATTTTATTTCAATTTTATTAGGAAAGTAGTAATGTTTTTTTCTTTCGTCAAGGAAATGATAGTAGAAAAATCGAAAAAGGAGGATAGAAATTGTAATGAAAATAAAAAAATTACACAGTAAACTAACACATTCGACTGGGCCAAAAAAAATTTCGTTTTTTTTTTAGGTTAGGTTAGGTTAGGTTCAAGTGGCTGCCACAGAGGCACACTTAGGCCAGTTTTGAAAGGCCCGTTGTGATACCACCAACACAAGGAAAGTCAGTCCCGGGACCCAGCCATATGGAAAATCCCTGAGTTGTTGGGATTTTCCACATAGCAGAATCCCGGGACTGACACTCCTAAACCGACACCGTTACTCCTCCTCGAACCACTTAGATGACTTTATGAAGCCCATCAAGTCCTTTATGTCCAGTTCCGCGATCTGGCTTAGGCTATCCAGGAACGGAACTCCCAAAAAGCGCGTTCTCGCGCCGCTTAAAGCCGGACAGTTGCAGATGAGGTGATCCACTGTTTCCTCCTCCTCATCATCTTTGCAACTCCTGCAGCATCGTCGGTAGGGCACACCTAGCCTTTCTGCATGCCTACCAATGAGGCAGTGACCGGTTAATACCCCTATCAATATGCAGATTTCCCTCCTAGTTAGGGCATAAATGCGTCTAGACCTTTTAAGATCCCATTTTGGCCAGGTTTGTTTCGATATGCGACACCCTGGGGATTGCAGCCATCTTTCGTTGGCTTGACGGAGTGTGTGCTCCTTCAGCATTAGTTTGCATGTGGCAAACGGCATACCTAAGCGCTCTTTATCCTGAAGAACCTGCTTGGTCGTGCCCTGCCTGGCAAGCTCGTCTGCCTTACAGTTTCCCTCAATGTCCCTATGTCCCGGGACCCATATGAGGCTTACGCGGTTCTGTTGGGCCATCTCCTGAAGAGATCGACGACAGCTGAGCGTCAGTTCAGAGTTGAACGTGTATGAGCCAAGGGATTTGATGGCCGCTTGGCTATCGCTGAAAATAGCGATATCTTCTCCGATAACACGTTTGCTTAACCAGGCCGCGGCGTCCAGGATTGCCGAGACTTCCGCCTGGAAGACGCTACAATGATCAGGTAGTCTGAAGGAGAGCTCAAGGTCCAAATCCCTTGAATAAACGCCTCCTCCAACTCTGCCGTCCAACTTCGAGCCGTCGGTGCATATGGAAGTGCCACCATTTGTTCCGGGACACCAATCCGTCCTCTCCCAGTCTTCTCTGCTGGGAATGTTTATTTTGAAACAGCTATCCCCGACTGTAGTAGTCGCACAACGATCTGTGCTTAGAGGGAGAAAGCTGTAAGATTCCAGAATACTGGAGTGTCCAATAGTACCCGCAGCCCAACTGGAGGTTTCTCTTAGGCGCAGAGCTGATGCCGCCGCTGACCGAAACCCTTCCAGATCAAGTGGCAAAATGCCCAGAATGACCTGGAGGGCTTCGTTGGGCGTTGTCCTTAGCGCACCGCTTATACAGATCATATTGGATCTATGGACTTTCCGCAACAGATTCAGGTATGTTGCCTTGCTCAGCGCAGGCCACCATACGACGACTCCATAAAGCATGATTGGGCGAATGATGGCCGTGTAGATCCAACTGCATACTCTAGGGCTGAGCCCCCATTTTTTGCCAACGGCTCTTTTGCAGGTGTAAAGAGCGATGCAAGCTTTCTTCTGGCGCTGAAGAACATTCTCCTTCCAATTCAATTTCCTGTCCAGAACTATGCCTAGAAACTTGGCCTTATCCGACAAGCCCAGGCGCGTGCCATCTAGTTCTGGTAGGCTTAGTGGCGGTATTTTGTACCGGTTGGTGAAGAGGACAAGTTCCACCTTCCCTGGGTTGATACTAAGTCCGCAGCGAGAGGACCACGTCGAAACTTATCGCAGTGCTACTTGCATCAGGTCACACAGAGTTTGTGGGAACTTGCCTCTGAATGCAATAGCTAAATCGTCTGCGTATGCCACTATCTTCCCGCCCCCCCAGCTTGTGTCACGTAGCAACGAGTTGACTGTGAGGTTCCATAAAAGCGGGGAAAGAACACCACCCTGGGGTGTTCCCCTTGTGACATAGCGTGATAACTCAACCGTACCAAGTGAAGAAGCTATTTTCCTTCCCATTAAAAGTTGGTCAATTAAACCAGTTAGAGGTCTATCTACGCCCAGATTAGTTAGAGCGGAGTTGATAGCCTCCGGGCTTATATTGTTGAAAGCCCCCTCAATGTCTAGGAGGGCCACGAGACAGTAGTCCTTTTCACACAGCGATTTCTCAATGACAGACACTAGGCTGTGCAGAGCGGTTTCTGTTGATTTACCCTTGGTGTATGCATGCTGATAGCTAGAGATAAGGTTGCTATCAATAGTCGTTAAGAGGTAGTCGCTTAATATCCTCTCAAAGGTTTTTAGTACAAAGGACGAGAGACTGATCGGTCTGTAGTCTTTTGGCTCGTAGTGGGATGCCTTCCCCGCCTTAGGGATAAACACTACCGTGGCGCTTCTCCAGGAGCCCGGAATGTGGTTGAGAGCCAGGCAGGCTGTGAAGAGAAATACCAGCCATTTAGCTGATGTCTCCAACGTGTTTATAAGCTGCGCGGGGATAATCCCGTCCGGCCCGGCAGCCTTATACGGTTCAAAGCTCTTAACTGCCCACCTTACTCTTTCCTCAGTGATGGGTATATTTACTGCCAGGTTTGTTGCAGGTGCTAGTGGTGCATCATGCAGATTCCCCGGAAAATGTGTATTCAAGAGCAGCTCAAGGGTTTCCTCTTCCGTGCTGGTCCAGGATCCGTCAGGCTTTCGCAAATAGCTGATGGTTGTTTGACTTTTCGAGAGGACTCGTCTAAGTCTCGCTGTGTCGTCGTCCTTTTCGACGCCAGTGCAGAAATTTCTCCACGAGGTTCTCTTCGCCTGTCTCAGAGCTTTTTTGTAGGCCCTTAGTTTAGCTTTATATTCGTGCCAATGAGGCTCAGAGCCGAAGCTCTTGGCCTTGTTAAATTGTTTCCGGCATGATATTCGGAGCGAGTCCAAATCGTAGGACCACCAATGTGGCCTGTGTTTACCGCGTGGTTTTGGCACTGGACAAGCCTGTCCTAGAGCATTTGAGAGCGCCGATGTAAATGTAGTAACAAGATCCTCCAGCTCCTCTACTGATGAGGGGGCTTGTGAGGGCAGTACTGGGAGGTCTCTGTCTAATATTTCATTGTGTAACTGCCAATCAGTGTTACGTGGATTGCGCTTCATGATTGGTTGTTCTACAATAAAGTCTAAAACCATTTCTATGTAACGGTGGTCGGAGAAAGAATGTTCTTCCAGAACCCGCCATTTTCTGACCCACTCATAAGCGCCTTCACTACAGAGAGTGAGGTCTATGACCTCCCTGCGGGTCTTAGTGATAAAAGTAGGCTCATTACCAACGTTGCAAATCACCAGGTTGGTTGTTAAGAGGTAATCAAACAGAGACTCGTCCCTGGCATTGATGTCGGAGCTCCCCCATTGGACATGGTGAGCATTAGCGTCCGCTCCAATAATAAGATTACCCGTGCAGAAATTTGACACCAGGTCTTTCACCTCCATTTGTGGTGGGGGTTCTTCGGCGTCGTAGGGCATATAGACCGACGCCACCGTCAGGCGGGTGCTGTCGACCGTTAGACTGATAGCGGTAATATCACCATTGGTGTAGTTAGGTAGGAGAAAGGAGTTCAACTCAGACTTGACCAAAATACACGTTCTGACTTTGCTCTCCTCGCTGGCTCGAATGAGCTTGAAGCCCTTAGTCCCCAATCCGCAGATTCTCGAGCTATTGACCCAGGGTTCTTGGATGAGGACCACATCTACGTCGCCTTTAGAAAGACGACTACTTAAAGCAGCCGAAGCTACTTTAGATTTGTGCAGATTAATCTGAAGCACCACCAACATGAGAGCGCACAGACTTCCCTGCCGTCCCCATATCGTCGAGGTTTGCCCCATCCCGGAGGTTGCCTATCAACGACGAGTTGTTCCGATTAACTGCCCGATATGGCGTTGCAGGAGTCTTGCTGTCTGTAGCGTTAGATGTTTTTTTTTTAAATTATATTGATTTTATGTTTCAGAAAGGTGAAAAAATATTACTGCAAAAATGACAGATCTTATTATTAAATTCTAGAGCTCTATCATAGCTAATTTAGTTTTCACAGACTTTACCTCATATTAAGAGTAAGAACTCGGATTCCATACAAAAGCTGCATAGCCTAACAATTTCTCCGAATAGCCGTTTTCTAAAAATAAGTGCCGATTTCCTGGTCGATTTTTTTGTCGTTCCACCGTGTTAATCGTAATTCGACCGATCGACGACTTGCATTTTATGGTTACAATCGAACGTCAAATCGAATAGGACATTGACTCACGTAAATCAATCTTAACCTAAATTTTTACTTAAAGTTTCTTGGAAGCTTTTCAGGTCATAAAGACTATCGGAAAAAGTCTGCCAAAGGGATAGTATTACCTTTACTAACCAACTTTAACCAGTTCCAGTAAATTTATCTCCAACTCTTTCGTGCACACTTGGCTGATGATTAAGAATGAAAACAACATACTCGAATCACAGAAGGAAAAGCTTTAAAGTCAGTTATTAATGATAAATTCATTTCATTCAATTTTACAAAAGCCAACCCCTACTATTTTTCTAACTACTACTATGCTAAACTACTTTTCTAACTACCTTTTTTATATGATTTTGCTAAAAGGCTACCCAGAATGTAAATGACAATTTTTCGGGGAGCAAGATGGCCGCAATTGACAAAATCTGTCAGGGAATAGCTAACCTGGTAATAACTGAATCATGAGTTATTTAAAATAATGTGTAAACAATGTGCTCTTATTATCTGAATAAATTACTATAGATTTTTTAAAGTTAGTATTTAATTCATTTTCTAATCGTTTTAACCATACGCTTTCCTGAATAGCAAACACCAGACTGAGAAACTCGGCTTCTGTGGTGGAGAGTGCTATAGTGCGCTGACGTTTTGTACCCCATGATACTGCTACGCCTTGAAACGTAAAGGCATAGCCTGTTGTTGATCGCCTACTATCGACATCAGCAGCCCAGTCTGCATCGCAAAATCCCGTTATTTTATCCGCATTTCTTGTGGAAACAATGTCCTTATCAATCGCGCCCTTGAGATATCGCATGATTCGTTTAACGGCTACCCAATGTGTTTTGCCGGTATTTGCCCTAAAGCGACTTAACTTGTTGGCTGAAAAGCATATGTCAGGACTTGGTCTTTGGACACATATCAGATGTAAGTTTCTGGTTAATATCCACTGGGGTGGATATTGGATTGCATTGATCCATGCCAAATCGAAGTAAAACATTTTGAATGTACTGAGACTGGTCTATTTTAATTGACCCAGTTGACTTGTTGCGCGTTATGTGAACGCCAAGTATAGAAAAGGCTTCTCCCATGTCTTTCATTTTAAATATGACACTTAGTTGGTTCTTTAATCTTTCTATCTGACTAACGGAACTAGCGAATATTTGCACATCATAGACGTAAATGGCCACATAGAGCAGTGTATTATACTAAATACACTGGTCAACGTTACTTCGCTGCAGATCAAATTCCAACAGTACCTCTTTCAACTTTTCGTTCCACACTTTGCTCGATTGCTTGAGTCCGTAGAGCGATTTTACCAACTTGCACACTCTGCCGCTGTTGTCATTAAAGCCCTCTGGCTGTCTTACGTATATGTATATCTTCTTTAATAATTCCATTGAATTGCTGATACCGCATCCATTTGGTGAATTATCAAATCCTGTTTTGCAGCGAGTGCAAGTAGATACCTAATTGAGGTGTACCTAGCGACTGGAGCAAATGTCTCGTCGCAGTAGATGCCCTTTATTTGTAAAAACCCTCCCACAACAAGCCTTGCTTTGTATCGAACTGGCTTTCCGCTACTATCGCTTTTTAAATTAATTAAATTTAGACCCATATTGTGATTCACAACTAAATCAAAAGTTGTGTTGTAGTTGTAAAATTTGTATTATGATTCACAACACAACACAACTTTTTCAGGCAACTTTATTTTTTTAGTTCGTTTTGACAGCAAAATCATGTGCCCTACAAGACGGGCTGATATTTTTACTAACACACTCACACTATGAATTGTCAATGCTGATGACGTTTTGGCGAAATCTCTGACAATTGTCATTTATTGTCATAGCTGACTGTCACATGAGGATAAAATGATTATAGCAAATGATGCATTTTCAAGTTCTTTCAAAACTTAGAAATTTTAAATTAAAATATTTTAGTTTTAGATGCTCATTATTTTCAATTTATAATTCAGAATTTATAAAAAGAAGAAGCGGTAAAACAAATGTGGCAGAAATAAGTAGATAAGTATTTATTCAAATTAATTAAACAAACACAAAGATTTTTAAAGTTTAAATTTTTTAGATGTTTTTGCAAAGGACAGAAGTTCAGCGCAGCAGCGGTATGGCGGAAAATTGCAAGTATATTGGAGGTGGCGATGTTAAAGTGGGAAACTACTTATACCATCAATGCTTGAGAAGGATTAACGAAAGGATACCACGATCAATGTGGCTGCTCCAAATATATGGAAGAATTGCTCACTGAATGAGCCTTCGATGAAGGTAAGCACATTAGCATACATTGCAAGCGTGTACCTATAACTGAATTATGGTTTTTCCAGCGTATACCAATATATGGACGCAATACCAACGCGCGGACAGTATGCTGATATTTATTATCAAAGAACAATTAGGCTGTCGAAAAAGTTACCGTTACATGGAAATTCAATTAAGAAGAATTATTTAATTATGTTTAAAATCTAATTTATATGTACATATATTTATGTGCATTATTGAAACATTGCAAATAAATTATTGAAAACAAGATTTAGTATTTTGATACTAAAAAAATAAACAGCCATCTATCATTTTTGACAGGTTCCGACAGTTGTCAGTTGTGACATTGTTATGACATCATCATAATGTCATCTTTTATTCAAAAATAAAGTGAGACAAATATATGCTCAATTTCAATTATTAATGTGTTAGAGGGAGACAAAAACTCACACGGACACAGTTGTTGACATCAACTTTTTCTTATTCCTCGTGTGAAATGATTGAAACGATGATCGTTTAGCTGGCAGCAATGACAATCAAATGTTGTATCAAATGATTGTCATCTGTCTTGTAGGGTGGTTAATCATAATAAAACAAATAAGTTGTGTTGTGTTGTTACATTTACAACACAACTTTTTCAAGTTGTGAATCGCAATTGGGGGGTTAATTTTACCAAGAGGCAAGTCGGTTAAGTACCACGGTTTATTTGCTGTAATGGACTCCATTTCTTCTTTTATGACCGCCTTCCACTGATGGGAGTCTACTCTAGCTTCTTTTAATGTGCTTGGGTTTGTCGAATTCTCAGTTGCATAAAAATTATGCAGGCTTTGGCCTGCGTAAATTCAACTGGTCTGGCTGTTCATCTTGAGAATCGACACTCTCGTAATCTGCAGAGCTTTCTTCTGACAATTCATCTTGTGTACCCATTAGTTGATGAATGTGATGACCCCATAAACAATAATTCATGCAATGAAGAAACCAACGATCAGTGCAAACAAAAAAATGATGTAATTGATTTTAAGGTTGAAGAACTTGAGTTTCAAGAATCTGACAATGCAAAGGGGGGAATTGGAAGCAAATAGACATCAGTCATGGCTGCTTCAGCACAACAATTTTTATTCAGATTAGACTCCAATAACATACACCGCACCCTTTCCATTATAGAACGATTCATGCGTTCTGTAACGCCGTTCTGTTGCGGTGTACCTATACGTGCATGTTTTCTGATGAAGAATACCATGTTTTTCTAAAAAGCTTTTAAATTTGGCACTGCTAAATTCTGTGCCACTGATTTTCTACAAGATTTTTGAATTTAACAAACTCTTGAAATCAGGGGCGCAGCCAGAAGAAAATGTTTGGAGTGGTTTTTAATTTTTTTCTTTTTAATATTTTCCTAGCACAACTATTTACAAAATTATTTTATAGCGCCAGTCAGGAGTAGCGTAAAAAACGAATTTAAAAAAGATAACAAGAAATTTAAAAAAGATACACATATACATTAGACTGGGCCAAAAATTCAAAATTTCGTTTTCTTCAAAAATTACACAGAGCCAACACTGCCTAATAAAATAGAACAAAAGTCATATGATATATCTATAGATTTTCTTCAAGAAGAAGTTCTTTTTATTTTTGAAGAGAAAATCTTATTAATCTTTACAAAGAGAAATCTTGCAAAAAACGTACTGATTTCTTAGGGTTCCTAACAAGAAGATTCGACTTATTAATGTTTTCAAAGGGAAAACATATTTCCGCGTAATTGTATGTGTTAATAAGACGATCTTAGGGTTCCTAACAAGAAGATTTGACTTATTAATGTTTTCAAAGGGAAAACATATTTCCGCATAATTGTATGTGTTAATAAGACGATCTTAGGGTTCCTAACAAGAAGATTTGACTTATTAACAGATTTCCGCATAATTGTATGTGTTAATAAGATTTGACTTATTAATGTTTTCAAAGGGAAATCTTGCAGAAAACGAACTGATTTCTTAGGGTTCTTAACAAGAAGATTCGACTTATTAATGTTTTCAAAATGAAATCACATATTATTGAGAAGAAAATAAAAATTATATTTCAGAGTTCTTATATTGTCTTCGAGAACTTCAGATTATCAGTTACGATTCAGTTTTAGATTTCTCTTGTATTGCCTTTACCTTCTTATGTTGCCTTTTTATATTTCCTTCAAGCCATCTCACCGCACTCTTCCTTACATTGCCTTCCACACTTACCATATTGCCTCCACCGCGAATCGAACTAACCACATATTGAATGCTGAACACAGGTGCTTACCATCGAGCCATCGGGTACTTCTGCTTCTCAGCGTATAATTGTTCTACATGATGTCTGCTGATGATGATGCAAGATTTCCCTTTGAAAATATTAATAAGTCAAATCTTCTTGTTAGGAACCCTAAGATCGTCTTATTAACACATACAATTATGCGGAAATATGTTTTCCCTTTGAAAACATTAATAAGTCAAATCTTCTTGTTAGGAACCCTAAGATCGTCTTATCAACACATACAATTATGCGGAAATCTGTTAATAAGTCAAATCTTCTTGTTAGGAACCCTAAGATCGTCTTATTAACTCATACAATTATGCGGAAATATGTTTTCCCTTTGAAAACATTAATAAGTCAAATCTTCTTGTTAGGAACCCTAAGATCGTCTTATTAACACATACAATTATGCGGAAATCAGTTAATAAGTCAGATCTTCTTGTTAGGAACCCTAAGATCGTCTTATTAACACATAAAATTATGCGGAAATCAGTTAATAAGTCAGATCTTCTTGTTAGGAACCCTAAGATCGTCTTATTAACACATACAATTATGCGGAAATCTGTTAATAAGTCATATCTTCTTGTTAGGAACCCTAAGAAATCAGTCCGTTTTCTGCAAGATTTTCCTTTGAAAACATTAATAAGTCAAATCTTATTGTTAGGAACCCTAAGATCATCTTATTAAAATAAGAAGTTTTTCTCTTTCAGCTTTTTTCAATATTTTGACAGAAATTTCGAGAAGATTTTCTTATTAATAACACATATAAAAAGAAATCGCAAAGAAAAAAGAAGAAATTGCACTTGATAATATCAATAAGAATTTCCTCATTAAACCAAATAGATTTGCGAATGGTTTTTTTTTCGTTTCCGCCGTCTTGACTACCCCTGAGCCTGAAAACCGTTCATAAAGACAATCTTATTAATTTTATTAGGCATTTTTGGCTCTGTGTATATTGATTTTCTTTTTAAGAAATTTTTTCAGATTTTTAAATTAAAGTCTAGAGGTCCATCATCGCTAGTTTAGATTTTACAGACTTTACCTCATATTTGGTATAAACCATTGTTGTAAAACATCATTTACCTGAACATATTTTTGAAGGAAATCGAATTCCATGCAAAATTTGAATTGCGCAAAATTTTCTCAGACTAGCCGTTTTCTAGTATTCTAGCTTCAAAAATTAGCATGTTTTCTCGATTTCCCATTTTTTCATTCAAAAATGCAAATATCCATGTACAACAAAGATAGATGCAGATTCTTAGAGGAAATTAAGTGGGCTGCAAAAAAGGTTAAACAATTTTTTTTTGTAAAGTTACTTTTTCAAAACTTATTTGGTATTAAATAAAAAAAAATCATATTTCCGTCTTTTTGATCCATTTTTACACCTTTCATGAACATGAAATGGTATTATAACTTTGGTCCGATGTTTGTAAATATGAGAAGAAGAAGAGATAGACCCATCAATAAGTATACCGAAATGATCAGGATGACGAGATGAGTTGATTTAGCCATGTCCGTCTGTCCGCCTGTCTGTTTGAACGCAAACTAGTCCCTCAATTTTTGAGATATCTGCCTGAAATTTTGTATGTGGCCACCATTTTGTACTATAGGAATCATTTGTCGGAACTGACTAGATCGGACCAGTATAACATATAGCCCCCATACAACCGATTGTTCAGATATAAGGTTTTTTGGCCAAAACTTCCGCAATTAAAAAGTTAGGAACGTAAAATTTTGCAACTCGAGTAATTTCTATTTATGTAGTGTATATAGTGAAAATCAACGAGATCGGACAAATGTAACATATAGCCCCCATACAACCGATTGTTCAGATATAAGAATTTTTGGCCAAAACTTCTGCAATTAAAAAGTTAGGAACGTAAAATAGTTACTAATGGAATGCCCAACAACATCATACAAAAGGGCCATCTGACCACGATGGAGAAGTTGAAAATTGCGAAAAATGTTTGCAAAAAAAATTTTTTTGCAACAATTTTAATCGTCGTTTGATATATATTTAAAAAATTAGCAAAATCGATTTGACCAATCGTGAGAAAATCATCAAAAAATTAGGAATTTCCAAAAGTGTTGATAGTTATAACTTTGAAAATAATTCGAATTTCGAAAAACTGACCCAAACGTATTTTTTTTGTGGTTGTGAACTATACAAAAAAAGTTTCAGAAAGATAGTACAACTTCGAAAAAAGTGGCTCACTTCACAAAATTCAACTCATATACAGTTTTATATATCAGGGGTGGTTTAAACCCCTAAAACCACCCCCTGGCTGCGCCCCTGCTTGAAATGCTTCAGACTTATGTTTAATTGGCACAGCAAATATTTTTCTTGAATAGGCGTCATTGAGCACTAATACAAATTTTGCACCACCAATCGATTAGACGTTTATAGGTTCCATGATGTCAGCATGAATGAGATCAAGCAGATTCATTGCACGGGTGCCTACGTTTGCGAACGGGCACGGGCTTGTTTGCCCCTTGCAAAAACAACACATGCTGTGTCAATGCTTGAATAGTCGTCATTGAGCACTAATACAAATTTTGCACCACCAATCGATTTGACGTGTATAGGTTCCACGATGTCAGCATGAATAAGATCAAGCAATTCCATTGCACGGGTGCCTACCTTTGCGAACGGGCACGGGCTTGTTTGCCCTTTGCGCAAACAACACATGCGGTGTCAATGCTGTCGAATTTCACACCGATTGTTGATGTTTAAATTGCTTCCATGCTTGCCTTGCAAAAGTGCCCTAATCGGCGTTGCCATAGGCCAAAAGAGTTACATACAGCCATAGCAGTTTCATTACCTTGATCTTCTTCAGTAATTAATTTAAACAAATAATTTTTTAAGCTTGCTGTGGCAATTAGATCATTGTTTTTGTTGTAAATTTCACATATTTCCTTTTCGAACCAATCAGCTGATTTCTCTCCACTTCCCATAAACGATGCTAATAGGACTGCCTTTGTGTTCTTTTGCTAAAAAGGGTTGTATTTTTTGCGCCTACTTATTAGGACAATATTTGTTAAAATGTCCAAATTCTTTACAAGAATAGCATTGTATTTTAGATCTATCAAATTTGTCTTTTTTACACTGAAATACACTGTCGCTATTCTTTTTATCAAATATAGCATTCTGCAAAAGGAGATTTTTGACTGAATCTATGGTTAGTTTAGGCAATTCAACTTTCCTAGTGAGTCCATTGTCTTCATAAGCTGCAACTGTAGCATCCCAAGCTTCTTTGGCAATGTGCGCAAAGTTATTGGGTTCAATCATGAGGTTGATTTCCGCTATTGCACGTTCATCTGACTCTAGTTCTTTTCCTGTGCTATTCTCCGATAATCCTTTTTCAATTATCTTCCAGGAGTGTCGCAATACCAGGTATGACTTAGCATGTAATTGAACTAGTGCTTGACATTTTATCGATTTTAGCCGAACCAATCTTTTACTGTACGTACGTTATTATTTGCTTATTCGCGAGTATATATCGGGTTCAGAGCTGTTAATTGAATGAATCAAAACAGTTACAATTCAGGATTTATTCATTTTTTCAAATGTTTTTCGTTGAATTTAATTTGAAATTCCATGTAGATACGATTTGACATGTTGAATTCATATTTTTCATTCAAAGAATTAAAGAATGCGAGAAAGTAATTCAGTTTGAACTGAATTGCATCGAAATAACTCTCATTCAATAACTCTCTCAATTGAATGCCAACTTTGGTGAATCAATTCAATTTTTCAATTCAGTACTCTCGAAATTTAACTTTCAGAGGTGATATTTGCGTACTTTCAGTCTTTAACATGCCTGGAATTGATTTGAAGCTGTCAAAATAGTAATAAAACACGAGACTGCCATGTATCATTGTAAAATTTGGCCCTAACTCTAAAATTTTATATGTGATGGATTATGTTTCAAGTCTCTTGATTTTAATGTAAATAGGCCAAAATTTGATTGGAACCATTCAGAAACTGAAAGTTATATTTATATATTTGTTCAAAACTTATTTCGGCTATGATATTGTCTTCGGAAAATTGTTTTGAAACTATAAGCCCGAAAATTTGGTTCCGTTTTCTTTAGCTACGGCATCTCTTACTCATGTTTTCATATATTTACATACATACATAAAATCTTGCTGTTTTTAGCTGATTTCTCGAAGATTACGGCAAATTTTTCAAGAAGGTAAGTAGAAAATAATCGTCACATAAAAAAGGAACAACATGAAGTGCAGTTCCATCGTTTTATTACAGGGAAAGTGGAGAAAAACGCGTTTGAAAATTCGAAGCGGTAGACGTCAAAATGCAGCGCACAGTGTTAAAATTTAGATAAAAATGCAAACAAAATTCCGTGTTTTATCTACAGACCCGGAGTTGATGGACTCGTAAAGAATATAGCTTAAGGCTGCGAGGTTCTTGTTTAATGTATTTATTTTATCTTGTCATAATATAAACGTAGGAATAAATTTATTGAAACATTTGATTTAATTTAATTTTCACTTTTAATATTATTTCCCTCTGGAATATTTTAAGACATAGAAATTAAAATTACTGTCTACCGCCGCGGTATGATGACTGTGCGCTGACTTACCATATTGAAAGTAGCTGGTGCAAGTACCGAAACAGGTCACACCAAAAATTCTTTGAATAAGTTTTTCAAAACGAGGCCACCTTCGGCAGTGTTCGGCAACGCTCCGGGGGTTTTTCAGCCAAAATGAAAATGCCTTGCCAGATACTGTGTAAAGTTGGGCCAAAGAAATTGTAAGTCTCGCCAATGTGTACTAAAACTTAAACCACAAATTGGAAGACAGGCTGGACCTTATCCTCTTAGAAGGTATTTGTATTATTATTATTATTATTATGAGTATTCCACGATGTTTGGAATTTGATGGTGCTACGAATGATCTACAGAAAGCAGCTATTAAGATTTACATAGGCTAACTATAGACTCATACAATTCAACTCGAAGGTGAAATATGTACATTATTTTTGATGTGATTAAATTACATATTTGGGGAGGTTTTATCAGTATTATCAGCAAATATTATAATATAACGAAACCACAGATATGTCAGTAATCCAATCTGACTGAAGTAAATGCGCAAAATTTAACACATATGTAGATGTTTCAAGTCAAACTATGGACGTGAGGTAACTTCTTTTTTTTCAGGACAATTAAAACTCGAAATGTCGGTAAGGCAAATTCGAAAGCGAGGACCATATATGTATGTCATACATTTTACTAAGCTGCTAAATCTTTAAAAATATCCCACCGATTCTGAGATAAATGAGAAAATAAAAAATTTGGATTTGTCGAAATTGCTACACTGTGAAGAGCGGCCATGTTTTTTTCGGTTTATAAACAAAACAAAAATTTGAAATATGAAAAGTAAAAATTTTTTATAATTGACAAGAACCATGCCTAGCGGGAAATATATTATAATTAACATGTCGTTGCATCTTTGCCTCTGATCTTAAAAAAAAAAATAAAAATGTATTATTCTTTACCTAAAAGCTCATCCTAAGTCATGAATATTTCATGTATATACATAGTAATTATCATACAAAAATATAAACAAAGCGAAAAACACGTTCGTAAAAGCAAAAATGGCATATCAAGGAAAAGTCCATCGTTTGGAAAAATTGTAACATATTCCGATGTTGCTAAACATTTAGGTGACAGAGCAGGATAGGAAGAGGGTTTTGAAGCATCGAAGCGAATAACGTTCTAAGTTACAAAATCAGAATTTGTCAGGAGAGCAAAAAAACGCTAAAGTCATATATTTTAAATCTATTTTTCTCATCTGTCTCCCTTAACTTTTTCTTTTATATCTTTCATATTATGAGTTTTACACCTTTTTCATGATCTTCCAGTGTCGTTACGAATCACTTTCGACGCTTCAATGCAAAATAATGTATGTCACTTTAAATTAACCTACTATTTTTAAATGCATTTTTACAGTTTTGGTGTCAAATTTTAGAAAACTGGTTAACTGGAGAGCAATACAAAATGTTTTATGCAATGAAACTGGTTTTGAAAAATATTACACTTAGAACGTTATTCGCGATGATGCTTCAGCTGACAAGCACTGTATGATTGTTTAGTTCTTTTCCAGCATTTGGTTTACAACACTAATCACATGTCAAAAGCCATTAAAACTTTTCTGTGTATTAGAGATATACGCCGCCGGCAAACGCCGCCGCCGCCGCCGACAAAAGTCATTTTCGACGCGCCGCCGCCGAATAGCCTTTTTAGCGGCGCGGCGGCGGCGGCGGCGCGCGCCGGCGCGTTTAAAATTTTTTTTGTGATAATTTTCTAAAGTAACAAATTTTTTTTTTTAATTTACAACTCACTAATGGCCGTGCCCTAAATGTGTTAAAAGTGCAGGTATTTGTTTCCTTTAGGGGTCAACTGTTAATAAATTAGCTAAAATTGTGCGGGAGGGCTTAAAAGACGGGATTTGGTCTCAGGATCACGAATCCGGAAGCGCCCTTTTTTTTTTATTTTGAGTTACATATTTGCGATCAAAGTTGTAAGTTTTCATGTGATTGTAATTTATTTAGGCCGTCCCTAAAAAGCGCTTCCGGATTCGTGATCCTGAGGCCAAACCCCGTCTTTAGAGTCCTCCCCCATAATTTTAGCTAATTTATTAGCAGTTGACCCCTGAAAGAAACAAATACCAAAGTGCAAAAGATGATGGATCTAGCAGCTGTATTTCACACAGCAAGAACGTCTCAACAGGGAATTTAACACGTCATTTAAAAAACGAGCACAATATACGTCACTTTGATGCAGAAAATACTTCTTCATCTACACTGACAAATTTTTTTCAAAAATGTCCAAAAAAAAGTTCAACTGATTCTAAATGGATGTTGGGAAGGGACTTAGCCTTATGGATGGCACGTGATTTATTACCGTTCCATACAATTGCACACAATGGAATAAAAGACTTTTTAAAAAAATACCATGTAGTAGTAAACGATAATGATATACCACATTATAAAACAATTGCAACAACAGCATTAGATGATGTTTATGAAAGCGTTTTAAAAGTCGTTAAAGGAAAAATATCTGGGATGGAACATTTTGCTTTAACTTTCGATCTATGGACGGATAACTACTGTAGGCGTAATTATATAACTTTTACTTTTCATTACCTTTCAACAAACTTCGCTGTGTCGAGTCTCACACTAGAAACAAAATATGTCTCAAAGTCCCATACAGGAAACAACATATTGCAGGAGAGTGAGGAAGTAACTGAATACTTTAACGTAAAGCTTGGTTCGAATTTCGTTGTCACTGACCAAGGCAGTAATATGAAGAAAGCCATCGATTTGGGCAGCCTTAACAACCACTTCTGTATTGGGCATGGGCTTCACAATTTGCTTACGGTAGATGGGTATGATTCCGTTCCAGAAATAAATCGTCTAATTTTAAAGTGTAAAAAAATCGCGTGAGCCCTACGTTTCAAAACACATACTCTGAAGTTACAGGCCGATGCCATACAAAAAGAGATTTTGTCAAAAATTGATAACTTGGAAGAACTCCTGGCTTCAGAAGACGCTTCATGGGTCGACTACGACGAAGGGTTCGGTCCCCTTGATGATGTGTCCTTGGAAGTATATAGAAACATAAATAATACCAATGACTTGCATGGCAGTTTGGTGGATAAGAGAAACATCACCCTTAAAAATTCGATATCTACAAGATGGCACAGTGTCTTATCATTACTTGATAGTCTTGGATCTCAAAGGGCTGCCATTAATAAACTTCTTTTAAACTGTAATAAAAGTGACTTAATTTTACTCGAAACGGAAGTACTACTATTGTATAAATTAAGAGACTTTTTGCAAAAATTCAAAGATGCTGTCAATATTCTTTCTGGGGACTCATACCCATCGATTTCTCTTGCGTTAATCATTCGAACTGAGATATTATCAATATTATCTGAAAACGATGACACTGATTTAAATCAGAATAATTTCAGCTTTTGTCACGATCATTTATTGCAACAAATAAAAAAAAATATAAAGAGTAAACTTGACTATAGATTTCCAATAACTGATATTTTAGTATGCGCAACGCTGCTTGATCCGCGTTTTAACACATTAGATTGTGTTACAGAATACTGCAAAAGCAAATGTAAGACAGAAGTACAGTTTTTGATAGAGATGTATAAAAGACTTGTTGGTGATTCATCAAAAAACGGAAATAGTGTAAACGATTCTGAAGAAACTTGACCTTCTTCTAAAATATTGAAACTTGCCAAGCGGTATTCTTCGGGTTGGAAAAACTCTAATTTAGAAGCAGAATGTCATTTGCTGGTAACTCTGTCCTCCAATCAGAATGTTTTAGAGTTTTGGAGGGAAAAGGCGGCTGCAAAGTTGTATGCATACCTGCAACAAGTACGCCGAGTGAGCGAGTTTTTTCTATAGCTGGTCTGACAGTCACAAATAAGCGGTCACAGCTAAGCCCTCACAACATTAACAAAACAATTTTTATCCATGACAACTACGAGTCTTGTGTAGAATATTTAAAATGATTATTTTTCGCTATGAAAAGAGACACATACAACTTTATAAACATAAGATATACACAACAACAACTGTACAAAGAAGTGAAATGGTACACATTTTTTTTTTTAAACTAAATAAGTAAATTTCTATCAATGTAAGCATTACAATAGCTTTACTTTTATGTTAACAATGTATACAAAGACTAAATTGATATAATATTACACTATAAACATATATTTTAAATCACACATGCATATTGTAGTGATCATAACAAAGCCTTCGGTTAATGTACATAATTTTAGTCCTAGACTCAATATGTAACATAGTTATTTCAGTGTAAGAATTTAGTATTCTTCTATATTATATTATAAAATGTGAAACATTTGAAGTTAGGTTCATTTACATTACATAAAAAATGTACCCAAAATTTTTTGTCAGTTCAATAAAAATCCCAACAATTGAAATTATGGAGTTTTTAAATTCAACATGCGATTTTTTTATACCACCACGCCGGCGCACGCCGGCGGCGCGCCGCGCCGGCGTTTCCGCCGCCGCCGCTATAAAATGGGCCTTACGCCGCCGCCGCCGACAAATTTGACGGCGTATACCTCTACTGTGTATGTACTAATTAAAATTAGAAAAAATCAAAATTAGGCAATTCAAAATTTAAGACTGTCATATTTTCTTTGTTGTCATTTCTTATATAAAATTTGAATAGCACAATAAAATTAAGCAACCCATTGCGCAGGTGTGCTATTTTGCTTTTCCTTGTTTTTTCGTTTTCTCTAGTTTCAAAAGTAAAAGAGCCACGAACACAAAAATTCAATATTTTCTGACAAATTTGTATGAAAATTTAATTTAATGTATTCAGACACAACATTCAACTCATGTAGTGCTCTCAAGTGTTGTGTTGTTGAAATTGTACATAAAACTATAAAAGACCTTGTGAATTTGCTTAATAATAAACACTTAAGCTGTAGATGCAACACCGCAACGTAGATATATTGTGATAAGTCCTAATACTTATGTAAGATGTCAGAAACGTACCTCACTGTTACAATTTCCTACTGGTGCGCTTATTGTATCATGAAATGTTGTCATTATACATATATTTTTTCTTTGACATTTGAAGTCAATCCCGGGATTGTTTTTTATTAGTCCCGAAATCTCGAAAAGCAGTTAAAAAATCCCGAATGTTTAAAATAGCTAGTTTTTTACGAATAATATGACATTAAGTTGGATTAAGGCAGTTTTTTGAGCTTTTGGTTTTATATATAATCATAAAAGCAGGGTATAAAAATTAACACCTAATATTACAGCCCACTTATGAATGGAGAGAAATTTTATAAAATCCCTAACTTTTTCGCTTGTTGATTTGCATTAACTTCCAAAGCAGCTAGGAGAAACCGTAAGAAGATGTTTGGTTATTCCCGGTCTTGTACTAATATAAAAATATGTAAAGAAAAAGTTATAGGATATATTTAAACTCTACTTACATATTTTTTATATATATTTAAGCATCTTGTTGGTAATGAAAATAATATGTATGTACTGTCTACAGTTTGTTTGTTAAAATGTATAAAATATCTAAATAATACATATTCGGGATCTCGAAACTTTTTGGCTCACAAAACTAAAATAGCTGCCATCCCTACTATGACCTAATAAAACCATGAAAGAGCTCCGAATTTTTTTATATTCATAAAAGGCATGAGTTTCAGCTGAACGTAATATTGTGTATTGCCTGTACAACTTGTAGATATGAGAGCAACGCAAATTCATATATGGTAATAGCAGGGCGAATTCGGCAATATTCGCTGTGCGTTGAAGATCTTTAAAAATACTGAAGCACTTTCGAAGTTGTTAAATTTAAACTTGACACTGCCAAATTTTCCAGAACTAAATATGCCAGCAAAAAATTCATTTGCTTTGCAAGTGCCGTTCGGAGTCGGCAAAAAACTGTAGGTCCTGCCAACTTGTAGGAAAACTCAAAAGCAACACACCACAAGTTGGAAAGAGAAGCACGGCTAAAAATCTCGTTAGAGATGATAATAAAATAATTACACATTCATATTTATTTTTTATTTATGTGACAAAAGCTTATTTAATTAAATTCAATAATGTGCTCAGAGGGTTAATAAAATATGCCCGAAACGCTTCATAACTAACACATCAGCAACACTAATAAGGCAGTTTATGTGAAGACCAGGCATGTTATACCTTTCAAAATCATACTTTTTTATGTTTTAACTTGAATTTTTTTAAATTCACATATTTCTTACACGCGAATAAGCTTTTTCCACTAATTTTATGTTATAGATTAGTAAAATATGTAATGTAATTTTTTTTTCAAATTCTTCTAGCGTGAAAGGATCTTGAAAACTTTTAGTACTATTTAAGGGAGTAAATTAGCATTTTTCCAAAAACTGATTCGTACTGAATTAGCGGAATTAACTCTCCAAAAGAATCAAATCAACTGAATGGCCATTCTGAATTAAAGACCTTTTCTTCGTAATTCTTTTTTGAATTCTTGTTGAATTGACACTTGCTGGATTTATAAATCATGATTTCTGTAAAGAATTGCTGAATGCGTAAATTGAAGTTATTATTATTATTTTTCGCGACAAAGGCCCATAACCTGTTGTAATTGATTTTCAGGGATTCTTTCTGCAGCAAACTTGAAATATATAATTTTTTTATTTTAATTTTAATTTTTTTATATTATGTTTTTGGCATAAACATACTAATACTTTGAACTAGTTTTTGGTACATAATATTTTATCAGCGGCTGAAAGAAAATCGTTCAACCCCCGGGCACGGCCCGGATTTAATTAATAAAAACAATAAGAAACGTGACAAAATTTTAATTTGGATGACACATCTAATAAAGCTTATGAATGCATTAAAGAAAAGTTTGCATCTACGATTTTGTTAAACCATTTAAACAAAGATGCAAAACTTTCTTTAAACGTAGATTCATCTAATACAGCAATTGGTGGTGTCGTACATCAAATGTTTAACAATACATCAGAACCAATTGCATTTTTCTCGAAAAAAATGTCTCCATCTGAAATAAAATAGAGTGCATTTGATAGGGAGCTACTAGCTATTTATTTGAACATTAAACATTTTCGCTACCTTTTAGAAGGTCGTCAAACTAAGTTTAAACTCGCAGCAAGGTTTAAACCTGCACTTAAAAACCGGGCATTAAAGTCAAAAACAGAACGTAGCCCAAGACAAACTAGGCATATGTAATTCATTGCTCAATTTACTAGCGACATTAGGTATATTAAAGGACAGGAAAATGTTGTAGCTGACACATTATCTCGTGCGTTTGAAATAGATGCAATTCCAAAAAACGGATATTAATTTCAAAATTTTGCAAAGTGACCAACAAGAGGACTGTGAACTTGGCATACTTACATCTGAACAAACATTCCTTAACCTTAAACTAATAAAAATTCCCATTCTTAATTTTAATATTTGGTGTCAGGTGTTGAAGTGCCAGGTGAAAATCCTAGACCTTTCATTCCAAAAAGTTTACGAAAAATAGTGTTTGATATGGTACATGGAATATCACATCCTGGTAGTAGAGCTACACGCCGTTTGATGGTTGGGAGATGTTTTTGGTCCAATATGAATAAAGACATCAACTTTTGGTCCAAAGATTGTATCAGTTGTCAAAAATCGAAAGTATATCGTCATACGAAATCTCCAGTCAGCAAAATTCCAATTCCAAAAACGAGATTTGAACATATTCATTTAGATATTGTCGGACATCTGCCTTTTTCGAAAGGATATATATTTTAACAATAATTGATAGGTTTACACTTTGGCCAGAAGCTTACGCTTTAACAGAAATGTCTGCTGCTGCAATTGCAAATACATTTTTTAATGAATATATATCTCGTTTTGGTGTACCATTAGAAATAACTACGGATAAAGGTACACAATTTATGTCTAACTTATTTATTGTGAGAGATAAGTGAATATATAAAATGTAGCGTTAAGTTGAACTATGTGAACATGCCATTAGGTTAAGTTCTTGTATATGTCAATGTGGCAATGCTATAACAAAAGTCAAATAAAGAAGCAATAAAAGGCGCTCTCTTCCGGTTGGCAAATAATACAAAGACGACGTTTTATCCTAATTTCATTTATATATTTATATTTATATTTATTTATATTTATTTCTTTCAGTCTAAAAAGTACAAACTTTCTTACAGACTAGTTAAAAATAGTGAAAAGTTCAAGCTTAAATTTATATATGCTATTATTAAAGTTAAGAAGACCACTATATCGATTTGCTAAATGTATAGACTTGGATATAGGCTCATTCGACGCGTAATTCGTTCTATGAGTTACTTCAACAAATAGTCTGGTATTCCTTAGATCCCGTGGTGGAATGTATGGAACGAATAGATTAGATAAGTCAGAGCAGTTTATATTACCGTTGATAACGTCATAGGCAAGCATGAGGGAGATACAAGTTCTTCGGTCATGCAAGGCCTGGAGGCCGAGCAATTTACGCCTGCTGATGTACGATGGGAGGCCATCGGGCCAATGCAGTATACGCAAAGCAATTTTGGTGAAAATTCTTTGAACTCTCTCAATTTTATATGAATTCGCTTCATAGAATGGACTCCATATAATCGAGCAATATTCAAGACGACTTCTTACCAATGACGTAAAAAGTGCCTTCAGGCTCATAGGATCCTTAAAGTCACAGGAATTACGTCTAATAAACCCAACCATTGAGAAAGATTTAGAAACTATAAAGTCTATGTGACCAGAAAAAGAGAGCTGGTTGTCAAAAATTACACCCAGATCTTTAATTTCTCGGCAGCGATTTAAAGAACCGGCATTAAGTTCGTAGTTGAAAATGGTGATAGTTACCTTTTTTGAATAGGAAACAACGCAACATTTGTTGGTATTTAAAAGTAAGCTATTACTTGTACACCATTCATTAAAAGAATCGAGATCATATTGTAAGTTAACGCAGTCACAAGTGTCACGAACGGTTAGAAAAAGTTTAACGTCGTCTGCGAACATTAAACATTTAGCAAATTTGAATTTTTGAGGCAAATCATTAATGAAGATTAGGAACAACAGAGGGCCACAGTGGGTTCCCTGTGGGATTCCCGACCATGCATTAATAAGCACAGTAGATTGGTTGGCTCCGATTGACACAAAAAGCTTTCTATTCGATAAGAAACTTGAGAAGAATTTCAGCAAACTTCCACTCACTCCGTACCTTTCCAGTTTGTGCAATAGCATAGAGTGATCGACCTTGTCGAATGCTTTCGAGAAATCAGTATAGATGACGTCTAGTTGCGCATGGGTTTCAAAGGCATCTACAATTTGGCTAGTGACTAAAGCCAGATTCGTAGAGGTAGACCTGCCAGGAAAAAACCCATGCTGACACTCGACAATAGCCTTGCCTATGTAATCAAACAATTTAATTTGAAGGATATTATCGAATAGTTTTGCCAGAGTACTCTGCTTAACAATAGGTCTGTAGTTGCGAATATCATTGCGGTCACCAGACTTGAATACCGGATTTATGGAGCATAACTTCCAAGAATCTAAAAAGATTCCATGGTTCAAGCATCCCTGGAAAAGAAGGGCCAAGGGTTCTGAAATTGTATTTGAACATAGTTTGAAGAATAACGGAGAAAGTCCCTCGCTATCTGATTTCGAACTATTATTCAATTTTGAAATTGAGAGAGATACATCCTCGGTGGAAATATCAAAAGTAGAAATTGGACTAAGAGAGCCAGAGTAGAATGTCGGGCTAGTTGAAGAGGTAGGAATAGAGTATACATTCTGAAATAAATTGGCAAATAAGTTGCAAATATCTACCGCGTTACTGGACGATACACCGTCATACTCCATGCACGTCGGAAATCCGCTAGTCTGTCTCTTGGAATTAATAACCGACCAGAAACTAGAAGGGTTTGTCTTCAGTTTTGATTCAAGGTTGTTCATATATTGTCTGAACAGGAACTTATTGAGACAGTTAAAAGTCGATTTAAGCCTGACAAAGGTAAGACGATCGGATTCACTCCCGCTCCTTATATATTTCTTAGACGCCTTGCGCTTTTTATTTTTAATATTATTAAGTTTATTATTGAACCAGGGTGGTTTATTGTTCAAAATTTTCCGTTTTCGCGGAACAAAATTCGAAACCGCTAATAAAAGTCTCTGCTTCAAAATCGCATAAGAAGCCTCAGGTCCAATAGAGGAGTCCAAGAAGGACCAATCAGTGTCGAGGAAAAACTCGTTAATCGCTGTAGCATCGGCCCTAAAATAATTATATTCTGAAAAGGTTTCAGCTGAGTTTTTATCAAAATTATAAAATTCGAAATTTGCAACTAAAGCATTGTGATGCAAACTGTTTTCCAAGATTGGAGATAGACACTCCAGGCAAGATATTCTTAAATCATCAGACCCAAAAACGAGATCAAGGAACCTACCATTACTGTTTGGTTGAGTATTGTATTGTTTTAAGCCGTACGAGAACAAAGTGCTAACAACAAGCATATCGATATCGGATCTGATATTTGTGGGTAAAGTATTACGGCCACTTGACCAGGAGATATTACTTAAATTAAAATCGCCTAAATATATAATCTCATCAAATAGATTAGTAGTACTCATGACAGTATTTACATTATCTAAATGTTTCTGATAGACAGCAATTTCACTACCTGGCGGAATGTAAGACAAAGAGATTATTAATGTTTTGCAGTCATTAAACTTAACGCTTACACAGATTTGCTCAACGCCATCTATCAAATCATTTGTAATTAGTTTACTACATAGATCAGCTCTGACAGCGACTAAAACACCACCACCCCTCTCAAGACCGGTGGTGTTCGGGCACCGATCATTACGAAATACGTTATAATAGCCGTCAAAGAACTCGTTAGATGAAAAATTTCCATTCAACCAAGTCTCTGATAGAGCTAATATATCATAGTCGTGAGAACTAACGTTACGATAGAATTGTGACGTTTTAGTACGCATACCACTAACATTTTGATAATAAAGCGCATAACTCGCTTTAGATTTATTAATAGGTCTACAAATATCTAAGTAAGATCTATCGACTATGTCTTCGTTTGGATCCTCTTTCGGCCCCACCGAAAAGGGCAAACAGTAACACCAGCAGGCCAAAGCTCAGGGTTGAGCATCTTATCAAACCAAGATTCAGGAACCCCAAGTTTAAACGTAATTCGCTTCAATGATTCAACGGCAATACCTTTCCGTATAAGTCCGTGACAAGAAAGCAACTCTCTACTTATTCCAGAATGTTTAGAGACGTATTCAATAATATTCTCGTTAGTAACGGATGGCAAAAACGACGCAATATGAAGCCACTTAGTCTTAGCAACACTAAGCTCAGTGCTTACGTTCGAACCAATTATTCGCATTTTTTTACAATCGTAGTTCTTCATTTCAGCATCCACCATCTGAACATGTTGATGATTGTTGTTGGCATTTGTAATGGCAGCTTCTGCTCGTCGCCACTGTGATATTTAAATATATCACAGTGGCGACGAGCAGGAAAAAATTCAAACTGATATATAAACGCGTAGCAAGTGCTTTGTGATCAGCGGATAATAATATTTTGGCAAAATGGCGACCGACAATTTTAATATTCCATTTTTTGACCACTAAAAAAACTCATGGTTTGTCTTTGAGAAGCAGTTGTTGCAATTCTTCATTGCTACTGACATTGAGGATGTAAAAAAGAAGGCAATTTTGTTAACTTCGTTATCCGAAAGTGCGTATACTCTGTTGGACAACTTAGTACGTCCGGAGGCGTTGGAAGATGACAGCGTAACTTGGGAAAAGTGTATCGATTGTCTACGAAGCCATTATAGGCCAACAACATCTGCATTTGTGGAGCGTTACAAATTTTACAATGCTACAAAAGCAGCGTCAGAATCAATAAATGATTGGGCAGCTAGAGTGAGAGCGTTGGCAGTAAAGTGTGAGTTTGGCGAAAGTTTAAATATGGCGCTAAGAGACAAATTTGTAATGGGTCTGGAAAAGGGTCCCGCCAGGGACAAAATTTTTTTGGAAAATGTAGGCGCAACTTTCGAGAAAGTGGTAGCGATAGCAAATACAGCAGAGTACATTAAGCAACAAGAAGTTGATACCATACAAGTAAAACAGGAAGAGCTAAATTTTTTGAAGAAGAATCAGAAGTCCCAAGCAGAGGAAAAGAAGCAGCAAAATTGGAAGAACAAGTCACATCAAGGCCAGCAGAAACAGCAACCATGTGAAGTGTGCGGCTACACTAACCATAGCAAAAGTGAATGTAAGTTTAGGAATTATAAATGTAATAATTGTAAAAAGAGGGGGCACCTAAAAAAAATGTGCAAAGAGAAAAGTTTAAATTTTGATTAATTTGAATAACGCAGATGAGTTGAGTTTATTCTCACTTAATAGTGCGAAAGATAAACCGATTATTGTAACCATTTTTGTTGAAGGTAAGGCTATTGAAATGCAACTCGACACAGGTTCAGAAAACAATGTGATATCGGAGGAGACATACAAAATCCATTTTAGAAAAAATAAGCTAATGGAGATATCAATTTTGTTGAAGACATACAACGGTGGTAGTATTATTCCGCTTGGTGAGTTTGAGGTGGATGTACACTTTAAAGAGCAAAAGCATTTCATTTTTGGTTATTAAGGCCGGCGGTCCGCCGTTGTTAGGTCGCACATTTTTAAACAGTTTCGCTATTGAATTATCTAATTTACATTTTTCTAAACAAATCAGATGCGACGTCAATGTCTTACATAAATTTTCCAAACTATTTGATGGGTCTTTGGGATTATTTAAGAAGAGTAAAGCCCATTTACATGTAAAGGAAGGCACCGAACCGAAATTTTTTAGGCCTCGACCATTACCTTTAGCGATTAAAGAAAAAGTTGAAAAGGAGATAGACAAGTTAGTAGAACTAAATGTTTTGGAGCCAGTAGACTATTGCGAGTGGGGGACACCGATTGTTCCAGTGCAAAAAAAAGATGGGGGAATTCGCATATGCGGTGATTTTAAAGTGACCTTAAACCCACATCTGCATGTGGAAAAGTATCCCTTACCACGTATCGAAGAGATTTTTGCTAAGATGCATGGCGGGTGAAGTTTGTTAAGCTGGATTTAAGTACAGCGTACCAGCAAATTGAATTGGATGAACAATCCCGCAAATTCACAACAATTTCGACGTCAAAAGGCCTCTTTCAGTATACAAGACTTATATACGGGTTGGCATCCGCACCCGCCATTTTTCAAAGAATTATGGACACACTATTATTAGGCATTGAGGGCGTGGTAGTATTTCTCGACGATATTCTCATAACGGCAACCAACGTAAGGCTTCTTACTCAAATACTTGAAAAAGTGTTAGCCCTATTAAGTGATGCAGGGTTTAAGTTGTCTAAAGCTAAGTGTGAGTTTTTTGTTGACGAAATGAAATATTTAGGGCATATTATAAACAAAGAGGGCTTGCATATGGATCCTGATAAAGTAAAAGATATTAGAGGCGCTAAAGAGCCATCAAAGGTAAAAGAGCTTCAATCTTTGTTAGGGGTGATAAATTTCTATAGAAGATTTTTACCTAATTTATCTACTTTGCTTCACCCACTTTACCAGTTGATGCAGGCGAATACAAAATTTGAATGGTCAAAAGAATGTTCGGAAGCATTTTCAAAACTTAAAGACTTATTGGTATCAGAGAAGTGCCTAGCCCATTTTTGTCCCGAAAAAATAATTAAATTAACGGTGGATGCTAGCCCCACGGGAGTAGGTGCGGTTCTAACGCAAGTAGAGGCTGGTGAAATAGAGAAACCAATAGAGTTTGCTTCAAGAACATTGTCGGATACGGAAAAAAGGTATTCGCAACTTGGCCGAGAAGCATTGGCTATACTGTTTGGTGTAAGAAAGTTTCATCAGTATATTTTTGGTAGGCATTTCACTTTGGTTACTGACAACAAGCCGATACAACACATTTTTAGTCCGAAAAAAGGAATTCCAGAAATGGCGTCAAATAGATTGCAACGTATTGCTTTAACGCTGTCAGGTTATCGTTTCGACATTGAATACGTCAAGTCTAAAAACAATATAGCAGATTATTTTTCGCGAAACCCCGACAGAAGTGCCGAGGATCAATGCGTTTTGCCTGATGATGTTTATGTAAATTATTTTAAAGAGCTTGGTGGACGGAGCGAAATGATTAACCTAGAAAGCATTAAAACAGAAACTGCACAGGATAGTATGCTACAACGAGTAAAGAAATTTCACCATGAGGGATGGCCAGAGAAATGTCGGGAGCCAGATTTGTTACCATATTTCAATAAAAGGCTGGAATTGGGCGAAGAATCAGGTTGCTTATTTTGGGGGTTTCCGGTTGTGGTTCCAAAAGCTTTGCAAAATAAAGTTGTCGAATTTTTACACGCAACACACATGGGAATTGTGAAAATGAAATGCATGGCTCTTGAGTGTTGTTGGTGGCCGAACCAAGGAAACGATTTGGAGAAGGTAGTTAAAAGTTGCGAACCCTGTTTATTTAATGGTCCGAATCCACCAAAGCAAGACCTTCTCCCATGGAAACGACCCCAAGAAGTATGGTCGAGAATCCATTTAGATTTCTTTGGACCTTTTAAAAACCGCTGGTGCTTAATCGTTGTAGACAGCACAAGTAAATGGGTGGAATGCATAGATATGGGGACAAATATAACTAGCCGAGCTCTTATAGGAGCGTTGAGAGAAATGTTTGCACGTTTTGGGTTACCAAAATGCGTGGTTTCGGACAATGGTACGTCGTTCAACTCGACTGAGTTTACCAATTTTTTGAAACAGAATGGAATTACATATGTAACATCTCCCGTAGGTCACCTACCCACTAGTGGTCAGGCGGAAAATGCGGTTAAAACTGTTAAGACCGCCTTAAAACGGAATTTATTTAATACACCGTTGTCTGACTTCAATAAAGTTCTGAGTAATTTTTTATTAGATACTGTACATTAGAGCGTATCACCAAAAAAAGTTGAAAATGTTCCCCCCCAGTTTGAACACTTACCGTGTGAGGTTTTCAAAAAAAAATGATTTAAATTTTTTGTCACCCTGTAAAAACAGCGAAATTCGTTTTTTTTCTATAACTTCTATATTTCTAGTTCGATTTTCAAAAGTGATACATTTTTAGAAAGGTATTCACCAAGGCAATATTTCATCAATAGAAACTTTCAGCCCTTTTTTCTTAGTTTTCCGGAAAAAAAATTTAGTTTTTTTTTCAAAAACAGGGTGTTGGTTTTAGTAAAAATAGAATAAAAACTGAACTTGGCATGAAGGGCTAAAAGTTTCTATGGATGAAATCTTGCCTTGGTGAATACCTTTCTAAAAATTTATCATTTTTGAAAATCGAACGAGAAATATAGAAATTATAGAAAAAAACAAATTTCGCTGTTTTTACAGGGTGACAAAAAATTAAAAAATTTTTTTTTGAAAACCTCATAAGGTAAGTGTTCAAACTGGGGGGAAACATTTTCAACTTTTTTTTCCTCCATACACCGTGATACGCTCTACTGTACATGCTAGTATGGGTGTATCTCCAGCTTACATTATGTTTAATAAAAGGAAATTAAGATGTCGATTAGACTTACTCAATGAAAGGCGAAATGTTGTTAAGTTAACTAATACTGAAATCACAGCCTTTGTTGAAAAAAAGAAAAATGAACAAAAGAGATATTTTAAAGGAAAGCAAAACAGGAACTTTAACGTGTATGACGCGGTGATAGTTAAAGATTACTCGGTTCCTGGAAAAGTAAAATGGACAAAAGCTGTGATTTCCAAAAGAATTGGAAAGCAAATGTATATTGTAAAAACGTATCATAATAAATCTTGGAAAAGACACGCAAATCAAATAATCTTATCGCAAAAAGAATCATTGCACTCATCACTAGATGATCCACTAACACCTTTAATAAATTTAAGTAATGAAAATCAAAATATATTAACTAATAATAGTGGCCGCGATGATACAAGAACAAACAAAAATACAACAACAACTACACATACAAGTAATAACGTACCCAACGATATTATTTTTAATGAGAAAACGATGTCACGGGAACCCACGACTCATTATAAATTAAGACCGAGAAAATAACAATTTCTTGTCAAACAAATTTATGTATCCTAAGCGCGAAAGTCTGTAATAAAAGCATGTATATGTTAGCAATTAAGAAGGGGGTATTGTGAGAGATAAGCGAATATATAAAATGTAGCGTTAAGTTGTACTATGTGAACATGCCATTAGGTTAAGTTCTTGTATATGTCAATGTGGCAATGCTATAACAAATGTCAAATAAAGAAACAATAAAAGGCGCTCTCTTCCGGTTGGCAAATAATACAAAGACGAAGTTTTATCCTAATTTCATTTATATATTTAAATATATCACATTAGAATTGACAAATTTACTTGGAAGTCACCATATCACAACGGTGACAGTTAACAAGGTCAATGGAAATAGTGTCAATTGACATTATTTCGCATTATAATGGAAATAGTGTCAATTGACACTATTTCTATTTTGTAAAGAGAAGTAAAGTCAACAGCAATTTAATTGAAATGGAAATAGCGTCAACATTGCTTACGACATGTCAACTAAACATCACGTGATGTTTAAGTGTGAAGATGTGATTTACAAAAAGCGTCGCATCTAATTTTTCACTACGTCGGTATAATGCCGTCCCGTGCCCCTCGCCCGCGGTTCTCCGCAGCGTTGCCCGTTTCTGCTGGGCTGGGCCGCGAACGCGTATATGTTATGGACGGCATACATTGAAAGGAAGAACTTTATTCCAATAATAATTTTGAATGCTTCCTAAGTCCTTATATAAAATAGTACTTTTTTGATTCACTTTTGACTAAACTCAATTATAAACTAATCAATGGGTTTATGCAACTGTTTATTTCCTACTCACTTTACTCACTAACAAATGGTCATCATAACGGATTAACTAAGCTAATCAGTATATATTACTTTGAATAGGCATTCTCTAAGAGTTATTGACACTATTTCCATTTGAGCTGGAAGTAAAGTCATTTTTAATTCATGCTCCTATCACACTAAAAAATCGGTGACAGGTAACAAGGTCAATAGAAATAGTATCAATTGACATTATTTCGCACCCAAAATTGACACTATTTCCATTTTCGAAATGGAAATAAGGTCAGTTGTCAATATGTTTATTGACGTTATTTCCTAATTGAAATGGAAATAGCGTCAACATTGCTTATAGCATGTCAACTGAACACGCGATGTTTGATGATGTGATTTTAAATTTTTATTTAATAATCTGATATAAATCAAGCGGTATTTAATTATAAATTGAATTTTTTCTTTGAAATTTATCTTAAAAAGCGCGGCAGGCAAATATTTGAAATTAAAAAACCGCACGATTTTTAATTCAAAATTTTTATTTTTTTTAGTATGATATTATTTTAAAATATTGAATGGCTTGACTTTGAAATTTATTTTAAAAAGCGCCGCGGGCAAAAATTTGGAATAAAAAATCGCGCGATGACTTATATCTATGAGGCTTTTTTTTTTAATTTGTAACCCATACATTGAATATTTTGAAATCATAACAAAAAATAAAAATTTTAAATTAAAAATCGGGCGATTTTTTGGTATGATAGGAGAAGCATGAATTAAAAATGACTTTATTTCCAACTCAAATGGAAATAGTGTCAAAAACTCCTATGCCTATTCAAAGTAATATATACTGATTAGCTTAGGGGTCGTGCATATATGACGTCACGCGATTTTTGGTAGTTTTTGACCCCCCCCCCTCCCCCCATGTCACACCCAGTCACAAACGCCAGACCTCCCCCCCTCCCCCTCGAATGTCACATCACACCCTTAATAAATATAAATTCAATATTTATTTGACATAAAATCTGATACATATTTAGAATGTTTATATTAATTATTAAATAATATTTGCCAATCGAAAGAATAAAAACGTGCTAAATTTGAAAACGTCCATGAACGTTGCACGCTAGAAAACATGCAAAAAATAACGTGACATCACGTAAGTGCTACTCCCCCCCTCCCCCCATGTCACATTTCGTCACAAATCGCAGACCCCTCCCCCCCTCAAAGAGCGTGACGTCATATATGCACGACCCCTTAGTTAATCCGTTATGATGGCCGTTTGTTAGTGAGTAAAGTGAGTAGGAAATAAACAGTTGCATATAACCATTGATCAGTTTATAATTGAGTTTAGTCAAAAGTGAATCAAAAAAGTCCAAAATGTCGTTAAAGTACTCTTTTATAATTTAAAATTACACAGTACAACAAAATTAGAATTTTTGTTTGCAACAGAGTCACCATGGTACTTTTCTGAAAGGCGGCATCGCATAGATCATTTTTGCCGAACAAACTTATAGTCCAGCTCGTCTGAGTTTTTTTTAATTTGCACTTAAAAGTTGAAGGGGTCATATTGGGTATTTGTACCATAACCACATAAACTTGAAGAGCTACAGCTTCGGTGTCTAAGGGAAGGTTGTTGGCAATAAAAAGACTAACATTTTCCTCCTAGACATTGTCCCGCTACGATTCATGTTTATGTAATTTTTTCTTGGGTTTTTGTAAAATTTCTCGAAAAAATGTCTCCCATGAGTCTACTGTTAACAATATCTTTACGACACCTTCGGGAAAAATATTCCTCATAAAAAAATGGGGGGTCTCCAAATAACGAAATTTCCGTCGAGGACTCCAAGAAACAAATAAAATACATGAGACATTCCATATGAAAACCTCTAATTCAAAAAGCTGGCTAGTCTCGGATTTCGCTCAAACTTTGAGGGACACTTCTTTAGGGTCCTAACGGATCAAATTTACACACATTTAATTTTTATAACCACTGGTTTCGGACTGGTCGAATTTCAAAGTTTGAAAAACGTCGTTTTTAGGCTTACCCTATTATAGCTGTACACTTGTTTCTATCAGAGATATCCTTGCATTCGATACGGATATGTCAAAGTAGAATTTGCTCTGAAATTGACGTACGTCACGCAACTGACGTATTGGCGGAGTGATTCTGTTTCCCGCGTAAAGGTAAACGAGTTTTGTAATGGTTGCTTGACAAAGTCTCAAAAATTATACGAAAATTTACTTTGAAAATAAGTTTATATTGGTTTAGGAGATCCATCAGCAGAGACCCTTAAGCGAGCTACTCACCTGCCAGGAAATGTCAAACTCCATATAAAAAAACGTCCAAAAATGGTCAAGAACTTTTTTCAGTCGTCAAATTTTCTTGAGCCAATATACAACTCATAAGAAAAAATACTACAATTTTCGATGGTTGGCAACGCCGGCTTAAGAAATAAATATGCTCGTATATATTTCTTGAGGTAAACGTGCAGATTCACGGCAAAGATGAGTATATACTTCGCTGCACATGTTTTATGCATTTTTGTAATAGTAATCTGCAATAAAATGGAAAATACCGTAAACGTCAAAATTTCCTGACCAGGCATAAGAAATATATGCTCGTTTTTTTTCTTGAGGCATTTCTTGGGAGGTGGGTAGCCTGTTTTAGTATGAATATAACATAACAAAATGTTTTTGGCCGATGAATGGGTTAGTTTCTTCTAGGATATGTACCCTTAATTTCTGAACAAAATTGAATGGCTACTTAAAACAGTGAAGACGCCAGAGCCAGCTAAATTTCTTGGGAGGTGGGTAGCCTGTTTTAGTATGAATATAACATAACAAAATGTTTTTGGCCGATGAATGGGTTAGTTTCTTCTAGGATATGTACCCTTAATTTCTGAACAAAATTTAATGGCTACTTAAAACAGTGAAGACGCCAGAGCCAGCTAAATTTGCCAGGTTTATTATACCAGGTACACGCTATATGATTTATCATTTACTTTTGAACAAACTACTCTCTTTTTCCATAAAACGCCGTATCGAATGAAAGGATATCTGTAATAGAAACATGTGTACAGCAATAATAGCGTAAGCCTAAAAACGACGTTTTTCAAACTTTGAAATTCGACCAGTCCGAAAACAGTGGTTATAAAAATTACATGTGTGTAAATTTGATCCGTTAGGACCCGAAAGAAGTGTCCCTCAAAGTTTGAACGAAATCCGAGACTAGCCAGCTTTTTGAATTAGACGTTTTCATATGGAATGTCTCATGTATTTTAGTTGTTTCTTGGATGAACTCTACACCTTTTTCAGTTTATATTCAGAATGTTACACTTGATATTCAGAATTTACAATTGATATTCATAAAATTTCAATTAATATTCAGATTTCCATTTGATATTCAGAAAATTACAATTCATATTCAGAATTTCCATTTGATATTCAGAAAAATACAATTAATATTCAGAAAGTTCCATTTGATACTCAGAAAATTAAAATTAATAATCAGAAAATTACAATTGATATTCAGAAAGTTACTATTCATATTCAGAAAATTTCTTTGTACTCCGCTTTTAAAATTTTTTCATATAAATTTGGATTTCTGAATATCAATTTTTAATCAAATGGAAACATGTGTACAGCAATAATAGCGTAAGCCTAAAAACGACGTTTTTCAAACTTTGAAATTCGACCAGTCCGAAAACAGTGGTTATAAAAATTACATGTGTGTAAATTTGATGCGTTAGGACCCGAAAGAAGTGTCCCTCAAACTTTGGACGAAATCCGAGACTAGCCAGCTTTTTGAATTAGACGTTTTCATATGGAATGTCTCATGTATTTTAGTTGTTTCTTGGATGAACTCTACACCTTTTTCAGTTTATATTCAGAAAGTTACACTTGATATTCAGAATTTACAATTGATATTCATAAAATTTCAATTAATATTCAGATTTCCATTTGATATTCAGAAAATTACAATTCATATTCAGAATTTCCATTTGATATTCAGAAAAATACAATTAATATTCAGAAATCTCCATTTGATACTCAGAAAATTAAAATTAATAATCAGAAAATTACAATTGATATTCAGAAAGTTACAATTCATATTCAGAATATCTCTTTGTACTTCGCATTTAAAATTTTTTCATATAAATTTGGATTTCTGAATATCAATTTTTTAATCAAATGGAATTTTCTGAAAATCAATTGTAATTTTCTGAATATGAAATGAAATTTCGGAATATTAATTGGAATTTTCTGAATATCAATTGCAAATTCTGAATTTCAATTGTAATTTGCTGAATATAAATTGTAACTTTCTGAATATAAACTGAAAAAGGTGTAGTTTTTGCTAATATATGGTTAAAGGAGTCCTCGACGGAAATTTCGTTATTTGGACACCCCCCCTGCCCTATTTTTTCATGAGGAATATTTTTCCCGAAGGGGTCGTAAGGATATTGTTAACAGTAGACTCAGGGGAGACATTTTTTCGAGAAATTTTACAAAACCCAAGAAAAATTAGATAACCATGAATCCTAGCGGGACAATGTCTATGAGGAAAATGTTGGTCTTTTTATTGCCAACAACCTTCCCTTAGACACCGAAGCTGTAGCTCTTCAAGTTTATGTGGTTATGGCAAAAATTCCCAATATGACCCCCTTAACCTTTAAGTGCAAATTAAAAAAACTCAGACGAGCTGAACTATAAGTTTTTTCGGCAAAAATTATCTATGCGATGCCGCCTTTCAGAAAAGTACCATGGTAACTCTGTTGCAAAATGGCTGTTGTACAGTGTTATTATTGGAATCAAGTTCTTCCTTTCAAAGTATGTCGTCTATAACATATATGCGTTCGCGGCCCAGCCCAACGGTTCGGCGACGCGGGGCGCGGGACGGCATGATACCGACGTAGTGAAAAATTAAATGCGACGCTTTTTGTAAATCACAACATCACACTTAAACATCACGTGATGTTTAGTTGACATGTTGTAAGCAATGTTGACGCTATTTCAATTTCAATTTGGAAATAAAAGCAATGACTATATTGCATAGTTGTTAAAGAATGCATTCTTTTCGGAATAATTATTCCAGGGATTGTAGGGTTTCGGAATGCAGCCTTTCATTCAATTGCCGGAATGCGGAGTTCAAAATTGTTATTCCTGAATAATTACTCCTCTTTTTCATTCCTTCTTTTTATTCCATTTATTTATTCCTCGAATGCATTCTGAAAGGGGAATTAAATATAAATAGGTGTTTCTTGCCCAATTGTGCTTTTAATTATCCAGTAAAATCGAAGGCATACTAGATTTTGTTCCCTGATGTTTATGTATGTATGTATCTTCAAAAGTATACAATTTTATTAAAATTTTATTCAGTGATTATCTGGGAACGTTGAAGTTAGCCCCGAAGTACCAGCAAGTTAGTCTCAAAATAGTGCAAAAAGAGCTGCGGTAAAAATAATAGTGGTGGAATTAGATTAGATATTCTGCTCTTGATCATTTTCAAGTGAGGGGAGCTAATCAAACTTCCCAAATTTCTAACTAAACAGGGTTACACTAACAGTATATCATACTGGTAACTCCTGCCTTTGAAAAGAGCTACATATTCCTTTAAACGCACCAACTTTATTATTAACTAGCTGGTGCCCGCGACTTCGTATGCGTATAATTTCTGTTTTTTTTTTGCAGCTGGGTTAGCAAAGAATAAAATCGAACAAAAAGGACTGGAGTTCAGCATTTAATACCTACAATGTACTAACACATTTTTGTGGAAATATTCGTCGATACCTCCGAAACCGGTCGAGCTATCGAAATTTCAACATATCTCCCAAAGCATATTATAGCATTCATTGACACCTTTCGTTTGATACTCATATTGTACTAAGACATTTTTGGTCACCCCTGGTCCACATATAATATCTTAAACTTTAAGTTGAGCGACTAGCAATCCAACGATTCAATTCCATTCAGTACTTTTAGAGTGTTACGACCACAAACATACAGACAGACATGGTCCACATATTGGAAGATAACTCCAAAACCGGTTGAGATATCGAAAAAAGAGATATCTTAAATTTTAAGTTGAGCATCGAGCAATCCAATGAAAAAAGTTTCATTCCATTCCATTCATTACTTTCAGAGTGATACGGCCACAAACATACAGACAGGCAGACAGACACACAAAAAATTTTAAAATGGTTGATTTGGATTCTACTCGCTTATTAATGCTTCCCCAATCAATTTTTTGTTAATATCTGCCATCTACAGACATCGACCTTTTACAATTTTATTATATGTAGAGACAAAAGACATTTCTATGTACATTTGAATAACTAATTCGTCTTTTATTTTAAGCAGACCTGTTAATAATTGATTAGTAATCGATAATGATTAGCATTTCATTGATTATTTTTTGAGAAGCCACCTAGTGATTGATTACCAATTACTTTCACTTTTTAATGATTATTTTTTCAATTGATTAAAAAAAAATCAAAAAAATTAAAGAAAATCCAAAAAAAAATCAAAAATTCAAAAATAATCAAAAATAATCAAAAGTAATGATTACTTTTGATTTTTTGATTTTTTTTTTGATTTTTTTCCAGTACTGTTGTAGAAAAATATGTAAATACATAAATATTCACTTGCACAAACATACAAATGTATAGGTGAAGCAAGAAGTTCTTTTATATAAATGCATGTATTCATGCACATAAATATCCCTGGAGGAAAAATCTCGAGATCTTTCGTACTACTTAGTTCTCATCAAGTGGTCGAACTACAACCTAAACAGAAGACTGGCGCTTTTGCACATTCAGTCTATTATTTTTATAAAGGTATATGTAATATGGAATGATAATGATGATAAAATATTAATATGAAAAATATGGAATGTAGCGGTGTAATTTACTTGTTAATAACTTGTTAATAGTACTGCACGATAGTAAATCAAATGTCAAATGCCCATAAATGACTACGTCGCCCAAGTCTCTTTTGGCCATAGTTGGTATGTCTCAACTGCAACCGACTTTTTCATCCGGTCTCATCAGAGAAATTCGAACGCGGCCAAAGTTTGTTTACATTCGGGTGAAATCGAGGAGCTCATTTAAAACACATGTGTGTGGATGTGTGATTGTTGCCGGACGGCCGAAGTCGGTTGCAGTGTGAGCCTAGCCTTATAAGTGTTCAAATAGAACTATCCGAACGTACCCGTAGGGTATCAAACGAGAAATGTCCGACACTAGCTGTTTACATATAAAAGGACAAATTACACCAGTTTACAGACAGACCGACAAAAATTCTAAAAATGGTTCATTTGGACTTTATTGGCTAAGTAATGACTAATACTATGAATATTTTTTTGAATATCTACAATACTCAGATATCGACCTTTTACAATTCTATTAAAAGTAGAGATGTTGAAAGTTACAAAAAAATCGCCAAAAATACAGTTTTTCCTAGATCTTGGTAATATTACGCTTAAAGTGTTTGCAATTATACACACTAATTTTCGAAAAAATAAACAGTTCTGATTTTCACAACTTCGCATGAAAAAAAAAATTTTAAAATCAATATATTTTTTCAAAAATCGAAAAAATTCGACAAAATTTCGACTTTGGCCATCTATTGCTCAGCGAAATTTTGAATAAAGTGATACCTGAAAGAACACAAAATTACCGATATCCCGAAAACCTACCCATACAAAAAATTTAAAAAATATGTTTTGTGCTTGGCATATCAGTGCCAATTCACCCATATACATCTTGGTATTTTTTCAAATTACTTATTTGTAAACTAGTGTTATCATCTCTCCAACCAATATAACCATTAAACCTGGCATTTTTTCTCATATGTACATATACTTAGCGATCAAGGTTCATTCTAGAAATCCATGAGCCCCAAAGTGTAAGTAGGTGTATATATTTGCATGCAAAATTACATAGATGTTTACACTTTTAACAACAAAACTTTAAAATAATAAAAAAAAATCAAAAAAAATCAAAAAAAATTAAAAAATCAAAAAAATGAAAAAAAATCAAGAAAAAATCAAAAATAATCAAAAAAAAGCCGTTTTTGATTACTTTTGATTACTTTTGATTATTTTTGGTTTTTTTTATTTTTTCTTGATTTATTAATTTTTTTTTTATTTTTTTCTGATTTTTTCTAATCGTAATCAATTAGTAATTTCTTTTTCTTGAAAGCAATTAAAATAATCATTACTAATTAAAAAAAACCTTCTAATCAATCAATTACTAATTACTAATCAAATTAACAGCTCTGATTTTAAGGAACTACTCCAAAAATTCGTTTTTATTGGCATGCGGAAAGCTTTTAAATTTTTTTCATTCGAGAGGAATGCAAAACGGAATAACTATTCCGGAATAACCTATATTGGCAGTAAAAGCTAGTACCGTTCGAAAACATCACAGTACAGATATATTAATTTTGAGCGAGGCAGGCATATATTTTTGTTTAAAAAATTAATTAAAAAAATTATGAGCCTTTCAAATAAAAAACACTAACAAAATTAACACTAACAAATTAAAATTTAATTATTATAAATTTTAAAAGTAAAAAGAGGAACTATAAAAAGTGCCTGGGTCACAGAGCTTAGCTCGCTTATTATATCATGCCATTATGGAGATAGTAGCGAATATTCCAATATACAAAAATAGCTCCTTGAAAGTTATTACCTAAACACACAATTAAGGGCCCCGTTAGGGTTCAATCACTCTTTACGTATACTTAGCTTTACTTAACTTAAGGCCAACCTGAAATATGAGAAATGTGTATAAATTGCTATTTAAAACGTAAAATTAAGAAAGAAAATATGCGTGTTTCCCAGCGTAAATTTAAATTTTGTATGTAAAACAACGTAACGTCCGCGACGCCAGCAAATGCCTATATTGAAAACTTTTGGCTTAAGTTAAGTTCGGTTAAGTATAGGTACTGATTGGGCTCTAAGGCAAAAAACTTTAGATACCTTACCATTATACTTGAGACAACAAGCCTGAACATATTTTCAAAAAAATTTTAATTTGGTTTTAATACATTTGGGCCCCTATCAATGAAATCCGCTACTATATTGCTTTGACAATTTTTTCATTTATGAATATACACAATACATTGACAAAAACGGTACTAGCTTGTCTGGAATTGATTTCGAAATTATTACACATTGAGAAGATACGTTGCTGTCTATATAGAAGTATTACATACATATATGGGGTCAAAATTTATCAAAATATTAAATGAGAAGACGTTGAGATTAGTATTGATGTATTTACTAAGCATAGCTTTGTCTAAGACTTAAAAAGCGCTTAAGACTTCTAAATATACTTGTATGAATTTTATGGTTTTCTAAGCCTGTGTTTGTTTAAATTTCACTTTAATCAGGCATTGGGCCGAAAAAATTATGGCAAGCCTACCTTTGTATTGTTAGGGCTGCGATCGACATTTAAAGAAGACATTTCAGCTACACCAGCTGGAATGGTTTTTGGTCCAAATTTAAGATTACCTGGTGAGTTAGTTGGGCCAACAACTGAACATTATTCCTAAAGGAAATTTTAAATAGTTTAAGAGAACGTTTTAAAAATGTTGAATCGGATTTGAAACATCAGCAAAACTTAGATACTGGTATATATGTTCCAAAAGAATTAACGGATTGTAAATTTGTTTTCGTTCGTGTTATTAATGAAAAATCTCTGCAACAACCATATGATGGGCCTTTCAGAGTTGTGGAAAAAAAAAAATTATTTTAAGATAGAAATGAATTATGAAATAAAAACTATTCCGATTGATAGACTGAAGCCAGCTACCATAGAAACGGTATCAACATCTAATACTGCCAGTTACACTGAATCAACTATACCAAAGAAGAAAAAGGTTAGATTTAATTTACTTGACATTAATTTTCCGGAAGGGGGAGTAATGTAGTGTCTTTGTTAATAAATGTGTTGAATATTACTTTGAACTTATATTAACTTTAGCTTTATTAAATTTGAAGTTATAGAGTTCAAAAATTTTCATTTTTTGATTCATTAAAAAATAATTTTCAAAAAGAAATAAACTTTAAAATAGTTTAAATAAATATAGCCACAATTTAGTTTAAATTGATATAGCTACAGTTTGTAAAAAAGTGCCGATTCGACTGTATAACGTTTATTTCAAATCTTTAGCAAACGAAAAACAGCGATGGGTTAACATAATACGGATATTCCTTGTATCTATTTTTCGTAGAAAGCATCGAAAATATTTGATTGCATAAATTTACGAACTCTTTTACACACCAAAATCGACGCAGAAGTGAGTAACTTCGTTCCATACAAATTTTGACAGTTCATATACACACTTGATAAAATTATACGTTTACACGCTGTATAAGGTGTTTATAAGTTTAGATGAATCCCCCTATTATTTCGCAATTTTTCCATAAAGAACACAAAGATGAGGGATTTTTTCACAATCAAAAATATTAAGAAAATATAACAAATATTTCAGGAGAGGAAATGGATTTTTTAGTTGATAATTTTTCTCCAGCATTCACGTCAAAGCTGTAAATTTATGTATTTCTAATGAGGATTTTGACGGTAATTTGGGAATTTGTTTAAGCTTTCTACGAAAACTAGGCAAAGGGAATTACCTTTTTAATTTAAGTTTACTTTGTTGGGTTATTGTATGGAATTTTTTGGACAAAAAATGTTGGTACTGATTCTGGCAGTCCTAATTATAGCCTACTGTTTACGAAAAGTCTTAACCGCGGGCAACTCTGTTTCAAGATTAATCGCACACTTTTTTGTATTGTTTAACTTATTTACATGTATAATATTCCATCATATTTTGGTTGTATCGATAAGCTGTTGACAAATCCATTTTTAAATCGGTGTTGTTTCTTAATTGTAAATGTTTCTTTATTTTGATTTCATTTGCTTTGCATCTAATATACACAGTGGCGATAAAAATTAAAAATATTTACACAATTATTAACAAATTTATGTTATTACAAAAATTCCAACTTCAAAAACCGAACCCATTTGGCATACATTATATTTATTTTTATGTATATAGCTTATATCAAGGGTTTGTTCCGACTATTTTTATAGTTCCTTTGCAGTGCCAAGAATTCGTTTAAACCTTTTACTTCCCCCTTAAATTAAGTGCTTTGAGGCAAAAGTCAATATAAATTTTGCTGATAACATGTGACGGTATGCCGTCGTGTTAAGCTTTTAACCAATTGTTGCACGACGTGGTGTGAAAATCTTATTATATCACGTTTGAGTCATTGTTTATCTTTATAAGGTATACAAAGGATTGAGTGCTCTAAACCACAACTACAATTTCGTGAGCAACCTAATAGGCCAAACAGAATCAGTCCTTCAATACGTCAGATACGTGACGTACGAGCAAATTCTATTTTGTCGTATCCAGTGTTACGCATACAAACACCCGCAGTCTACTTAGCTGTCAGTTGGTTCAACGTATTGCCGTATTTTTTTGTTTCCCGCTTAAATCCACCCCCAAACCGTTTAGAGAAAGTGACCCAAAAAATTAAAAAAAAAAAAAAAAACAAAGAATAAGTTGGCGCATGCCAGGGTTTTCTATAGCAAAAGAATCGCAAACGTTTGCTCGTATACGACATATGTTCATAAGCATACTTTCATATATTTGAAGGTTATTATTGGCCAGCCACTTGCCGTTCATTGCAATGCATTGGGATACTTGGTCACAGTTAAGGGATGACATCTAAGTTGTTCTAAAAATGAAGGGACAAGTTGGTCCCTCAAACTCTAAGCCAACTAAAAGTTCAGCTATTGGTGACACTTTATATCGCATGCGATTCGCATTTTGATTTGTTCGTTTTCGTATACTAACACCCTGAAATTTGTTTGTAAAACCTGTTGTATTTGCTATTATAGGTTAATGTAATACATAAATCATAAGGGTTATATCGTCGCATTGACTATTTCTGAGATTTCAGAATTGAAGTTCATAATTAAAGTCTTATAAAATATTACACTCAGAAAGTTTCCTTATTTTGGCTCCAAAGACATGGCTTCCTTAAACTAAGTAAGATATTAAAGACTTTTTCTCTATTTAAAGACTTTTTTCCTTAAATTGATGAAAAAAGTCTTTAAATTAAGGAAACCATGTCTTTGAAGCCAAATAAGGGCATTTTTTCCTTGAAATAAGGAAACTATTTTTTGAGTGTACACACAGAGCCAACAATGCCTAATAAAATAGAACAAAAGTCATAAGATATCTCTATAGATTTTCTTCAAGAAGATGTGCTTCTTATTATTGTAGAGACAGTCTTTTTAATGTTATTAAGAAGATTTTCTTTTTAATATTTTAAATGAAAAATAAAATGATATCGCCCTCACCGAGAATCGAGCTTACAATTTTCGGAATGATAAACCCAGCTGTTAACCATCAGGCCATCGCTCACTTTAGATTGCTAGCGTCTAATTACTGATATGTGTATAGTTGTTAATGTTTCAAAGGAAAATCTCATAAATATAATTGAGAAGATTTCTTTTTAACATTTCTAATTAGGAAAAAAAGAGACCCAGCTGCTAACCATCCGGCCATCGTATACTAATAATTTCCTGCGTCTAACTACACCTTTGTACTAAATGTATAGTTTTTTTAATAAGAATTTTTTCTTAAAACCAAAAAGATTTCCATATAGTTTTTTCTTCGTTTCCACCGTTACGACTACTCCTTTGCCCAAAAACTGATCATGAAGACAATCTATTAATTTTATTAGGCATTTTTGGCTCTGTGCATGTCCAAGAAAACCTCAAGTTATTTTATTTGTATAAGGGTTCCATTAGCGCAAACTTAACTTAAAAAGACTTGAAAATATCACTTCTAGCAAATTAAGTTAAGTTAAATTAATACCAGTATTCTGTAATTCTGTCTCATATCAAATCACTAAATTTGAGATATTTCATTAGATACAATTTTTGTGACTTGAGATGATTCCGGTATTCTATAAGAGAAAGTCACAAGAAATCTACCATAGTCGCTCTCTCGCTCATTTTAAGATGTGGTGAATACAAAAATCGCATACATTTTAGGTAACGCATTTGGCACTAGCCCTATAGATGTCTATGTAGCCCAGGCGTTAAGCGTCCGGATTATGACGCGCTAGGTCGCAGGTTCAGTGCCGCTCCGCGAACAGTAAATTTTAATTTTTTAATTTAGTTTTTTCAAATTTAATTAACATTTTTTAAACACATAAATGCTTCTAATTCGTAAATTCACTTTTTTTTTAATTTTTCAATTTTTTAACAAATTTTCTTTAAACTCTTTGTTGCTTTTTTGACTTGTAGTCTATTGCTGTAAATACCGACGGTATTTACAAGCAATTTTCGGGATTGTATGAAAATGTGTTTTTTGAGAAAAATTTACCTACGCGCTGCAGGAACCAGACAAGCCGACATATGTTTCGGTGATACTGGAGTTAAATCTCTTCAAGGACTTTTCTTCCCGGCATTGTGAGAGTCGAACTCACAACACTGTAGTGACTTGTATGCTAGAAGGTCTAGCACCTTAGGCCACTACCCAGCTTGAAGGTAAACCCTTCTCAGTGTCCATTTATGCATATATTTATACTTCCATATAGAACATTTCTTTAATTTCAATGCTAACTTATATGAAAGATTTGCGAATTTTGGTGTGAAACCTATGAAAGAATTTTCATACTTAATTAAGCACGAATATTTTTCCATTTATAACATTTAAACTCTTTGTTGCTTTTTTGACTTGTAGTCTATTGCTGTAAATACCGACGGTATTTACAAGCAATTTTCGGGATTGTATGAAAATGTGTTCTTTGAGAAAAATTTACCTACGCGCTGCAGGAACCAGACAAGCCGACATATGTTTCGATGATACTGGAGTTACATCTCTTCAAGGACTTTTCTTCCCGGCATTGTGAGAGTCGAACTCACAACACTGTAGTGACTTGTATGCTAGAAGGTCTAGCACCTTAGGCCACTACCCAGCTTGAAGGTAAACCCTTCTCAGTGTCCATTTATGCATATACATATTTATACTTCCACATAGAACATTTCTTTAATTTCAATGCTAACTTGTATGAAAGATTTGCGAATTTTTAGGACTTGGTGTGAAACCTATGAAAGAATTTTCATACTTAATTAAGCACGAATATTTTTCCATTTATAACATTTAAACTCTTTGTTGCTTTTTTGACTTGTAGTCTATTGCTGTAAATACCGACGGTATTTACAAGCAATTTTCGGTATTGTATGAAAATGTGTTTTTTGAGAAAAATTGACCTACGCTCTGCAGGAACCAGACAAATTCTTTCATAGGTTTCACACCAAGTCCTAAAAATTCGCAAATCTTTCATATAAGTTAGCATTGAAATTAAAGAAATGTTCTATATGGAAGTAGTATAAATATATGCATAAAAGTTAGCACAGTTAGCACTAATCGCCAATTATTTAACAAGTTGCTTACACATCAGTTACTGCGACCCAAAATCCAATACTCAGTATAATAACAATACAACAACAACCGCTTCAGTTAGCACAGTTAGCGTCAATCGTCAATTTGCTTACACATCATCATACAACAACAACCGCCTTACATTTCGTTGCACTAAAAATGAACGGAAGTCGTGCAGACGTATGGAGACGTTGGTTGCAAAGCTAAGTTACATTTGCTTACCTACTCAAAATTATGAAACAATTCGTATTAAAATTTATTTCCGCTGTAATTAATTTAGTTAAACAAATGTACAACAACAACATTGCTAACGATATCTTTTCAGCGGTGAAGTAAGTTTATAAGTATGTAACTTAGAATAAGAAAATTGTATAAAAGAAGAAATATTGAATAAAGAGTTGAGTTCAGTTCTGTCATTCTCTGGGTTAATGTCGTGTATGGCGCCCGAGACTCGGTAAAATAAGTGAAAGTTAATACTTATCCTTCAAAAGTTATACGTGTTAAAGGGAACACTAAAAAAATTCGTTCTCGAAGGACATTAAGTACAATTACTAAAAACACTAAAAAATTGCGAAAAGCACACTTTAAAGTTGTTACCGAAACAAATCAAGTGAATTTATAAACACTTTCAAATTGTTTAAAAAGTGAAAATTGTAAAAAAAACACTCCAAAACTATTTAAAAGGTGAAAATTATAAAAACACCTCGAAACTGTTTAAAAAGGCGAAAAAACACTTGAATAAACCCTTTATGTATTTACAACAACAAAAAGTACAAGAAACACCTTTTTAGAGCAATAAAGAGTGCTAAAATAACACTTATTTTACAAATCATCAAAGATATTAATCCAAATCATCGTGGACGTGTCGGAACCCGTACCGCAGTAGGATAATCATCCAAAAAGGATCCAACGGACCAACCAACACACGGAATGCAGAAATTGAGTTTCACTATGCTGATAATGTGAGATAATAATTTATTTAAAATCATTAAAAATTTCAATAAATTTATACTTAAGTTGTAACTTTTATTTGAGAAAATTTTTTTTTAAAGTATAAACAGACCCTTATCGGAGAAAAGGTTATTATAAAGCGCAAGGCTATTTTGTCTAATAAACAGTGGAACTATTTTTTAAATTAGAAAAAATATTTACATAAAGTAACTTCAAAATGGAGCACATCGAAGATGCTATAACACAGCTAACTGGTGCGGTTAACGCACAAATGGAGCAAATGAAGGCCATAAGCACTAGAATAAACCAATTGGAAGCCAGTGTTAGTCCTCCTAATGAAATGTAAAATTCTAATAATTCCGTTATCTTGACTGAGGCAGACCTACGGGAAATAAATAGGTTGCCCGATAGTGTTAAAACCTTACCAACCTTCGAAGGCAATCCCGTGCAGTTTATTTCATGGGTTCATAATGTCGAATCGATATTAAGGGATTATGATGTAGTAAAATCAAAACCGATTTATCGAGGCATTCTTCGGCAAATCAGACAAAAAATACAAGGACCCGCAGATACAGCTCTTATTTCTTATAATATTTTTGATGAGGATTGGGGTAAAATTAAAAACTTTTTGTCACTGCACTACGCAGACAAACGCGATTTGAGAACCCTAGAACATGAACTAGGATCCCTATCGCAGAAAAATTTCAGCGTAGATCAATTCCACGCTAGAATCAATCACCAGTTATCACTTATAGTAAACAAAATAAAAGGACAAGAATACTCCATGGAAACAAGCAATGCGCTTTTAGAAACCTACAGAAACAGAGCCCTTGATGTTTTTATTAGAGGGTTGAGTGGCGAATTGTCCAGGATGCTAATCATCCAACGACCGAAGAACTTACCAGAGGCTTACTCGTTCTGCCTTGAAATACAAAACCTTAATTTAAGGAACTATTCTATTCATCCCAAAAACACAACCATGCCTATTCAAGCGCCTAGATACCAAGTAAATCAAAAACGGTCTCCTACACCAAGGGAATTAGGTCCCGCAGAAAAAAACCAAATTTACAACAGGAATTTAGAGACTCAAACTTCACCCCCACCTAGGCCACCGCAACCTAAGCCTCCAGTTCCAATGGAGGTAGACCCTTCGATTCATTCGAAGAGAGTAAACTATATGAATCGCATGGAAAGCACGCCCGTGGTAAGGCAGTCAAACAATTCATCTAATATTCCTAGGAAAAGCCAAAAATTATTTAATGTTCAAACAGAAGATCAGGAGCCCGAATCATTGGAAGGAGGCGAAGAGGTAAATTTTATGACGGACGCCAATAAAAACTTTGCTTGCGAAAAAATTGCCAAAAATTCACTGAAACTAAAAACCCCTTTCAAGGTTCAATCCGCTGCCGGCCAAGTAGAAATAACTCATAAAATATCGGGACCATTCTTTAAAAGCATCGGCATAAAAAATAATTTTGATTTTTTTATTCTACCAAATTTAAAATCGTTTGATGGTATCATAGGCGATGATTCTCTCAAGCAATTAGGAGCAATTATAAATAGGAAGGACGATACACTAACCATCTGAGATGTGATATTGCCATTAAAACAGAATCGTTTGATGGTATGATAGGCGATGATTCTCTCAAGCAATTAAAAGCAATTATAAATAGGAAGGACGATACACTAACCATTGGAGATGTGATATTGCCATTAAAGCGGAAAATTTCAAAACAAGTTAATAATCTTGAAGAAACCTTTTATGAAAACGAACTTAGCGTAATTTTTAAAAAATACGAGGACATTTTCGGACCAGTCTCCGACAGTGGAACAATAGACACAAACGTGTTAGCAGAAATAAGGACAACGATAGAGGAACCGATCTACACAAAGTCATATCCTTATCCAACCAATCTTCGCGGTGAAGTTGAAACACAGATAACGGAACTTTTAAATAACGGTATTATTAGGCCTTCAAAAAGCCCATATAACTCTCCCTTGTGGATAGTCCCCAAAAAGCCAGGTCCTTCCTGGGAAAAGAAATACAGAGTCGTCATCGATTTTAAGAGATTAAACTCAGTAACGATGCCCGACTCTTATCCAATACCAGATATAAATAGCACCTTAGCTAGCTTGGGGGAGTGTAAGTATTTCACTACACTAGACCTCACATCCGGCTTTCACCAAATCAGGATGAAAGAAAAGGATATAGAAAAAACAGCATTTTCAACCGCAAACGGTAAATATGAATTTACTAGGTTGCCGTTTGGGCTGAAAAATGCCCCTTCTATATTTCAAAGGATGATAAATGACGTCCTCAAACCTATAATAGGAAAATCCTGCTACGTGTACATAGACGACATTATAATAGTAGGTAGAACTAAAGAGGAACATCTTAAAAATATCGAAGATGTGTTCGCTCTTCTACATAAAGCGAACTTAAAAATAAATATGGAAAAATCTAAGTTTTTCAAAACCCGAGTAGAATTTCTGGGACATATTGTCACGGAGAATGGTATTTTACCTGACCCTGAAAAAATTTCAGCAATTAAAAAAATACCTGCACCCGTAAATCTTAAAGAACTAAAAAGTTTTTTAGACTTAGCGTCATATTATAGACGGTTTATAAAAGACTTCGCAAAAATTGCCAAACCACTTACAAATTTGACTAGGGGTGAGAATGCGCAAACAAAGGCGAGTCAATCCAAAAAAATAAAAATTTCATTAACAGATGAAGGACTGAAATCATTTAATGACCTGAAAATGTTGCTCATGTCTTCTGAAATTTTGGCATTTCCTGATTTCAATAAATCCTTTATTCTAACTACGGACGCTTCTAATACCGCAGTTGGAGCAGTCCTTTCTCAAGGGGAAATCGGTAAAGACAAACCCATAGCTTATATATCTAGATCACTCAATAAAACTGAGGAAAATTACTCGACAATAGAAATAGAAATGCTCGCTATAGTATGGTCTCTTGACAAGCTAAGGACTTACTCATATGGAGCAAAAGAAGTAAAAATTCTTACTGATCACCAACCGTAACGTTTGCATTAAGCAACAGTAATAACAATGCCAAACTCAAGAGGTGGAAGGCTCGAGGAGAGGAGTACAATTATAAACTCATTTATAAGCCAGGAAAAACAAACGTTGTCGCTGACGCGTTATCACGGTTACCAATAGAGGTTAATACATTGACATCTTCCGATGAAATATCACAGCATAGTGCAGAAGAAGATAATTCACAGCTCATACCTCATTGCGAGGCACCACTTAACGTATTTAAAAACCACATCATATTCCAGGAAGGAAAAGACGAAATTATTCACGAAGAGCCTCATCCAAGATACCATAGGCATCGAATTAAAATCGAAGTCTACGATAAAACTATATTGGTTAAACACCTTAAAGATTTTCTCAATCCAAATATACTTAATGGAATAAAAATCCCTGAAAAGTATATCCCTTTATTTCAACAGTTTTATCAGGAAAAATTTTGTATCAGAATCACACAAAAACTCGTTACCGATATTCCTGACGAAGAAGTTAAGTTCAAAATAATAGAACAGGAGCACAGAAGAGCTCACCGAAATGAAAGAGAAAATAAGGAGCAAATACTAGAAAAATATTATTTTCCTCAGATGAGTAAACTTATAAAAAAATACACAAAATCATGCAAAACTTGCGGATGCAACAAATACGATCGCCATCCTCAAAAGCCTGAATTGCAGGCAACGCCCATACCATCATATCCAACGGAAATACTGCACATTGACATCATAGAAATGTCTGGCGAAAAATATATTACATTTCATTGATAAATTCTCTAAATTTGTAAAATTTTTAAAATAAAAAATAGGTCTGTATTACATGTCAGGGATAAATTAATTAAACTCCTTCACTATTTTACTGTCCCCAGGATGTTAGTGATGGACAACGAAGGCAGTTTTATAAGCCCAATAACACTTAATTACCTGGAAAGTTTGGGCATTGAAATTTATTTAGCACCACCCCAAAAGAGTGAAGTTAATGGCACAATTGAACGTGTGCATTCTACAATTATAGAAATAGTTAGATGTCTAAAATCAGAGTACCCTGATTGTTCACTAAAAGAAATAATCAATATTGCCGTTGATAGATATAATAACACAATACACTCTGTTACGAAGAAAAAACCCGCCGATATATTTTTCGGAAGAACCCAAAGAATAAATTATCAAAACCTTACGAATTTTAGGGACGTAGTGAATGTAGACCTTCGTAACGAAATAGCCAGGAAGCAAAAAAATATGCTAAAAACCCATAACAAGAAAAGGTCAAAGCCGAAAGAGTAGGTACCAGGAGAAGTTGTCCTAAAGAAGGATAAACAAATCAAAAGTAAAACAAAACCCATATTTAAAAATGAAACCGTTGCGAAGGATAATAACGTAACAATAACTACAACTAGTAATAGGAAAATACATAAATCACACTTGAAAAACTAACGCACGTTACTCATTTTAGACTTTTACCATATTGGACGACCGCAACAGTAGAGACATACAAATACGATAGCCCAGTACTGACAATTAAACAAGGAATAGGAAAAATTACCAAAGGAACATACAAAATCATACATACTATAGAGTTGGATGAGTACGACAAAATAGTTGACGATATAAGACCAATAATACGACACGAAATTAGTAAGAGAAGTATTTTATTTCCACAACTAGAACATGAACTTACGGAAATAAACAATATACTGGATCAGTTACGGACGAAAAACGGTACCATACACAAACGGTCAATTAACTGGATTGGGTCTGCTTGGAAGTGGATAGCAGGAAATCCCGACGCTACTGACTGGGACGAAATCGTGTCACAAACTCATACACTGACAGAAAACAATGACAAACAGTATAAAATAAACGAATATCTTATAAAGACCGGTAATACAATTTTAAAAGGACATAACAGAATCACGGACGAAATAAACGAGGATAATATGCAGCTTTTTGAACAAACACTATTTAATAAGTTAGGAATAATAAAAGGTGAAATTTCGAAATATGGCATCATTGGAAACTGCCTGAAAATAGACGAAACTACAATCTGTAAAAGAGATCAACTCAAGAAATTAGAGAAAACTCATTGTATAACTCAAATCCTCGGGGGAGATAAAGCAATATGCGATTACCAATATGAATATAAGCCCATAGTCGAGTTAATCACGGAAGGAACACTTTTTTTTTTTCAAATTTAATTGGAAACCTCCCTCAATTTGAATGGCACATTTATCATAAACTTCCTTAACAAAACCATAACATTAAACAATGTTAGTTATACAAATTGGCAAACTAGTTCGTACCAAATATTACCTCCAATACTTCAAAACAACCTAACTGAAAACGAAATCAAACTCGATCTCAACTATTTGCATCAACTCCATCTAACCAACGTAAAGAAATTAGAACACATGTCCTCAAAGAGTTAAATATCTATTAGCTCAAGCTTTGCAGCTATTTTACTTGTAATAATAATGTCAATAGCTTTGTATGTCGCATTACGACCTAGAAACAAAAAATCTTTTTTCATTCCGCCAATAGTAGACTTCCAACTAAAACAATAATATTTCATCAGCGGGACGCTGATACTTAAGAAGGGGGGAGTTAGCACAGTTAGCACTAATCGCCAATTATTTAACAAGTTGCTTACACATCAGTTACTGCGACCCAAAATCCAATACTCAGTATAATAACAATACTACAACAACCGCTTGAGTTAGCACAGTTAGCGTCAATCGTCAATTTGCTTACACATCATCATACAACAACAACCGCCTTACATTTCGTTGCACTAAAAATGAACGGAAGTCGTGCAGACGTATGTGAAGCCGTTGGTTGCAAAGCTAAGTTACATTTGCTTACCTACTCAAAATTATGAAACAATTCGTATTAAAATTTATTTCCGCTGTAATCAATTTAGTTAAACAAATGTACAACAACATTGCTAACGATATCTTTTCACCGGTAAAGTAAGTTTATAAGTATGTAACTTAGAATAAGAAAATTGTATAAAAGAAGAAATATTGAATAAAGAGTTGAGTTCAGTTTTGTCATTCTCTGGGTTAATGTCGTGTTTTAAATGGACACTGAGAAGGGCTTACCTTCAAGCTGGGTAGTGGCCTAAGGTGCTAGACCTTCTAGCATACAAGTCACTACAGTGTTGTGAGTTCGACTCTCACAATGCCGGGAAGAAAAGTCCTTGAAGAGATGTAACTCCAGTATCATCGAAACATATGTCGGCTTGTCTGGTTCCTGCAGCGCGTAGGTAAATTTTTCTCAAAAAACACATTTTCATACAATCCCGAAAATTGCTTGTAAATACCGTCGGTATTTACAGCAATAGACTACAAGTCAAAAAAGCAACAAAGAGTTTAAATGTTATAAATGGAAAAATATTCGTGCTTAATTAAGTATGAAAATTCTTTCATAGGTTTCACACCAAGTCCTAAAAATTCGCAAATCTTTCATATAAGTTAGCATTGAAATTAAAGAAATGTTCTATATGGAAGTATAAATATATGCATAAATGGACACTGAGAAGGGTTTACCTTCAAGCTGGGTAGTGGCCTAAGGTGCTAGACCTTCTAGCATACAAGTCACTACAGTGTTATGAGTTCGACTCTCACAATGCCGGGAAGAAAATTCCTTGAAGAGATGTAACTCCAGTATCATCGAAACATATGTCGGCTTGTCTGGTTCCTGCAGCGCGTAGGTAAATTTTTCTCAAAAAACACATTTTCATACAATCCCGAAAATTGCTTGTAAATACCGTCGGTATTTACAGCAATAGACTACAAGTCAAAAAAGCAACAAAGAGTTTAAATATTATAAATGGAAAACAAGTAAGGAAAGCTGTCTTCGGCTGTGCCGAAGGCTATATACCTTTCATGAATAAGCGTCACGATTTTCACTGTTCGATCCCCAGTACAGCCTGTTTCAATTTAACTATATTTACTATACACATTACACATCTTTGTTATAATTTAAAAAAACTTACAAAATAATAGGATTCGAGTTATCGGAACAATCGATTGTATGGAGGCTATATATTATACGTGATCAATTGTACTGACTTACACTATACACATTACATATGTAGAAAGTACTAAAGGTGCAATATTTTACGTTCCTAACTTTTTAATTGGCGGTAGTTATGGCCCAAATTTCTTATACCGGAACAATCGATTGTATGGGAGGTATACATATGTCATAATGACTCGATCTTATCGATTTTCACTCTACACACAACATAAATAGAACGTACTCAAGTTGCAAAATTGTATGTTCCTAACTTTTTAAATGCGGAAGTATTGGCCGAAAAACCTTATATCGGAACAACCGGTTGTATGGGGCTATGTGTTATATTTACCCGATCTTCTTGATTTTCCTCTACACACTACATAAATTGAAAGTATTCAAGTTGCAAAATTTTATGTTCCTAACTTTTTAATTGCAGAAGTTTTGGCCAAAAAACCTTATATCTGAACAATCGGTTGTATGGGGGCTATATGTTAATTTTACTCGACCTTGTTAATTTTCACTCCATACACTACATAAATAGAAAGTACTCGAGTTGCAAAATTTTACGTTCCTAACTTTTTAATTGCAGAAGTTTTGGCCAAAAAACCTTATATCTGAACAATTGGTTGTATGGGGGCTATATGTTACATTTGCCCGATCTTGTTGATTTTCACTCCATACACTACATAAATAGAAAGTACTCGAGTTGCAAAATGTTACGTTCCTAACTTTTTAATTGCGGAAGTTTTGGTCAAAAACCCTTATATCTGAACAATCGGTTGTATGGGGGCTATATGTTACATTTGCCCGATCTTGTTGATTTTCACTCCATGCACTACATAAATAGAAAGTACTCGAGTTGCAAAATTTTACGTTCCTAACTTTTTAATTGGAGAAGTTTTGGTTAAAAAACCTTATATCTGAACAATCGGTTGTATGGGGGCTATATGTTACATTTTCCCGATCTAGTTGATTTTCACTCCATACACTACATAAATAGAAAGTACTCGAGTTGCAAAATTTTACGTTCCTAACTTTTTAATCACAGAAGTTTTGGTCAAAAACCTTATATCTGAACAATCGGTTGTATGGGGGCTATATGTTACATTTGCCCGATCTTGTTGATTTTCACTATATACAGTACATAAATAGAAAGTACTCGAGTTGCAAAATTTACGTTCCTAACTTTTTAATTGCAGAAGTTTTGGCCAAAAAACCTTATATCTCAACAATTGGTTGTATGGGGGCTATATGTTACATTTGCCCGATCTTGTTGATTTTCACTCCATACACTACATAAATAGAAAGTACTCGAGTTGCAAAATTTTACGTTCCTAACTTTTTAATTGCGGAAGTTTTGGTCAAAAACCCTTATATCTGAACAATCGGTTGTATGGGGGCTATATGTTACATTTGCCCGATCTTGTTGATTTTCACTCCATACACTACATAAATAGAAAGTACTCGAGTTGCAAAATTTTACGTTCCTAACTTTTTAATTGGAGAAGTTTTGGTTAAAAAACCTTATATCTGAACAATCGGTTGTATGGGGGTGTTTAAGTGACTTGCGTTCACTTAAAGGGTAATGTGACTTGCCTTCACTTGTAGGGATTGCTTGCGATCAGGCAACCCAAAAACTAAGTTGGAGACTTCTCAAATGCATCTCTGCATGAGAACAATATACTGGAGTTGCCATCCAGGATTTCCAATTCACTCACTGGAGTTGCCTTCCAGTGACGTGTTGTGCTATAAAGGGAAGTGCGAGGGATGTTCTCGCTCTCTCTTTTCATTATCATCGTCGAAGAACTGCGTATCTACGACAAAGTATTCTTCAATCATCGTATTTTTTTCATCAACATTATTAACGTGGCGAATATCACCTCAACACGAAGGATAACAACCAACATTATCATCAATCAACCAAAACATATATCTAAGTATCATTATCAAATATACATTTAATTTCATCAATTTCATTATTTTCCCAAAATCCCTTTTGGCAAATATTCCGTGTAAATATCTTGTACATAGAGTTAAAACCTGAATTCCAATACCTTAACTACGTTACCTTTAAGTTTAAAGTGAATAAACTTTATAATATTGAATTTGAAATCGCAAGCTCTCAAATCCCTCTACATTTAACATTGGTCCTTGCGAGCCAAATTTGTAACAGTGGCAACGCAACCAAAAAAGAACAACACTGTTCATGCGATCTCATCTCTACAATTTTCTCATTCGAATTTTCTCCATGCGCGTGTGCTGACTAAAAATTGTGCTTTCTTAAAATTTCTAATTTAAATACAATTTGTGCTTCTCAAAAGTGTTATAGACCATTATAAAGTCCCCTAAAAGTGCATTTCGTGCAAAAGAATCACCGGTTTTAAACCAACAAAGGAATTTTCAAAATTCATTGGCGGTGTATTACAAGCGAAGTAAAAGGAGCACCCCTTTGGAGCGCCAACTTAAATTAGCTGCAGGAGACGATAAAGCTGCGAAAAAAGGCATGAGAACTTCAATTATACGCACGTAAGTTGAAATTCAGTGAAAATTCAAAGCAAAAAATACATTTTGTTGGCATATACGGACATATGTATATATATCGATATATATATAAGTATATGCACGCTTGTACGATCCCGTTATTTTTCAAAGTGCTCACCCCATTTCCAACAATTCCTCTGTGCCGTTCTTCGTGCGTTTTACGTACATACCTACATATATACATTGCCTTGCCGGCATTATTATACCCAGCTGTGGGAAAAGTTAAGCACATAGGCATAAGCTATTTGCAGTAGCAATTCTTTATTAAAATATCACCTATCATCTACTAGTAGTGATTTACTATATAAAAGTGGTGTTCTACATACATTTATATTATCTCTATATCATCTAAATTAAATTCTCCCGAAATTAACGTTTTCGTTTTTGAATCTTAGACGGTTTTCCCACATAACCAAGTCGTGCACACGGGCATAGCTACGTACATACATACGTGCAACGATAGATAAACGTTTACAAACGTTTGGGTACACAAAAGCAAAGCAAAACAACAACTTGCTTGTTCTTTTCCAACCGTTTCAATCGGTTTAGCTATCGATAGCTGGAGAAATAAATATTCATCGAGTGTGCAAGCAAAGCAAAAAGCGAGTATTAGGGTGTTCGGAAAAAGTTAAATTCCCACTTGTTGCTCGCAGAATTTTATCCAAACCAAATTTATCAAACGCGTTAAAAAGTTGCTTGCGTACAACAAATTATTGCTAAAACAAAAACAACTTTACGAAATACATTTTTTGCGCAGGATTATTTGCATCTAAACACGTTTATATATACCACACGTACATTTCTAACACACCATACGTATATTTAGTGGGGTCTTTGGGAATCTCTTCCGTATTACCACCAGTGTCTTGCGCCTTCAGGGAAAAATAAGTTAAGTGGAGTTACCAATTTTTATCGTCATCTTTTGTTTTTCAACTTTTGTGAGCTTGCGTCTATTGGGATTTGTAGCTAGTTTCATTTCAGTAAAAAGATTTATTGTTTCCAATCTTTTTCGACCTCCCTAATTAATTTTGCATACATTTAAGCATGGCAACGGATGTCATGACTACCTTTCTTTTCGACTCCAACGAGTTGGTGAACTTCTGCTCACATTTTGGAGCACAAGATCCAGCTGAGCAAACAGACACTTTGCTAGAGGTGAAACTTCAACTCCTCATCCAGCGGTGGGAGGCTTTGCAGGCCTCTTACAGAAAGGTTTGTTTCGCGGAAGTGGAAGTCGTTTCGATCGATTTTAAGGAAGAGGCAACTAAAAAATATCACCTGTGTGCAGAAAGCTTCTTTATATGCAAATCTCAAATTTTAGACCAACTCAAAATCTTCCATGCAGTTCCTCCCGAACCATGTTTTACCTCACGCCAGTCTTATTCCCTTAACCCAAATTCTGTTCCTTGTATTAAAGTACCTCCGTGCGACACTGAGATATTTTACGGTAGTTACGAGGAGTGGCCATCCTTTCGGGATATGTTCACTGCCGTCTACCTCAACCATCCCAAATTGACTCCCGCGCAAAAATTATTCCATCTTCGAAATAAAACTCGAGGAAAAGCTGGAGCTATTGTTAAACAATATACCTTGTGTGACGACAACTTTCTCCTTGCGAAAACAAAAGAATCTTGATAGATAAGCAGTTAAAAATGCTTTTTAATATCACTCCAGTCACCTCGGAAAACAGTGAAGGTATACAAAAGATCCAAAACACCATCAACGATTGCCTCGTTATCCTTAAATCACAGGGAATTTCTGTGTCAGACTGGGGCCCAATCCTTATCTACCTGTGTTCCTCCAAGCTCCCGGAGGAATCCCTGTCTCTCTGGGAGCAATCCCTAGAGTCGAGGAAAGAGCTTCCCAACTGGTCCCAAATGAACCAGTTTCTGACCAGTCGTTACGAGGTAGTTGAACGCCTAAATGGCTACAAAGGCAGCAAAAGCCGCAACTCCCTTCCATCAAAACCATCATCGAAAGTTCAAACGTATCATTCGCAAGAACAAAGCTCCTTTATCTGCAAATTATGCAATAAAAACCACACATTAAGATCCTGCTCCGAATTTCGGAAACTTAGTGTTCCCGAACGTACCAAGTTTGTGAAACAAGTCGGATATTGCACCAACTGCTTCGCATACGGTAGATCTACCTCGTCAACTCCTTCCAAAAATGCAACCAATCTATTGCATACGGAATCCTCCCAGCAGTCCAGACATCCGATCTTTGACATCACCGAAGGCAATTACGAAGAGTCTCCATCATCTTCTAAGAACTCCGGTTCTAACTTCCACGCAAACTTTTCGGCGAATGACGAAAAAACACTTCTTCCTACTGCCCAAGTTCAAATCGAACACTTAGGGACTACCTTCAAGCTGCGAGCGTTAATAGATCAGGGTTCGCAAAAAACCTTTATTTCGGAAAAGGTTCAGAACCGCTTAAAACTTCCCACCTGTAAAGAAAACTTCTCAGTCACGGGAATGGGCGGAAAGATCGTCGAAAATTCAACTCGGGTTTGTCAGCTAACTCTGATTTCCCAACGACACAACATCCGTATTCCCACAAACGCCATCGTCTTGAAACAGCTTACCAGTGTACTACCATCTTTCAAGGTTCGGAAACCAAACCTATCAGAAATTAAGGACTTAGATCTTGCGGATCCCTTCTTTTACAGTCCAGGTCAAATAGATCTTGTCATCGGGAGTGACCTTATACCACAAATTCTACTTGAAGGTATTAAACACCAAGTCCTTGGAAGTTTGCTTGCGCAAAACACCATCTTCGGCTGGTACCTGAGTGGGCCATTGCCAGCCAATCAATGTTCTTCGTTTCACACCTACGCCATAGAAAGCTCCTATGAGAATCTAAACGATCAACTTAAAAGATTCTGGGAGATTGAGGAAATATCGGAATTACATCCACCTTCAGAAGAAGAAATCATTTGCGAAAACTTTTATAGGAAAACAACTCACCGTCAAAGCGATGGACGATATGTAGTGCGTCTACCGTTCAAATCGCAGTTTCCCACCCACCTCTCCCTAGGTCCATCTCGGTCACAAGCCATGAAGCAGGCCATTCGAAAGGAACACATGCTTAGGAAAAATCCAACTCTTAAAGATGAATACAATAGGGTATTAGAAGAGTATCTAACCCTGGGTCATATGAAACCAGTCCCTCCCGAGGAAATACACTTAAACGGTAAATATGTCTCCTATTATCTTCCCCACCATTCGGTGGTTAAGCCAGACAGTACCTCCACCAAAGTTAGAGTAGTGTTTAATGCCTCGAAGGCAACTGAATCTGGAACCTCTCTAAACGATGTACTCCACATTGGTCCTACCTTGCAGTCCGACCTAATGTTTGTCATTTTAAACTGGCGTCTATACAAATATGTATTTAACGGAGACATACAAAAAATGTATCGCCAAATCCTTTTGCATGAGGACGATCAGCAATTTCAGAGAATTCTCTTGCGTAGAAACCAGGACGTCAAGCTTTCTGATTTTGCACTTAAGACGGTCACTTTTGGGGTAAACTGTGCTCCATACTTGGCCATTCGCACGTTACACCAATTAGCATATGATTCAAGGGATTCCTACCCTTTGGCCCAGAAAATCTTAACCAAGGAAACTTACGTAGACGACATATTGTCCGGTGGACACGACATTTCTTCCTGCATCGAAGCACAAAACCAAACAATCCAATGTCTGATCTCTGCAGGGTTTCCGCTTAAAAAAATCACCGCAAATCACCACGATCTTCTTAGCCATATTTCATCCGAGGATTTGGTAGATTCTGATTTTTTAAAGTTTGATTGCTCAAGTTCGATCAAAACTCTCGGTATTCGTTGGAATGCTTTAAATGATTCCTTTTCCTATACGATTGAATCCACCAAACCACCTTCAAATGCCACCAAAAGGCAAATTTTATCTTCTATTTCGAAACTTTTCGACCCCGCAGGGTGGCTAGCGCCTATTCTCATTCAGGCAAAAATTCTAATGCAGTAGATATGGTTAGAAGGGACTGAGTGGGATGAGAACGTTAAACCACTTGCGCTCCAAAAGTGGATTCAATTTATATCTGACCTACCTTTTATCGAGCATATTCGAATACCAAGACGGACTGAGTTTTCTCCAAACCAAAAAATCCAAATCCACGGCTTTTGCGATGCTTCAGAGAAAGCATATTGCGCTGCCATCTATTTACGCGCTGAAACAGACAGGAAAGTCTCATCGCATTTTCTTTTTTCCAAAACTAAGGTAGCATCTCTGCAAACAGTTAGCCTCCCGCGTTTGGAACTGTGTGGTGCTGTCTTATTATCCAAATGTATCAAAAATCTAACCGACCAACTTCCGCTAGGAGATTTCGAAACCTTTTTATGGTCCGATTCATCAATCGTCCTTGCGTGGCTAGAAAAACCACCATGCACGTGGAAGGTATACGTTGCCAATCGCACTGCGCAAATCATTTAAAACGTCGGAAATATCAAATGGCGTCACGTATCTACTAACCACAACCCTGCTGATCTCGGTACGAGAGGTTGTAGACCGCAGGAATTAGCTCAACATAAATTTTGGTGGACCGGTCCAGATTGGCTTCAAAAACCTCCCGAGCAATGGCCTATTTCGTCTCGGCAAAAGGTAGTTCCTCCCGAAGAACGAAAGGTCGAAGTTTTCCATACTGTGGAAAATGAACCTGACATCTTAGACCGCTTTTCATCCTGGCCAAAAGCGCTGCGGGTCATAACTTACGTTTTTCGCTTCATTCATCGCATCAAACCCATACAGTCCACTAAGCCTATCAACTATCTATCGTCAGTTATCTCGCAAGCAGAAATCCAGTGGGTAAAAGTACGTCTTATAAAACTTGCTCAGGAAAGTTACTACCCTAATGAGTATTTGAATCTTTCAAACAACCAAACCATTTCGAAAAGGAGTCCGCTTTTGCCCCTAAATCCATTTCTTGATCCTCAGGGACTTCTCCGAGTAAATGGTCGACTAGCCAACGCTGATCTCTCGTATAGTGAGAGACATCCAATCATCATCCCTGAATCCTCACGGTATTGCTACCTCTATCTCCAGTATGTACACAACTTTCTGATACATGCGGAAAATCAACTTATGGTCAGGATCGTAAGGCAAGAATATTTCATTCCCCGACTGAAATCCAAGGTAAGATTTTGCATACGTAATTGCAAAACTTGCACTATCTTCAAGAAAAACACTATGACCCAAATCATGGCAGCCTTACCGCCAGAGCGGTCCAGCTTTTCTTTACCATTTACATCTACCGGATTGGACTTTGCAGGTCCTTTCGATCTGAAAACGTCTTTGCTTCGACGAGCACCAATGGTGAAGGGTTACGTTTGTGTTTTCGTATGTTTCTCAACTAAGGCGATTCACTTAGAGCCATGTTCTGATCTATCAACCAAATCGTTCCAAGCAGCCTTCTCCAGATTCGTCGGAAGACGAGGCCTACCTCAACGCATCTTCTCAGACAACGGGAAAAACTTCGTCGGCGCCAACAGGGCGTTTCAAAAAGATTTCCAACAATTCCTCAAAGAGACTTCTGATGACATTAGGTCAAAATATTCCTTGCACGGCTTTGAATGGTAGTTCCTACCGCCTAACGCTCCTCATATGGGTGGCCTTTGGGAGGCAGGGGTTAAAAGTTTTAAACTTCACTTCAAACGCATTGCTGGCAATCACCATTTCACATTCGAAGAATTGGCGGCGTTGCTTGCGCACATAGAAGCAGTTCTGAACTCCCGACCGCTCTCGCCCATGTCAGACAATCCAGATGAGCTCCTGGCTTTAACGCCAGGGCACTTTCTACGTGGTGCGCCGTTGCTAGCAGCGCCTGAACCGAAGCAAGATAATCTTTCCCTTCAAAATAGATGGGAAAAGCTTAAGGTTTTACATCACCAGTTTAGCCGAAGGTGGAAGGATGAGTACCTAAAAGAGCTTCATCAGAGGTACAAATGGAAGTTTCCACAACAAGATCTAGCTGAGGGAGATTTTGTCGTCATCAAAAATGAAGAGGTTCCGCCAAATGAATGGCGACTGGGTCGAATCGAAAAAGTATATCGTGGGACTGACAACCATATTAGGGTAGCTGACGTCAGGACGCAGTATGCTATCTTTAGTCGGCCAATCGTCAAATTATGCCCTCTTCCCATCCAAGCTGAGGCGTCTAACTAACACCGTGGATTCCATATCATACTTATTTCAACTTTTTACTAAAACCTTCCTCCTATTTACAGAAGCCGCGATCCGCGTCCGACTCAGCGGTCAGAGGTACACGTCATGCCGCGATCAGTTAGCTTACGTCCTCCCCGAAATCCGGATGTACATCGATGCCTCGTTTGTTTGAGGTATCATGCATTACGCTTTTGCAGAGCATTCCTATCCATGACGGTAGAACAGCGAAGGGGGAACGTACGGTTCCACGAGTACTGTCCAAATTGCCTCGCCCGTACACACAACCGAGTACGAGACTGCCGCTTCGAGGCCAAGTGCAAAATATGCAACCAGTTGCACCATACGCTGTTGCATCGACCATCATTCGACGACGAACAGGAACCAATGCCGTCTACTTCACGCGGTAGGCCAAGGCAGCGATCATATTCCAGGCCAATTACTTCCAGCGCTAGGTCGCGATCCAATTCCAGGCCGTCTATTTCACGCGCTAGGCCAAGGCAACCATCACATTCCAGGCCTGCTCCAAGCGCTAGGCCAAGATCGAATTCCAGATCCGCTACAACCGGGATTCCAAGGGAATTGGCGTCACGCATGAGAGGCGAATTGAGGACAGCGGTACAAGCACTGCGAAATTTAAGCGATCTTATTGCACCAGTGCAACGTCGGCGCCATGTTTAAGTGACTTGCGTTCAATTAAAGGGTAATGTGACTTGCGTTCACTTGTAGGGATTGCTTGCGATCAGGCAACCCAAAAACTAAGTTGGAGACTTCTCAAATGCATCTCTGCATGAGAACAATGTACTAGAGTTGCCATCCAGGATTTCCAATTCACTCACTGGAGTTGCCTTCCAGTGACGTGCTGTGCTATAAAGGGAAGTGCGAGGGATGTTCTCGCTCTCTCTTTTCATTATCATCACCGAAGAACTACGTATCTACGACAAAGTATTCGTCATCGTATTTTTTTCATCAAAGTTATTAACGTGGCGAATATCACCTCAACACGAAGGATAACAACCAACATTATCATCAATCAACCAAAACATATATCTAAGTATCATTATCAAATATCCCTTTTGGCAAATATTCCGTGTAAATATCTTGTACATAGAGTTAAAACCTGAATTCCAATACCTTAACTCTGTTACCTTTAAGTTTAAAGTGAATAAACTTTATAATATTGAATTTGAAATCGCAAGCTCTCAAATCCCTCTACATTTTCCCGATTTTGTTGATTTTCACTCCATACACTACATAAATAGAAAGTACTCGAGTTGCAAAATTTTACGTTCCTAACTTTTTAATTGGAGAAGTTTTGGTTAAAAACCTTATATCTGAACAATCGGTTGTATGGGGGCTATATGTTACATTTTCCCGATCTTGTTGATTTTTACTCCATACACTACATAAATAGAAAGTACTCGAGTTGCAAAATTTTACGTTCCTAACTTTTTAATTGCGGAAGTTTTGGTCAAAAACCCTTATATCTGAACAATCGGTTGTATGGGGGCTATATGTTACATTTGACCGATCTTGTTGATTTTCGCTCCATACACTACATAAATAGAAAGTACTCGAGTTGCAAAATTTTACGTTCCTAACTTTTTAATTGGAGAAGTTTTGGTTAAAAAACCTTATATCTGAACAATCGGTTGTATGGGGGCTATATGTTACATTTTCCCGATCTAGTTGATTTTCACTCCATACACTACATAAATAGAAAGTACTCGAGTTGCAAAATTTTACGTTCCTAACTTTTTAATTGCGGAAGTTTTGGTCAAAACCCCTTATATCTGAACAATCGGTTGTATGGGGGCTATATGTTACATTTGACCGATCTTGTTGATTTTCGCTCCATACACTACATAAATAGAAAGTACTCGAGTTGCAAAATTTTACGTTCCTAACTTTTTAATTGGAGAAGTTTTGGTTAAAAAACCTTATATCTGAACAATCGGTTGTATGGGGGCTATATGTTACATTTGACCGATCTTGTTGATTTTCGCTCCATACACTACATAAATAGAAAGTACTCGAGTTGCAAAATTTTACGTTCCTAACTTTTTAATTGCGGAAGTTTTGGTCAAAAAACCTTATATCTGAACAATCGGTTGTATGGGGGCTATATGTTACATTTTCCCGATCTTGTTGATTTTCACTCCATACACTACATAAATAGAAAGTACTCGAGTTGCAAAATTTTACGTTCCTAACTTTTTAATTGCAGAAGTGTTGGTCAAAAAACCTTATATCTGAACAATCGGTTGTATGGGGGCTATATGTTACATTTTCCCGATCTTGTTGATTTTCACTATATACAGTACATAAATAAAAAGTACTCGAGTTGCAAAATTTTACGTTCCTAACTTTTTAATTGCAGGAGTTTTGGTCAAAAAACCTTATATCTGAACAATTGGTTGTATGGGGGCTATATGTTACATTTGCCCGATCTTGTTGATTTTCACTCCATACACTACTTAAATAGAAAGTACTCGAGTTGCAAAATTTTACGTTCCTAACTTTTTAATTGCAGAAGTTTTGGTCAAAAAACCTTATATCTGAACAATCGGTTGTATGGGGGCTATATGTTACATTTGCCCGATCTTGTTGATTTTCACTATATACACTACATAAATAAAAAGTACTCGAGTTGCAAAATTTTACGTTTCTAACTTCGTAATTGCGGAAGTTTTGGCCAAAAAACCTTATATCTGAACAATCGGTTGTATGGGGGCTATATGTTATACTGGTCCGATATTGCCAGTTCCGACAAATGATTCCTATATTACAAAATGGTGGCCACATACAAAATTTCAGCCAGATATCTCAAAAATTGAGGGACTAGTTTGCGTTCAAACAAACAGACAGACAGACGGACAGGCGGACATGGCTAAATCAACTCAGCTTGTCATCCTGGTCTTTTCGGTATACTTATTGATGGGTCCATCTCTTCTTCTTCTCATACTTACAAACATCGGACTAAAGTTATAATACCATTTCATGTTCATGAAAGGTATAAATATTTGTGCTTAATTAAGTATGAAAATTCTTTCATAGGTTTCACACCAAGTCCTAAAAATTCGCAAATCTTTCATATAAGTTAGCATTGAAATTAAAGAAATGTTCTATATGGAAGTATAAATATATGCATAAATGGACACTGAGAAGGGTTTACCTTCAAGCTGGGTAGTGGCCTAAGGTGCTAGACCTTCTAGCATACAAGTCACTACAGTGTTGTGAGTTCGACTCTCACAATGCCGGGAAGAAAAGTCCTTGAAGAGATGTAACTCCAGTATTATCGAAACATATGTCGGCTTGTCTGGTTCCTGCAGCGCGTAGGTAAATTTTTCTCAAAAAACACATTTTCAAATTTTCTTTAATTAATTTCGTTTGTTACCTGAGTACAAGCAGATCACAAATTAGTGACTCTTTATTAAGACTAGAGATGTGAGGCAGCTTACTTAATACCAAATTGTATCAAATATGAAATAGACCACGAAATGTCTCTATTAGTGACTAGATACAGCTTACCGAATTGTGGTATAAGTTTCCAAGTTTAGTGAGAGCCGTGAAAGTACTATTGTTGCCATACAATTTTTTTAAACGTTTTGAATAAAATTCTCCAACTATTGCATAGAGAAATAAATTTTTGGATTTAGTAATTAATATGTCAGCCGGAAAACCAACTGTCAAATAAATTAAATTCACATTAGGCCAACCAAAAATATAAGATGTGTTTCTCCCAACATCTTGTATACCTTATTTTGGGCTTTTAATATATATTGAATGAGAATAAGCTTAGAATATCGACACTTTACGCACGGAAAATGTTTTTTGGCACATTTAAAAGATTCATGTGTAAAAAGTATATTCAAGAGGGTAAAATGTTATAAATATCTTAAACGGGATAATGAGTTCCCTCGTTATTTTTTTAAGGAAACCAAGTTAATTTAAGTCCAAGTCTACGCTAACGGAAGCTTAAGAACCTTCTGCAGAAAAATTAAGTCGTATTTATTGGGCACCCGTTTTATAGGAATGTGAATAAAATATGACAATAGCGTACATTCGCCACTTTTTTTTTAAATCTGTGGAAATCGCACCAGTATTTTTTTTTTCGTTTTCCAAGTAATATACACAATACATCCATATATTCAATACTTCTATATTGCTACTAAGGCACATTTTCTATGAAAAGAAATTCCGAAAACATAGCTAACGGTACTATCTAAGTATTTACGTACCTAAGTACCATCTGGTCCATATTTTCTTGGTAGTTGGGACGTCACTGAAACATTTTTGCAATTTTTTTAACTTGTTGAAAAACAATTTTTGTGTAATTTGTACTGAAATGTTGTCGGACGGTAGTAGCTTTTAGTGCCAATATAGGAGTATTACAGATATGATTACATCTTTCGTTTTTTAATTTTTTTTTTTAAATATTTGTGTAATTTGTACTGAAATGTTTTCGGACAGTACTAGCTCTTAGTACCAATATAGGAGTATTACATATATGAATACATCTTTCCTTTTTTTAATTTTTTAATGTATTCGCATTTTTTGATCAATTTTATAAACCCCATTTTGGCGTATCTGCCACACTCTAAAAACTCCGTTAAATATTACTACCATAATAGTTGTAATTTTTGGATGAAATAAACAATTTTATCGCTAATTTACTACAGTAAATGAAGTAATGCAAGTTTTTAACCAAATTTACAACACTCGAATATAAAAGTAGCCATATTTTGCGATTTTACTATCATTTATGATTAAAATTATATAAACAAATTGCAATTTGATCACTTATTCGAAAAAATACAATTCGCATTGGTAAAATTACATACAGAAGAGGTAATTTTACAACACGCATAAAGCGAAGTGCATTTAGAACAAATCTGTAATCAGACGCTAGATAGCATAAGTATTCGATGGCCTGATGGTAGACATCTTGGTTGAGCGTTAAAGAGACCTGCGTTCGATTCTCGGTGAAGTCCAATATAAGAACTCTGCAAATTTTAATTTTTTTATTTTACACTTTTATTTTAACAGTTTGTTTGTTGAATTTTTAAGTGTGTAATTACACACATCCTTAAAGGTAGGAAAAAAATAACCTACCTTTTAGGTAGCCAAATTACACAGAAATTTCTAGGATTGCACATCCATGGGTCACATACGGCAACCCATACGACTCAAAAATTATTTTGCTGAAAGTTATAATAACAGTTTTTGTAATCCACCTTGGTAATAGAACTAAAATCCTTTATTTTAATCTAAACTAGCTGACCCCGCAGGCGTTGCCCTGCGTAAAATTGTGTCTTTGAAATCAAAATTTCTGTAACCGATAGTTTGTTAATCCGCTGACATTTTTTACCAAAAAATATATATTTTTAAAAGTTTCAGAATAGTTTTTACCATCGGTCCTTTTCTAGTTGAAAATCCATTTTTTCTCTTTTCTTGGGGGGGTTTTTCTTTTCAAAATAGAAAAAAAAATTCAACTACTTACTGATCCTTAAAAAAAAAAAGAATTGAATAAAAATAAAAAAAAATTGTGGAATTGCCCACAACATATTGATCCATACAAAACTACAACAATACGTAAGATAGTCAGGTGATCTATGCTTACGATCTCCAGATACTACAACGCCGATTCAGCGCGTTTCAATACCGTGTCCCGCCTTTAATGCAGAACGCCCAGCTTTATGGTTTGCTCAACTTGAAGGTCAGTTTCATCTCGCTGGAATTACCGATGAAATAACGAGGTATCACTACGCTTCGTCGCATCTCGATGCCAAAGCTGCCGCCGAAGTAGAAGATCTTCTCTTAAAAATTCCAGAAGTTACGCCATACGTTCGTTTGAAGGAAACGCTCGTAGAACGTCTCACACTGTCACGAGAAGCACGACTCCAGCAACTGCTTGACAAAGAAATTTTGGGCGACAGGAAACCATCACAGTTTCTTCGCCATCTGAAGAGTCTCGACCATACTGTTCCCGAACACATACTACGTACCAAGTGGCTTAGCAGGTTACCGATGACGACGCAATCAATTCTCGCATCTCAACCTGAATTGAATCTTGATAAACTGGCAAGCCTTGCCGACAACATTCACGAAATCGCTTTGTCTGCAGCACATATAAATGAGGTACAGCAGCCAGTTACATCAGCATTCGACGCACGTGTTTCTCGCCTTGAAGCTTCGATCAGTGAGTTAACTTTGCTTTGAAGGGGCATACAATCGCTCGCTCGCGCTCCCGACAACGCTCGCAATCACGTGCAGCCTCACCTGCACCCGAGAATGGTATGTGTTGGTATCACCAACGGTACGCCAATAGGGCGAAGCATTGCAGAGCACCTTGTACGTTTCAGGGAAACGCTCCATTGGACCACTAGTGGCGGTTAGCGGTCCTTCGTTCAAATCAAACCGCCTTTTTGTTACTGATCGCGCCACCAAAGTCCAATACCTGGTGGACACTGGCGCTGATCTCTGCACATATCAAAAGTCTATGTCGCCTGGGGCACCGAAACCAGTTAATTACACGCTGATTGCAGCTAACGGCTCAACTATCAACACATATGGTTTTATAACTTTATCGCTTAACCTCGGCCTCAGGAGAAATTTTCAATGGCGCTTTGTTGTTGCTGACACGTCTAAACCCATAATTGGCGCCGACTTTTTGGCGCATTTTGGCATTTTACCGGACTTGAAGAACAGCTGCCTCATCGACTCGACAACTGGTTTAACGACCTCATGTAAGTTAACGTTATCTAATATCGTTTCAGAGATCAAGGTCACGCCTGTCGATTTTCCATGGTCTGGTCTTCTTAATGATTTTCCCAGCCTGACGAAACCTGAGGGAATTTGTTCGCCAGCAAAACATACTACGCTGCATCATATAGCTACTACGCCTGGACCACCCGTTTCCAGCAAGGCGCGACGACTCGCCCTGGATAAACTAAAAATCACCAAGGCAGAGTTCGATAAAATGATGCAACTGGGAATTACTCAGCGTTCCAAAAGTCCCTGGTCATCACCGCTCCACCAGGTACCCAAAAAGTCAGGCGAGTGGCGGCCGTGCGGAGACTAAAAAAAAAAAAAATAATGGCGGCGATATACCAACAGGTTATCATAACCTCTAACGAGATTTTTAGCCGAGCTTCTCTTTCCAACTTGTGGTGTGTTGCTTTTTTGAGTTTTTCCTACAAGTTGGCGGGACCTACAGTTTTTTTTTTGCCGACTTCGAACGGCACTTGCAAAGCAAATGAATTTTTTGCTGAGATGCTTCTCATGGCAGAAATACACCCGGAGAGTTTGCCAAACTACTGCCGAGGGGCGACCCCGTTTAGAAAAATCCTTTTTCTAAATAATTTTTGATGTTACTTTTGCCGGGCATCGAACCGCCACGACTTGGTGTAGAAGGCCGAACACTTAACCGCTACACCACGGCGGCCGCCAAGACTATCGGCGACTAAACGCCCGTACAATACCGGATCGATATCCGGTACGCGTTCTTGAAGATTTCACCGCCAACCTTTCTGGTAAAACCATATTCTCGACCATCGACCTGGTAAGAGCCTTCAACCAAATACCAATGGCCACCGATGACATCGACAAAACGGCCATAGTCACACCATTTGGCCTCTTCGAGTTTCCGTTCATGACGTTCGGATTACGAAATGCCGTACAAACGTTTCAGCGGTTCATCGACGAGGTGACACGGGGCCTAGACGAATTCACGTTCCCGTACATAGATGATATCCTGATTGCATCCAAGGATATTAATGAACACCGCAAACATCTCCGCACTCTTTTCGAACGGCTTGCGAAATACGGCGTAGTAATCAACACCGCCAAATGCCGTTTGGTCAATCAGAAGTCGATTTTCTTGGTCATCGTATCTCGGCCCACGGAATTTTGCCACTACCAGCGAAAGTAGAGGCGATCGTAAATTTTCCTCGCCCAACAACTATACGAAAACTGCGTGAGTTTCTTGGTATGATAAATTTTTATCGTAAATTTCTTAAAAACGCTGCCAAGTTTCAGAGACCCTTACACGAATATACTCAAGGTACTTCAATAAAAGGTTCTCACCCGGTTCCATGGACACCGGAGGGCGATGCTGCTTTTGAAGACTGCAAGGATGAATTGCGCAAAGCCACGTTGTTGGTATTTCCCGATACAACGCTTCCATGGGCGAATTTTACTGATGCCTCCGAGTACGCAATTGGAGCAGTCCTCCAGCAACGACGTGAACAAAGCTGGGAGCCGCTCGCTTTCTTTAGCCAAAAGCTTCAGCCCGCGCTCAGGAAGCACTGCCCATACGATCGCGAACTTCACGCTATCTATGCTGCTTTACGAAAATTTCGTTATATTGTTGAGGCAAGGCACATATGTAACTATCTTTACGGATCATAAGCCTTTGCTTCACGCGTTTGCACAAGATCCTGACCGAGCGACACCGTGGCAATTCCATCGCCTGGACTTTATCGGTCAATTTACTACCGACATCCAACACATAGTTGGCAAAGATAACGTCGTTGCGGATGCTCTGTCCCGCATTGAGGAAATTTCCGCAGCTGTATCTGCAAATGAGCTTGCCGATGCACAAGAGCAGCGACCAAGAGCTTCAGCAACGTATACAAGGTCAACCAGCTGATTCACTCGACCTGCGTCCTGTAAATATTCAAGGCTGCGACAAACCAATATACTGCGACGTCTCCGGCGATCTGGTTCGCCCTTTTGTTGCCGAAAGTTTGAGAAAGAAAATTTTTGATGCCCTCCACAGCGTCAGCCATCCAGGTGCACGAGCATCTATAAAATTGGTAACACAACGTTATGTTTGGCCCAATATCAACAAAGATTGTCGCTGTGGGCTCGAACATGCCTAGCCTGCCAACGAAATAAGGTAACTCGTCATGTTTTATCACCAATTCAAGATTTTCCAGGGCGCACGCGGCGTTTCGAGCATATCCACGTAGACATCATCGGACCATATACTCCATCCAGAGGATATCGTAACTGCCTGACGATAATCGACCGTTTCACCAGGTTTCCAGAGGCCTTCCCTATCGAGAATATTGGAGCCGAATGTGTCGCCAAGACGCTTTTTGCTGGATGGATATGCCGCTATGGAGTACCGCTCCGAATTACGACCGACGAAGGAACACAGTTCGAGAGCCAGCTATTTAACGCTCTTGCTCGTCTATTAGGCAGCAAACACATACGCACTACGACTTTCCACCCACAATCCAATGGAATGGTGGAACGCCTCCACCGTCACTTAAAGGATGCTATTCGGTGTCACGAAAATGACTCGTGGGTAGACATGCTACCTATCGTGCTCCTTGGAATTCGCGCCTCATGGAAAGAAGACCTTCAAGCAACCCCGGCTGACCTTGTTTATGGTGAGCCGCTTCGACTACCCGGGGAATTCCTTGCACCATCGTCACGATGCGGGTTGCCACCATCCAATATCGCTGAGCGTTTGAAACAACATTTTGCCAACCTTGCCCCTCAACCTGTAGCCCGGCATGGTCTGAGGAAATATTTCATCGTAGAGATCAGAGGCGAAAACGCTGTTGTTTCCATCGGCCGCCTTAAACCAGTATTTTTGCTCACAGAAGACTACGAGGGCATTAGCAACCACAACAGTGACGAGCCACATGACAGTAACAATACCCTCGCAACACCATCTTCGCCTGAATCAACTCAACCTAGAAGATCTCTACCTTCATCGTCGTATTGTCCATCTGAGTCCGATTCAAGCTCATCTACACCAACAACTCAAAAACGTGTCAGCACCCAGTTTCTGTAACTTTTTAACGAAATTCGTTATTGTCGTTAACATCGATTTTGACAAATTTTATACAGAAAATTGTGTCAAAATTAACGATTTTTATGTAACGAACTTGGTTAAAAAGTTACAGAAACGACGTGCAGATTTAAATAATCTGAATATGTAGAAAAATTGTTCCTAACAATTACTATTAATTTCTTTTTTTTCGCAGAAGGGGAGTACTTGTGGAATTGCCCACAACATATTGATTCATACAAAACTACAACAATACGTAAGATAGTCAGGTGATCTATGCTTACAATGGTATGATGAAATCAATTTGAGGACATAGCATAAAAGCGAATGCAAAATACATAAGGGCCTTCTGGAGTTTTCAATATCAAGTTTTTCTGCTGCAGTCGCTATAAAAGACCTAACGCCAAATATATTCAATGCCATTCTAGTGACGTGTACTATTTGAACCACTTTAAAGAAAATTATTTTATAGTCCAGTTACGCGTTTTATTTTACTTGCATACAAAACCACCACAAAAAATGTCGACTATCTTTTCAAGTAAAATTTTTTTTTTTCTTTATTTTGTTTTTTTTTTTTTAAATAGGTAGAAAAAAAATAGTCAACTAATTTTGAAAAATTTTTAAAATTAGAAAAAGATTGTTTTGAAAAAAGTTTCGGAATAATTTTTACTATCGGTTTTTCAGTTGAATTTTTTTACCACGCTTTTATTAGGTTCACTTGTATGTTTGTTTGTTTGTTTGCTTACTTGTATGTATGTAACTCTCGTTCAGTCTAAGCCCCAGTGGCCAAAAAACCGTAAAATGTCCCTACAATATGGGTATCAGACGAAAGGGGAAGGCCCCAGGTTTCATTTGGAACCCACATATTTCGATAAATTTATCGATAACTGAGTTATCCGTCAAAATGTGGTTGCCCGAAAACCTTAAAATTTCCCTACGATATGGGTATCAAACGAAAGGGTAATCCCCAGGTCTCATTTGGACATCGATAAATTTATCGATAACTGAGTTATCGGTCAAAATGTGGTTGCCCGAAAACCTTAAAATTTCCCTACAATATGGGTATCAAACGAAAGGTGAAGGCCCCAGGTTTCATTTGGAGATCGACATATTTCGATAAATTTATCGATAACTGAGTTATCGGTCAAAATATGATTGCCCAAAAACCTAAAAAATTCCCTACAATATGGGTATCAAACGAAAGGTGAATGCCCCAAGTTTCACTTGAACATCGACATATTTCGATAAATTTATCGATAACTGAGCTATCGGTCAAAATATGATTGCCCAAAAACCTAAAAAATTCCCTACAATGTGGGTATCAAACGAAAGGTGAATGCCCCAGGTTTCACTTGGACATCGACATATTTCGATAAATTTATCGATAACTGAGTTATCGGTCAAAATGTGGTTGCACGAAAACCTTAAAATTTCCCTACAATATGGGTATCAAACGAAAGGTGAAGGCCCCAGGTTTCATTTGGACGTCGATATATTTCGATAAATTTATCGATGGGAAATGTATGGGAAATTTTTTATTTTCTTTGAGAATTTTTTTGGATATTCTTCGATTCTGGCCAGAGAACAATCTGAATTGGTGTCCATCATCCAAATCGGTGCAGGCGTTCTTGAGTTATAAGTGTTTGTTCTAACGCCACTTTCTTTTATATATATAGATAACAAAAATTCGCACCATACAAAATATATGGGAAATTTATTTATTTTTTTTTGGGAATATTTTTGGCTATTCTTCGATTCTGGCCAGAGAACAATCTGAATTGGTGTCCATCATCCAAATCGGTGCAGGCGTTCTTGAGTTATAAGTGTTTGTACTAACGCCACTTTCTTTTATATATATAGATAATGTATATCCACGGCTGAGTGGAGTTATGCAAATATTGTTCAACGAATACCTATCTAAAAAATATTTGAAACTTTAAACTTTTTTCAAACACACACTCCTTAAAAATTTTTAAGCCGCTTTAATTCGCTGAACTATGGTCAGATCTGCGTAGAGCTCGTACAGCTCATCGTTAAATTTTCTTCGATACTCGCCGTTGGCATCACGGGAAGGACCATAAATCTTCCGAAGAATTTTCTCTCAAATACTCCAAGGGACATCTCATCTTCTCTTGACATTGTCCATGAATCTGAGCCATACATCAGGACAGGTATGATGAGATACTTATAGAGCGTGATCTTTGTTCTTCGAGAGAGGACTTTACTTCTCAATTGCCTACTCAGTCCAAAGTAGCACTTGTTGGCAAGAGTGATTCTCCGCTGGATTTCTAGACTGATATTATTTTCGGTGTTGATACTGGTTCCCAAATAGACGAAGTCCCTCACAGTTTCAAATTTGTAACTATCAACCGTGACATGGCTGCCAAGGGGCAGGTGCGCCGATTCTTTCTTTGATGACAGCAAATACATCGTCTTGTCCTCGTTCACGGCAAGACCCACTTTTTTCAATTCCTTATCCAGCCCAGAGAAGGCGGTTGTTAAGACCAATGATATCAATATCATCTGCATACGCCAGCAATTGCACGCTCTTGTAAAAGATTGTACCATTGTACCGGTTTAGCTCTGCTGCTCGAATTATCTTCTCCAGCATCAGATTGAAGAAATCGCAGGAAAGGGAGTCGCCCTGTCTGAAGCCTCGTTTGGTTTCAAATGGCTCAGAGAGGCCCTTCCCGATTCTGACGGAGCTGTTGGTATTGCTCAACGTCATTTGGCAAAGCCGTATAAGCTTTGCAGGGAAGTCAAATTCAGACATGGCGGCATACAGGCAACTCCTCTTTGCGCTGTCAAAAGGGGCTTTGAAATCGACAAAGAGTTGGTGTTTATTGATTCTTTTATCATGGGTCTTCTCCAGGATTTGGCGTATCGTGAAAATCTGGTCGATGGTAGACTTACCAGGTCTAAAGCCACACTGATAAGGTCCAATCAGTTTGTCTACGATGGGCTTAAGCCTTTCACACAACACGCTAGAAAGAACCTTATAGGCGATATTAAGAAGACTGATTCCGCGGTAGTTGGTGCAGTTAGCGGGATCGCCTTCCTTGTGGATTGGGCAAAGCACACTTTAATTCCAATCCGGAAGCATGCATTCGTCTGACCATATTCTGCAAAAGAGCTGATGCATGCTTTTTACCAGCTCTTCGACTCCGTGTTTGAACAGCTCGGCGGCTAGTCCGTCTTTTCCAGGCGCTTTGTTGTTTTTGAGCCGGGATATAGCTATCCTCACTTCATCATAGTCAGGTGGTGGGACGACCTTTCCATCGTCAGGGATTGGGGTATCGGGTTCGACGTCTCCCTCGCAATTTAGCAGTGAGGAGAAGTGCTCCCTCCGTAATTTAAGTACACTTTGTACGTCGGTTACCAGGTCGCCATTATTGTCCTTACAGGAGCTTGCCCCGGTCTTAAAATCTTCCGTCATCCGCCGGATCTTTTCATAGAATTTTCGGGCATCATTCCTGTCAGCCAGCATCTCAAGCTCCTCACACTCACGCCTTTCGGCCCCACTTTTCTTTTTTCTGAAAAGGCGTCTCTCTTCCTTATTTGCCTCACGATATTGTTGCCATACACTGCGGGTTGCGCCCGTTCGCAAGGTCTCCTTGTAGGCAGCGTCCTTTTTTTTCGAGGCAGTTTTGCATTCCTCATCGTACCAGTTGTTCTTGCGGGCTCGCTGGGACCCTATAGTGGCCTCAGCGGCGGTACGCAATGAGTTAGAGATATGCTTCCATTGCTCGGTTACATCGTTAGGTCGAGGATTGCCCTCTGCTAGCAGGTGTGAGAGTCGAGTGGAGAAATTATCAGCTGTCTTTGTCATGCGCAGCTTCTCGACGTCAAACTTTCCTTCCGTTACTGTGCGCACTTTCTTCGTTGCACAGAGGCGTGTGCGTATCTTGGCTGCGACAAGATAATGGTCCGAGTCGATATTGGGACCACGCAGTGTACGCACGTCCAGAACGGTGGGGCTATGTCTGCCGTCAATCATGACATGATCAATCTGGTTTCTTGTTCTTTGATCAGGGGGCAGCGATCATAAGTTTGTTCAAGTTTATCGTAGAAGGAGTCCTTCTCTGCGTCGTCCGTCTCCTCAGTCGGCGCATAGGCGCAGATAAATGTTATGTTAAAAAACCTCGCCTTGATGCGGATCGCAGCGAGACGCTCGTCCACAGGAGTGAACGCTAGTACTTGACACAAAGTCTCTTTCCCACTACGAATCCTACACCACGCGCTTTGCCGCGTGTCTGGCCACTGTAGTATACGTCACAAGGTCCGATGGTCGTCTTTCCTTGTCCCGTCCATCGCATTTCCTGCAGGGCGGTGATGTCAGCCTTTGCGTTCACGAGGACATCAACCAGTCGGGCAGCGGTACCATCCCTTGGAAGGGTCCGGACATTCCAGGTATATGCCCTAATATCCTTTCCTCGATAATCAATTTTTATAACATACTTCCTACTGCAGTATACTAGAATGAGTTTTTAAAATGTTGCCTGGCGAATGTGCCCAAGTCCACTCTTGCAAAACTAATTTTAAGCTTGCACGCAACAGCACTTTTGCAAAACAGATTGCAAGTTTTATTAAGAAAGACATAGGTGGTATCACACCCATATTATCAAAACTAATTAAGTTATTACAATAATAAATATACAATGTGTGTATTTTTACTTGGCTCGAGGTCAGTGTTCAATAATTGAAAACCAATTAAAACACACTTTGATTTTTTCTTTTAGAAATCGATATGTTTCGATTGCTCAACGGCAATCATGTTCAGGATTGTAGCAACTAACAAAAATATAAAAAGTAAACAGTAAACAAACTTTGCATTTAATACATCACATACATGAATACATACTTTTATTGATACGTCTGCCCTGTATGACGTGGGGTATGGTACTGTTTTTTATTGAGTAAATAGAGCGAGATCCCAGAGCCTAAAAGCGTCACTTATTTTATAATGGATGAAACCAATACCGATCGATAGTCCTCCCCGAATCTAGAAAGAATGTGAAAATTTTAAAGCTGTACCTATGACAAGGGCCTAGGAATCGGGGGTCAAAGTCGCCAAAAAATGACCCTAACTTCACTTATTTTATAATGGATGATTTTCACATATTTGACGTAGATTACCACCCCGCGTCAGTATCAAGTGTTGTTAGACCCGTACCAGTGACAAGGCTCCAGCCAGACACCCCCAGTTCGCGGATTTTCCTATGGAAATTTATTCTGTTTTACTAATTTCACGCATTTGGGCCACTTTGGCTGCTTTTAACTACCCAATATTTTCCCATTTTTTGTAGAACACTACCCTCAAGTAGTATCAGGAATTTTTAGACTTCGTCCCATGGAAAAAACTTCAGCCAGACACCTCAAAACTCGGGAAATTTCACTAATTTTTACTGCGCTTTCACATGTTTAAGCGGATTTGACCAACTTTGGCCTCTTTTAAATAACAGATCTTTACACATGTATCGTAAAATGCTACCCTTAAGTAGAATCAAGAATTTCTAGACATCATCCCATGGAAAAAACTTCAGCCAGACACCTGAAAGTTCGAGAACTTTTATTTTCCTATTAATTTGCTTTCTCTTGTTTGTCCCACTTTTACTAATTTTAAATGATAGATCTTTTCACATGTGTCGTAGGACACTACCCTTAAGTAGTTTCAGTAATTTTTAGACCTCGTCCCATGGCAAAAACTTCAGCCAGACACTTCAAAACTCGGGAAATTTCACTCATTTTTACTGCGCTTTCACATGTTTAAGTGGATTTGACAAACTTTGACAACTTTTAAATAGCAGATCTTCACATATGTGTCGTAAACTGCTACCCTTAAGTAGAATCAAGCATTTCCAGACATCATCCCATGGCAAAAACTTCAGCTAGACACCTCAAAGTTCGGGAACTTTTATTTTCCTATTAATTAGCTTTCTCTTGTTTGTCCCACTTTTACAATTTCTAAACGACGGATCTTTTCAGATGTTTCGTAGGACACTACCCTTAAGTAGTTTCAGTCATTTCTAGACTTCGCCCCATGGCAAAAACTTCAGCCAGACACCTCAAAGCTCGGGATTTTCACAAATTTTTACAGAGATTTCACTTGTTTCAGCAGGTTTCTCCAACTTTGTCCACGTTTAAACGGCGGATCTTTACACATGTGTCGTATAACACTACCCTTAAACGGTATCAGGCATTTCCGGACTTCATTCCATGAAAAAAACTTAAGCCAAACAACCCAAAGCACGGGAACTTTTCATCATTTTTACTGTGCTTTCACATGGTCAAATGGGTTTACCCAACTTTGGCTGCTTTTAAATGGCGGATCGCTACAAATGTATCGTATAACACTACTATTAACTAATATTAGGCAATTTTAGACTTCGCCCCATGACAAAAACTTCAGCCAGACACCTCAAAGCTGAGGAAATTTCATAATTCTTGCTGCGAATTCACATGTTTAACTGCGTTGGTCTAACTTTGGCTGCTATTAAAGGGCAGATAATTTCACATGTGTCATAGAAGACTACCCTTAAGTGGTATCAGGTACTTTTTGACTTCGCCCCATGTCAAAAACTTCAGCCAGACACCTCAAAACCGAGGAATTTTTATAATTCTTACTGCACTTTCACATGTTTAAGCGAATTTGTCCAACTTTGGCTGTTTTTGAAAGGCAGATCTTTGCACATGTGTCGTGGAACACTATCTCCAAGTAGTATCAGGCATTTTTATACTTCATCCCATGGAAAAAACTTCAGCCAGACACCTCAAGCCTGAGGAATTTTCATAGTTCTTACTGCTTTTTCACATGTTTAATCGGGTTGGTCCAACTTCGGCTGCTTTTAAAGAGCAGATCTTTTCACATGTGTCATAGAAGACCCCCTTAAAGAAGGATCGGCTATTATTATACTTCGCCTCATGTCAAAAACTACAGTCAGACACCTCAAAACTGAGGAATTTTCATAATTATTACTGCGATTTCACAGGTTTAAGCGAGTTGGTCCAACTTTTGCTGTTCGTAAAGGGCATATCTTCACACATGTGTCATAGAAGACCACCTTAAAGAAGTATCGGGTATTTTTTATACTTTGCCCCATGTCAAAAATTTCAGCCAGACACCTCAAAACTGAGGAATTTTCATAATTCTTACTGCGATTTCAAAGGTTTAAGCGAGTTCGTCCAACTTCGGCTACTTTTAAAGAGCAGATCTTTTCACATGTGTCATAGAAGACCCCCGTAAAGAAGGATCGGCTATTATTATACTTCGCCTCATGTCAAAAACTACAGTCAGACACCTCAAAACTGAGGAATTTTCATAACTATTACTGCGATTTCACAGGTTTAAGCGAGTTGGTCCAACTTTTGCTGTTCGTAAAGGGCATATCTTCACACATGTGTCATAGAAGACCACCTTAAAGAAGTATCGGGTATTTTTTATACTTTGCCCCATGTCAAAAATTTCAGCCAGACACCTCAAAACTGAGGAATTTTCATAATTCTTACTGCGATTTCAAAGGTTTAAGCGAGTTCGTCCAACTTCGGCTGCTTTTAAAGAGCAGATCTTTTCACATGTGTCATAGAAGACCCCCTTAAAGAAGGATCGGCTATTTTTATACTTCGCCCCATGTCAAAAACTACAGCCAGACACCTCAAAACTGAGAAATTTTTATAATTCTTACTGCGTTTTCACATGTTTGAGATGGTTCGTCTACCTCTGGCTGCTTTTAAAGGGCAGATATTTTCAATGTGTCATAGAGGACCACCCTTACGTGGTACCAGGTACTTTTAGACTTCGCCTTATGACAAATACTTTAACCAGACACCTTAAATCTGGGTAGTTTTCATAATTCTTACTGTGCTTTCGATTGTTGAAGCAGGTTTGTCCAACTTTGACTATTTTTAAAAGGCGAATATTTACACATGTGTCGTAGAACGCAACTCTTAAGTGGTATCAGGCATTTTTGGAGATCTTCCCATGACAAAAACTACATCCAAACACCTCAGAGCTCGAGTTTTTTTTCGCAATTGATCTCTCCATAGGACATGATCAAGCAAATTAGAACAGTTCAGCCCATACAAAGTGTTCAGATGTGGAATTTGTTGCATTTCAGACAATGTCACTCTTATGTCGCTACCTTGCAGCGAAAGCAACTAGTTGAAAACTACTTTACAACTAGTTGGTGCACCGAGCTTATATGGAACAAAGACAGAACACTGACTAGTTGGGCCCGGTGTTCTGTCTTTTTATAAGCAACTGGTATTTTTTACGTGTTGATGTCCTACAAGATGTCAATTTCAGAAATACCAGTTTCATGCTAGTTGTAAGATACCAGTTCCATACTAGTTCATCCTGGACTAGTATAATTTCCATAAAATGAACTAGTCCAAAAAGGACTAGTATGGAATATACTAGTCAAAAAGGCTTTTAACCTGGACTAGTATGATTTCAACCAGAATTTTCCTGGCTTACCCTTTATTTTATCATTTGACTTTATTTTCATGTTTATTCTTAAGAAAGCAGCGGCTATTTGTATTTACCCAATCACGAAAAAGCATCTATGAATTATAAGAGAAAACGAAACGAATGAATTTTGTTTTTTTCAACTGGTATAATTTCATCCAGAAAAATCTAGTTGTATACTAGTATGGAATGGATATTTCCTGACTAGTATGGGTTCAGCCGGAAAATTCTATTTGTATACTGGTATGAAATGGATATTTCCTGACTAGTATGAGTTCTGCCAGAAAATTATAGTTGTATATTAGTATTTTTCTGATTAGTTTGAGGTTTCGCTGCAGGGAACTCGCTTAAACCTGTGAAATCGCAGTAAGAATTATGAAAATTCCTCAGTTTTGAGGTGTATGGCTGTAGTTTTTGACATGGGGCGAAGTATAAAAATACCCGATGCTTCTTTAAGGTGGTCTTCTATGACACATGTGTGTAGATATGCCCTTTACGAACAGCAAAAGTTGGACCAACTCCCTTAAACCTGTGAAATCGCAGTAAGAATTATGAAAGTTCCTCAGTTTTGAGGTGTCTGACTGTAGTTTTTGACATGAGGCGAAGTATAATAATAGCCGATCCTTCTTTAAGGGGGTCTTCTATGACACATGTGAAAAGATCTGCTCTTTAAAAGCAGCCGAAGTTGGACCAACCCGATTAAACATGTGAAAAAGCAGTAAGAACTATGAAAATTCCTCAGGCTTGAGGTGTCTGGCTGAAGTTTTTTCCATGGGATGAAGTATAAAAATGCCTGATACTACTTGGAGATAGTGTTCCACGACACATGTGCAAAGATCTGCCTTTCAAAAACAGCCAAAGTTGGACAAATTCGCTTAAACATGTGAAAGTGCAGTAAGAATTATAAAAATTCCTCGGTTTTGAGGTGTCTGGCTGAAGTTTTTGACATGGGGCGAAGTCAAAAAGTACCTGATACCACTTAAGGGTAGTCTTCTATGACACATGTGAAATTATCTGCCCTTTAATAGCAGCCAAAGTTAGACCAACGCAGTTAAACATGTGAATTCGCAGCAAGAATTATGAAATTTCCTCAGCTTTGAGGTGTCTGGCTGAAGTTTTTGTCATGGGGCGAAGTCTAAAATTGCCTAATATTAGTTAATAGTAGTGTTATACGATACATGTGTAGCGATCCGCCATTTAAAAGCAGCCAAAGTTGGGTAAACCCATTTGACCATGTGAAAGCACAGTAAAAATGATGAAAAGTTCCCGTGCTTTGGGTTGTTTGGCTTAAGTTTTTTTCATGGAATGAAGTCCGGAAATGCCTGATACCGTTTAAGGGTAGTGTTATACGACACATGTGTAAAGATCCGCCGTTTAAACGTGGACAAAGTTGGAGAAACCTGCTGAAACAAGTGAAATCTCTGTAAAAATTTGTGAAAATCCCGAGCTTTGAGGTGTCTGGCTGAAGTTTTTGCCATGGGGCGAAGTCTAGAAATGACTGAAACTACTTAAGGGTAGTGTCCTACGAAACATCTGAAAAGATCCGTCGTTTAGAAATTGTAAAAGTGGGACAAACAAGAGAAAGCAAATTAATAGGAAAATAAAAGTTCCCGAACTTTGAGGTGTCTAGCTGAAGTTTTTGCCATGGGATGATGTCTGGAAATGCTTGATTCTACTTAAGGGTAGCAGTTTACGACACATATGTGAAGATCTGCTATTTAAAAGTTGTCAAAGTTTGTCAAATCCACTTAAACATGTGAAAGCGCAGTAAAAATGAGTGAAATTTCCCGAGTTTTGAAGTGTCTGGCTGAAGTTTTTGCCATGGGACGAGGTCTAAAAATTACTGAAACTACTTAAGGGTAGTGTCCTACGACACATGTGAAAAGATCTATCATTTAAAATTAGTAAAAGTGGGACAAACAAGAGAAAGCAAATTAATAGGAAAATAAAAGTTCTCGAACTTTCAGGTGTCTGGCTGAAGTTTTTTCCATGGGATGATGTCTAGAAATTCTTGATTCTACTTAAGGGTAGCATTTTACGATACATGTGTAAAGATCTGTTATTTAAAAGAGGCCAAAGTTGGTCAAATCCGCTTAAACATGTGAAAGCGCAGTAAAAATTAGTGAAATTTCCCGAGTTTTGAGGTGTCTGGCTGAAGTTTTTTCCATGGGACGAAGTCTAAAAATTCCTGATACTACTTGAGGGTAGTGTTCTACAAAAAATGGGAAAATATTGGGTAGTTAAAAGCAGCCAAAGTGGCCCAAATGCGTGAAATTAGTAAAACAGAATAAATTTCCATAGGAAAATCCGCGAACTGGGGGTGTCTGGCTGGAGCCTTGTCACTGGTACGGGTCTAACAACACTTGATACTGACGCGGGGTGGTAATCTACGTCAAATATGTGAAAATCATCCATTATAAAATAAGTGAAGTTAGGGTCATTTTTTGGCGACTTTGACCCCCGATTCCTAGGCCCTTGTCATAGGTACAGCTTTAAAATTTTCACATTCTTTCTAGATTCGGGGAGGACTATCGATCGGTATTGGTTTCATCCATTATAAAATAAGTGACGCTTTTAGGCTCTGGGATCTTGGTCTATTTCCACGCTACATGTTGATCACCTGGGAACGTTGGACGCTACAGCTAAGTGTTACAAGTACATATTTGCCGTCGTAGATGCATTTTCGAAATTTATTTGGATCTATCCCACGAAGACAGCAGACGCGTCAGAAGTTGTAAACACTTAAATTCATGGGTAGCAATTTTTGGTAGTCCACAGCGCATTATAAGTGAAATTACTTCGAAATTATTTAAAGAATTTTGCGAGACAAATAAAATCGAACATATCGAAACAACAGCTGGTGTACCCAGGGGTGACGGCCAAATAGAAAGGGTGAACAGGGTAATCCTTTCCGTTTTGGCGAAATTGTCAGCGGCTGAGCCAGCGAGATGGTACAAGTATACATCAAAAGTGCAGCAAGTAATGAATGCACACGTTCACTGTTCGACCAAGTTCACCCCATTTGAAGTTTTATTTTGGGTGAAAATGTGAAATGAGATGAATACGGAAATACTCAACATTCTAGAAGAGGAAGTAGCGATGGGGTTAAAAGAAGAACGCAACAAAATCAGAATGGAAGCTATAGAAAACATATTAAAAGCACAAGTAAGTTATAAAAGAAATTTTGATAAAACACGCAAAGGGCACCATGGCTATCGTGTAACAGATCTAGTAGCCATCAAAGTCACGCAGTTCGTAGCCGGGAGGAAACTGGCGAATAAGTATATTGGTCCTTACGAAATCACCAAAGT